>CAOKZL010000742.1:0-527642 GCA_948472985.1 Iguana delicatissima | reverse complement strand
GAGCGGAGCGTCTCTTTCCTTCCTCCTCTTCTTCTCCTCCTCCTTCCCAGCATCCTGGGTAGGAGGACGCTTCTTCTGAGCCGGTGTTAATGGTTTGGGGAAGGTGGAGGTCTGCGAGCCACAGGGTCCTCTTGAGCCGGAGGAGCCGAAACCTTCGGGATCCTCAGGAGCTTCAGGGTCGGTACCGAGCCCGGTACTGATGAGGTGGAAGGTATGGCAGCGGCTGCCGCTGCTGATGAAGTGGTCGCCGAACGGGAAGATTTTTCGGCCATGACACCGTGGGCCTCGGGCTGTTTCTGCGCATGCAAGGACTCCTCCCAACAATGAGACTTCAGTCTCGCTGAACGGTTGCAGTGAGTGGACTGCTTGCACAAGGGGCAGGCCTGGACGTTATGGCCCTCACCCAAACAGAAGAGGCACTCATGATGCTTGTCTGAAAGCGCGACCTTCCTTCCACAGGAGACACAGCTCTTAAACAACGCCGACATAGAATGACTCCAGTGAAGAGAAGAGAGTGGTGGGGGGAGGGAGGTTTGACAGAACCAGTCCAAAATCCAAAATCGTAAGTCAAGCCAAAACCGGGTCAAAACGAGAAGCCAAAAATCACCAAATCCAAATCACAATCTGAAACTGTAGTCCAAAAGCTGAAAAGACTGGGTCAAAAGTCAAAAACCAAGCGAAAAAGCACAAGCTACCAAAAGAACCTTCTGTTTGCAACGGAGGACAAGAACGAACTGAGGAGTGACCGTCGCTCGGCGGGCTGAGCATGCGCAGTACCGGCATGGGGGAGGGGTTCCCGCCAAGCTACCGAGCTCTAGAATCTTCCGATCGCCATCGCACAGGCGTGAAAGCTCCTAATGTATGAGGCACAGAGACCACGAAGAAGAGGAAAGTGCCCAGCAAAAGTGTCAACATTTCAATAGGCAATTCTTTTCTAAGGGAAAAAAAATACAGAAGGGGGAGACAGCGGAGAGGATAATAACAAGCCTTTACTACTTGCTATTTACTGCTATGCTATCAGGTTCAGGAGCACACTCTCTCAGTTGCATAATGTCTGAATTCTGGCACTGATTGAAAGCTGATCTGGGATCACATAGCATGCTCCTTTCTTGGTTTAAAGAGCCCTTGTTTGTATGTTGAATTAGTCAATTAATTACCATAATAACAGTTGCTTGTCTGGCAACTTGAAAACTGCCTAATTTCCTGGCCTTCTTGCTTGGCCTTCGCCCTCAAACTAGCAATTAAATGGAGGGAGGGAGAAGGGAGGAAATCAGAGGAAAGATTGTTACTTCCTGCCTCAGAAGGTGATAGTGCTTCTAGTTCAAATAAGGAAATTTGGAAGTCATTTATTTACCCTTTATATTTTCAGAAGAGCATAAATTTAGAAGTATTTATTTAGATGGATTTAGGCTTTAATTATTTATTCAGATTTAAAGGACAAAAGCAGGAGGGAAAAACATCAAAGAACTATGTTAGCAAAATTCAACTCTATTTTTCCCTAATCTCTTTAAAATTATGGTAAATTCGACTTACAGCAGGCTGTTTATTTTGGCTACATCAAGCCCAGGTCCAATTTAGATGAGACCCAATGAAATGAACACAATTAGCCACAACTAATTTAAGTCCGTTTATTTTATTTCAATTAGTAAATCCTAGAACAGGACTAACAGTGCATTTAGATCTTTATTCTTAAAAGATAAAAACTATAAGCAATAGCTTACCATTTTATTTATTTAGTATAATTCCTATTTATGTCAACTACTTAGCAGCACCAACCTAAAATAGGCAGTTTTCAGCACAAAGAATTTCTGGTTTCAATTTTTTCCCTCAGATGCAAGCAAGATGATTTCTGAAATAATTCTGATGGAAAAGATACATAGGAAATGTTGCAGAAACTAAGTATCCTAATATTCTGTACATAAAAGCAACATGGATTTGTATGCATGACTAATTTCAGCAAATATTCTAGGTTAAGGGAATTGATTGCTTCAAGAACCACCATGCCCACATTTGAAATTTTTGGGGAAAGTACCAAGCGGCTTGAATAGTAGAACCACTTTTCATAAATAAGCAAAGAATATTCTGCAGACTACAGCTTTTGCATAGATTGCCACCAGTTAAACTATTGCCTGGGTGAAAGCATGGAACATTGTGCACATGAAATTCTCTCTTCTCAGGAGTCTCTCTCATGCTTTTCTATGGAAGGAGGCAGTACCACACACACTAAGAGACATGCACACAGTCAAAATGAATAGACAATTCTATTTGTAGCAAAGCTCCACGTGAAACGTCAGAGCATGAGTTGAACTTCTGATCGTAATCAATGTCTTAATTTGTCAAAGTTTCCCTATTACTCACTATTGGGGCAGAAGACACTTTAATTGTAACAAATTATAGGAACTTACAGGGCTCTAGCTTGATTTAATTATCAATATCTGGTTCTTTCTAACAAGTTTGAAAGAAGAGAGATTCAAAACATGGCCAGAATTAAGAATCTGAACAGCTAGTTCAGCTGGTTGGTTTTTGATGTTGTTTCTGAAACATAAGTGCTGCTAGTCTGTGTTGGATACGGTATTCTGGCATCTGGTCTAGAGCTTCCCTCAAAAACAAGCAAAGGTGACCACTCTCTGGTTGAAAGCTCCTTTTCTATCCTTTGATCATACCACTCTGTGTGGTGAGAAGAGGAGAGGAGAGGAGAGGAGAGGAGAGGAGAGGAGAGGAGAGGAGAGGAGAGGAGAGGAGAGAATGCCACTCAATATAAAATATTTACAGCCCAGTTGCCAGGCTAATGTCATGTTGAAATGGATCCTGCTCAAAAATAGCACAGTTCTCTCGAGGATTCACTAAAAGGCACTTAGAATTTATTTTATTTTTTTAAAAGGGAGATGTTTGGCAAACAAACTTTACCACTCATTTCTTATTAAAAAAAGAGCAGAAAATCATATATTTTATATGCATACAAACTTTGTTTGTCTAGTTTATGAAACAGAATACCATGCCTGAACAGACACTAGGAACATGGGGTTCTTGTTCCACAACAGCAGGCTATGTACAATATGGAGTATGTGTGTAGCTGCCTATCGAATTATGGCAACTCCATGAATTTCATAGTTTTTTTTAGGCAAAGAATACTTAAAAGGTGATTCTTACAGTTCCTTCCTCTGAAACATAGCCTACACCACCTGGTACTCACTGGCAGTCTCCCATCCAAGTAGTAGGCACAGTTGACCCCGCTTTGCTTCCAAGGTCAGAGGGGATTTGGTGCCTTTGAGGTATTTAGATGGGGCCTACAACGTGGAAACACTGTGGCAAACAGTACCTCTTTCACAATTATAGAGCTATGATTCTATATCAAATGCCATGGCAACATCCTACAGAATCCTATGGTTTGCAGTTTGCTGAGGCCTTATGGCTCTCTGGCTGAGAATTCTAAATGCCTCTCCCTAAACTGCCAGTCCCAGGATTCCAAAAGATGGAAACATGACAGTTAAAACAGAATCATAGTGCTATAATTATGTAGTATTAAAGGCCCTCTTGAACCAGTTCTCCATCTTTTTGACATACTCGGTGATCCTGAACATGCAGAAAAGGGCACCACAAATGAACTTCCCTATGAGGAAAGGCTACAACATTAGAAGATACTTAGCCTAGAAGAAAGAAGAACTAACAAGGGACATAGCAGACCTGTATAAAATTATGCAATGTATAAAGGTGTAAGTTTTCTCTTCCTCTCAGAATGCTAATATCTGAGGTCATTTGGTGCAGATGAACAGTGAGAGACTCAAAACAGATAAGCACACAGCAGATAAACAGGTAACGGCACAGCACACAGTCAAGCACTGGAATTTACTAACACAAGTTACAGCAAAGCCATCAACCTGGATGGCATTAAAAGAGAATCTGATAAATCAGTGGAGGACAATTTATTTTATTTATTAAAATATGTATAACCCACCTGCATTTGAACGAATAAACAAACAATGTCTAGTAGTCATGACTACTCTATATTACCTCCAGTATGAGAAGCTGTAATGCCTCGCAGTATGAGTAGCTGGGGAACGTGAGCAAGCAGGTGCTATCAAGGCTGGATAAAATTGGCTGGGTGTAGTTCCAAAAACAGGGCACCCTTTGTACACAGGAATGAACTGTTCCCAGAGCAATGGAACAGAAATTAAGTGAAGAAATGGTAATGAAAATGCAAAGAACAAGCAGTCCACAAGTCTCATATGTGAAGTGATTTCCTGCCCAGCAACTTCAGTGAGACTAAGAGCCTAATCCCATGGATTTTAACTCAGTTACTCAAGTAACACACAAAATGCTGATGACAACAGAAATATCAAGAAATTCAGAAAAGTGGTTGCGGAAGAAAATGAAGCAATCTTTTTTTTCCTTTAGTACTGGGCCCTTAGCCAACAAAAGGCCTAGGGCAATTACACCAAATGAACCCTGACAATCTAACACTGGGTGCCATTGCTCTCATGTCATGTCTCTGGGCTTCTAGCCGACATCTAGTCGGCCACAATGGGAAAACAATGCTAGACTACATATACACTTTTGTCTGATCCAGTACAGCTCCTGCTACATTCTTATGTTACCCTTACCATGACATCATTATACCGTGTTTCCTACCAAGTATGCTCCACATCACAGGCATTTACAGGGGGATGCCATTTTCAGTAGAATCCATATGCCATGTGCAATGTGTTGTAGGAACATTATATTGCATAGGAGGTCCTACATGTTTGCCTGACTTGTCATCCAGCTGCAGCAGCAACAAAGCCTTATACTGATACTATCTGGGAACAGTACTTAGGAAGAAAGAGAATTTATGTTTTATCAATGTCAGAAAACTGGTGTGATATTATAATTAAGAGCATGGAGTTATAAACAGGAAATCTTTGGTTCATTGAGAGAAATGAATGATCTAAGGCAAGCCACAGGTTCTTCATCTCACCTGGTAATACAGGGTGAGGGCTAGCAGCCCAAATGTAACAGTGATTTCCAAGCCTGAAGAAGTGATGTATGCATTTGGCACAAATCTTTAAAAAGCATTAAACACTGTGCTGTAATGGTCTTGGTGTTGGAGTAGGGCTCTGAGAGACCAAAACATGAATACTTTGGACACAACACACTCTCTCAGCCTAAGAGGAAGGCAGCGGCAAACCTCCTCTGAATTAATTTTGCCAAGAAGACCCTATGACCCTTAAATCAGAGACAATTTGAAGACATAAAACACACAGAAAAGTATTGATATTCTGTTATAATTTAGGTATATATAATATTAATATTTCACTTGTTACAACACCACACTACAAAGCTATCCACAATTAAATTTCTGCAGATCTCTCTTTCACACCCACAACCACACTCAAGACTTCATTTTTAATATTAAAAAATGTAAGCTGGTCATTTCTGCGTTTGAGTCAAGGAGTCAACTGTGTCCTTTAAAGCCTTAAATGACATGCAACCAAAGTTAGCAAAGGGCCACTTTTTCCTATTAAACCCCAGTCCAGTCCAAGAAATCTATTTCTGAGATTCTTTCAGAGGTACCTCATCTTTCAGAAGTTAGAGCGACTGGGGGTCAGGAGGCAGAAGCTTTACAGTAGCTTCCCTCTATGAAGTGGTACCATCATAACTATCCTTAAATGATCATTTTAAGATGATCCTAGGAATCATCAGAGGAGCCAAGTTGACATTTAAAAAAACAAGAAAAAACCTTGAGGCTTTCACTGAATCATCTGCACTGATGAAGGGGACTTTCTTTCCCCCGTAACTCTAGGAGAAATTAGAACACCAGGCCAAGCAAATCAAGAATCCAACTTTATTTAGGAAAAGAAATACATTCTATATCTCCCACTCTGACATATTAGAATCTGAGGAGAATGGGAGCCCTGAGGCATGAGCTCTTACATCCTAATATTGTTTGCCAAGATTGCGATGTCCTCTTCACTTAACTTCAAAACAAAATGTTCCTGAGTAGTAATGCTGGAGCAAAATTATTAATGTTTTTATAAAATGATGTATGGATGGTATTTAATGCCAGAAATTTTGTCTAAAATATATAAAGATTCCTTAAATGTTTGTTGGAAATGTGATTTAAAAAAAGAAAAAACTTTTACCACATACGGTGGACCTGTAAGAAAGCCACGAAGTTCTGGGTGATGATACAGAGACAGATGGAAGATATCTTAAAGGTGAAGATTCCAATGAAACCTGAACTTTTTAAATTGGGTCTGATTGATGAACATAGTGATAAGAAGTTGGGAAGAACCTTTCACTACATGATCATTGCAGCAAAAGTGCTATATGCACAAAAATTGAAAAGTATTGCTACATGAAGGCTGGCTGTTGAAGATGCTGGATGTGGGAGGAATGGATAAATTTACTATTTTAATTAAGAAAGGACCTTTGATAAAACTTAAAAGTGATTGGGATAAACCGATTCTATATCTAAGAGACTATTGCTGGGGGAAGTCAATTACAGGTTTTGAAGGTTAAGCGTATAGTTATTAAATACTAGTTAGTAGTGTGATAATAACAGATACCCTAGAAGAAGCATATGAACAGGTTGCTTACCTGTAACTGTGGTTCTTCAAGTGGTCATCTGTGCCGTCACACAATGGGAATCTTTGCGCATGCGCAGTAGCTTTTTGGAAAGTTCCAGAGCTGAGCAGCTTGGCGGAAACCCCTCCCCATCCGGTACTGAGCATGCTCAGTCCTGCCAAGCTAACGGTCTCTCCTCAGTTTCGAAGTCCGCCGAAGCAAGAACTGAAAGAGGGGAGGCTGGGTGCGTGTGTGTCAGAGGGCACAGATGATCACTTGAAGAACCACAGTTACAGGTAAGCAACCTGTTCTTCGTGGTCTCTGCGCCTCACACAATGGGAGACTAAGTAGCTTACCACTGGAAGGCAGGTCAGGTCCTAGAGTACAGAAGACAGCACCGCATGGCCGAAGCGAGAGTCACGCCGGGCCCTACAGTCAAGGCAGTAGTGGTGGGCGAAGCTTGAACGTCGTCCTGCACTGGACGAGGCACCCAAAGAAGATGACATTGATCGTCGGGGAGAGGATCAAAACATCAGAGAAACCAGTGCTGGAGAGGGCGAGCTCAAAGGTGGGAAGAATAGGTGACCATCATCATTGCAGCCATGTAGCCTAGGAGTTGTTGAATGTTGTGGGCGGAAATGGATGGATTGCTCAGGATGTCAGCCGCAGCCTGTCGCAGAGTCCGTGCGCGCCTCAGAGGTAAGAAGGCCCTGGCTCGAGTGGAGTTGAGGATGGCCCTGATGAAATCTAGGACACATGAGGGCTTGAGGTGGAATTTCTTGGGGTTCACTCTGAGTCCAAGATTGGAAAGGAGGGAGAGGGCAATATGGATATCCTCGTATAGCTTTTGTTTGCAGGGCGCCACCAGGAGCCAGTTGTCCAAATAGGGGTAGACCAGAACAGTCTTCATGAGGAGGTAAGACATCACAGGGGGTAGGCACTTTGTGAAGACCTGGGGGCGGTGGAGAGGCCGAAGAGAAGAACCTTGTATTGGTAGCAGACACCGTCAATCGCAAAGAAGAGGTACCTCCTGTGCTGGGGGCGAATGGAAATGTAGAAGTAGGTGTCCTGTAGATCGACGGATGTGAACCAGTCCCAGCGCCTCAAAAAGGGTAGAATTGAGAACAGGGTGACCATCTTAAACTTCCGGGGGGCAATGATGGAGTTCACCCCCCTGAGATCCAGAATGGGTCGGAGCGTGCCATCCGATCTGGGTACTGTGAAGTACCAGGAAAAGAAGCCCATGGATTTTGCTGCGGGCAGAAGTTGCTCTATGGCCCCTTTGAGAAGGAGGGTCTCTACCTCTTCAAGGAGAGCCAGGCTGGCAGGGGTGGAATAGAAGGCACCAAGAGGAGAAGTACTTCGAAACTCGATGGCGCAACCAAGACGGACTATGGTCAAAACCCATGTGTCTGAAGTGATGTTGCGCCAGATGTTGAGGTGGCGGGCCAGCTCTGTGGTTCTGGCGAAGTGGTTGGGCAAGTGGAAGAGGGGCAGAGGCGGCGACCTGCAATGGGAGTCAAAAACGAGATTTGGCAGTCAAGGAGGATTTCTTGGAAGACAGTTGGCAACATCTAAAGGAATGGCAGGAAGAGGCCAATAAGGAAGATTGCAGAGATGAGAGGCAAGGAGAGTGTGACCTGTAAGAGTAGGAAGGGCACCTCCAGGAAGAATGTGATGAAAGTGGTGTTCTAGGCTGGGCTGAGGGATGAAGACTCATCTTTTTACCTGTTAGATGAGCTTTCACAAGTTGGTCCATCGCCTCATCTGTAGTGGCATGGAACAGCCCTTGGCTGTCAAATGGCAGGTTCTCAATACACTTTCGGCTATCCTCAGTTAACCCAGCAGATCGGAGCCAAGCGAAACAGTGAAGAGCAACTGCACCATCACACGCGCTGCAACCTCAACAGCATGTCAAGAGGACAAAATCTGTTGATTTGAAAGGGCCACAGACTTGTTAAAATATTGAACAGCAGAAGCCCTGTGATCGTCCGGCAGGTGGGAGAGGAAGGGAAAGAATCTATCCCAGATGTTGCGCTGATAGGCCAGCAGGCAAGCTTGAGTATTGGAGATCCTGGTGATCAACGAAGAAGCAGAATAGAAGCGACAGCCAAAGACATCTAAACAGTGGCCCTCGCGATCAGGCGGGGTTGTCTGAGCCCTTCTGCCACCTTTAGTTTAGGACAACTCAACAACAATTGAATTTGGAGTCGGATGATTGAAGAGGAAACCAACATCTTTTTTCTGGGTGCGGTAGAGGTGCTCCAGGAGGTGAGGGATTGGTTGAAGTGAAGCCGGCTGGGCCCAAGGGTGCTTCAAAACCTCCTGCAGGACGGGGTGAAACGGAATTGGAGTCATCGACGGGGGATGAGTATCTACACAGTGGAAGTCCAGGTCCTGTACAGTAGGAGCAGGTCCGGAGATGTCAAGGCCCAGGGCAGTGGCCATGTGGACTAAGATGTCTGCGAACTGCTTGACATCCTCAGGAGCGGAATCAGGAGACGAATCTCCAAACACTAGAGCTGGTGAGGTGTGAGATGGCAGTGTGGAATCTGCAGAATCACCGTCGGAATCCTAAGAACCAGAAGAAAAAGATGATGGATGAAGGGATTGAGACCGACGATGTCGCACTGGTCCCGTTGCACAAAGAACAGCAGATTGAGCAGAAGCCGATAGAACAGTTGGGGCCGGTAGCAAGACTGGAATCTGCACCAATACCGAGGCCGGGGTCCTAACTGGTACCGAAGTCAATGCTGATGAAATGGGTAGTACGGTTGGGATCAGTGCAATGACAGACTGTGTTGACAACGAAGCCGACAGAGATGTTGGCAGAGTGGACACAGGTTGAGTATCTGGCGGAGGCCGTGACACCGTGGCTGTCACCCAAGGAGGGGGTGAAATGGCCCGACGATGAGGTGATGGGTCTCGTGAACAGTGACAAGACCGAGAGCGGCAGCAGCAGTAGGCCAATCAGGACCGAGAACGGGATCTGGAGCAGCGATACCAAAGGGAATGCCGGTAATGAGATCCTGAAGGGGACCGCAATGGAGAGCGTGAACTTCGAGGGCAGTAAGGAGACCAATGACAAACGTCGGGATGGTACCAATTGCGGTAGGTCAGTGAGTAAGAGTGTTAGCAGCCGGGCTGCTCTCTTCAAATATGTTTGTTGCCGTACCTGGAGATATAGGAGGCTGAGGAAAAGGGCGAATCCACCCTCGTCAGCGAAGGCTCATAAGCAGTGCAATGTCGGTAGTCCTGATGATATGGTGATCTACCCTGTTCACTATGTCCCAGAGAGCAAGTCACACTAAGCTGTGGTCAGTCTCAGGAAACAGCCTGAGCCTCCGAAGCAGGCGGACGGTCGAACTCGGGATGGCCATGAGAGAGAATCAGAGCCATCAGAGTTTGCAGGCAGCCATCTTTGGATTGGCCAGAGGTCACAGGCAAGGAAGCCGTCGGCAAGGAGCGACAGTCCAAGTTGGAAACCAGAGCCACAGTAGCTGGGACCAACAGTACCGGGAGCTGAGTAACGTCCCATAATGTCAAAAGGGCGGACGCATCCTCCTCCTCGACGGTGGATGTCACAGGCTGCATTGGCGGAGGAGTCGGTAAGGGACCGAGAGAGGCAGGTCGAGTAGCCGACGGACGGGTAGCGGGAGAAGGAGAGCGGTGTTTCTCCTTTCTTCTATTCTTCTTTTCCTTGTTGGAGGAAACAGAAGAGCGGTGCGACGAGGTGTGTTTATGCTCTGCCAAGGTAGAGACCTTGCGAACTTGTTGCAAGGTCAAAGTGGCATCTACAGCAGCTTGGACAGTAGGCATCTTGGAGAGCTTCGGAATCTTAGGCAGAGACGAAATCGATGGCAAGGTCAACGTGGCTGCTGTCAGTACCAGTACCGAGGTTGTCAATACTGAAGGAGCAGGCACTACCGATAACTTCAGAGCTGACACAGAGGACGTCGTGGAAGGTGCCGATACCAACATGGTGGACAGAGTGGTATTCAAGGAAGCCTGCTACTTAATGTGAAGGCCCTGTTTCCAACAATAGGATTTCAACCAAGAAACTCTATTCTTAAGAGTCTGAGAGGTGAAGTCCTTACAAATAAAGCAGGCCCTAACATTATCGTCCTCCCCGAGGCAGAACAAGCACTCGGGGTGGGCGTCTAAAAGAGAGACCTTACGGCCGCAAGACACGCACAACTTAAACAAAGATGACATAAGAAGGGGGAAGAGTTCTTACAGTTTTTGTTGTAAAAAACAAGAAAAACGAATGAAAGATGAAGAAAAAGCCAAGAATTGAGGAACTGCTCAGCGAGAAAGCGTTCTGAGCTGCTAATAGGTCGGCGGACGAAAAGAAACTGAGGAGAGACCATTAGCTTGGAGGGACTGAGCATACTCAGTAGTGGATGGGGGAGGGGTTCCTGCCAAACTGCTCAGCTCTCAAACTTTCCAAAAAGCTGCTGTGCATGCGTGAAGATTCCCATTGTGTGAGGCACAGAGACCATGAAGAAGAACCTGCAGATTATTTTAGAACCAAAAGCTCGTGAGTTAGAAGTCATTTATATGTATTTTTGGCCCCTTTTTAGTATAGCTGTAGTTTAATTTAATTTAGTATTAAACTAAAAACTAACTAAACACTAACTAAAGTTTCTCTGTCTCTTTACTTACTGTTCTTCTTTACAATCCCATATATGTTGTTTCATATACTAAATACATGTTAATAAAAATATTTTTTAAAAAAGCAAATCTATTATAAAAAGGAAAACACACAGATAATATAATATACCGGTAGTACATTATTAAAATCTCTTTCTCAACAATAAGGGCTGAAAATGTTATTAAAAAAAATCTAAAAAGGAAATACAATGATAAATGTTCTGCTAATGTAGATGCTATGGTCCAGAGCGAGGAGAACTCTTGTTTTTGTCCATCTTGTTCATTTGAACCTATTAGTAACACTGATGCATTTGAACCGTTTAGTTCCCTACAACAGTTTAGTGAAATAAAAAGTGAGATAATCATCACTAAACTCATAACTAGCATTTCAAACTGAAAGTGAATCTATAACTTCACAAGTTTTCTAGCATATATAACTCTTCCCTTATACTTGCCTCCTGCACAAAAAAACTCAGGCCTAATTCCAACTGTTAGCGTCTACTAGAGAAGATCCACTAAACCAAGTAAGTCAAGCACATGTTGACTTACCGTTTTCCCATTGGGTTCACTATAGTTGGAACTAACAACTGAAGCTAGGTCACAGGTTAATGCCCACCTAATATTGGCAAACAAAACAAAAGTTACTTCAAGAATTCATTGGCAAGTACACAGAATATATCAGAATGTGAAAAGAGATCAAAGCACATTTATGCTTTTATAGCCTATTGATTATTTTAAAAATTTAAAAATTATGTTTTTAGAATGGCCAATTGCTTACAGTTGGGCAGACAGAGACTTAATATCACCCGTTTACCCTAATTTTCAACAGCTGAGGTGCACGCCATGGGAAAGCTTGTGCTTTAGTTTCAGGAACTATTATGCATTTCTCTTCTTTTTTTACACAACAAGAGCTCACATGCAGAAGTTCTGTTCATGTTCTGTTCTACCCTATAAAATGTGGCCACTGTGAACATATAAAGGAATGTGAACACAGTCAAATTAAATAGAGAATCCTTTATGTGGAAGTTCTCCATGTGAGCACTTAAACATGGTCAGGACACCAAATTGCGACGAGTGGCTTGATTTATGAAGACTTTCCCATCACTAGTCCAGTGTGGGCACAGGGCTCTGATCTGTTGCCCCAATCTGCAGCTTTGTTTTATGTGTGTAGAACTTTACAATCTCCCATATCAATCTGAAAGCAGAGGTACAGAAGGCAAAGTGAGAACCAAAGAGAGTTTTTTTTTCTTTACCTTTTTTAAAAAAATTCATTTGGTGTTCTTGAATGTTTGGGAGAATTCACAGATATGCAGAACAAATGTTTTTAAATTAAAACAGAATCCTCTTCTCCAAATCACCCCTTGAAAACTATGCATGCTCAATGGACTCAAAAATTAAACAGTGAAGATTTTCAACGAGAACGCAGGAAAGGGGGAAAAAAATCTGAAAAGAAAAAAAAGGCAGTGGAACTAGCCTCTTGAGCACACAGTATCATGGAATAAGAAACAGGTTAGGAAGTATGTGCCATGAGAGCGTGATTTTCCCCACACCCCAGAGAAGAATGCAACAACCTCTTCAGGGCTCTAGTCACTTTCAGGCTAGAAAAGCATTTGAAGTGGGATTAATCATCAAATTACCACTGAGACTGGGGGCTATTAGGTATGGTCCTATCTTTGGAAGCCCACTTCTTCCATGCCACCACTTCCATAGTTATGGCTAATATACTACCCGTGGCATCTGCCAGACAGGTACAGCTTGGCCACAGCCATTCATGCTTTACAGTATAGGTATACCTCAGTTAACGGAAAACTTGGTACCAGAGGCAGAAATAACACTGAAAGAATAGGGACAGGTTCCTCCGCCATGAAGGAGGAAGAGGAGTGCAGTTCAACATATTTCAGCAAACTTTTTATTCAAAACTAACAATACACAGATGTAAAATGAAACAGCCACATTTGGTAAGTCTTCGATAAGCAAATAAAAACATTCTGAACCTTCTAGAGACCATTTGAAGGCTTCTTATTTCTTTTCTTTCACTAGCCTCCACCTTCCCTATGATTTCCATTTTCATAGTCAAGCTGGCCAAACTTCTACAGCTATGCTTTTTTTAACATGCTGGAGGTAGTAGGTCAGGCTCACTTATCTGCTCTTCCCTTTTTTCCCTCTTTTGCTTTTCCTTGTATGGTCAGTAAGGGTAAGGCAGCTACTCTTTACCATGCCTCTTGTAGGCAGGCACACACAGCTGCACCATGATTGGCTAGAGTAGAATACTGTTCTTTCCCTTGTGAAGTTTTGCAATGTTCACTGCAGACATGTTGCTGCAATGACACAGAAAGTGTGCATTTCTTCAGCTTTCCTTTTCCATCTTTCCAATGCTGATTCTGTTAAAATCGTCCAGCTAAACAAACAACAAAGAAGAAAAGGGAAAGGTTGGAGGACTTAAAAAAGACATTGTGAAAGGAAGACTCTTTGTCAGAGGCTTTGTTAACTGAGGCACTCCTGTACTCTCTGATCTGGTTTACTGTGATGGATTTTTACATGGAGTGCCTTTGAAGAGGGTCCAGAAAGTAAAATCCCAGCAAAATACCATAGCTAGTTTTCAAAGTGGGATTGTGCAGGCTTATGGTACACAACTCACCAGTTATAAACCAACCTTGCCAGTTATCAGGCCATTTCCAAGCCAATCCAAGTTACTGATTTTAACCTGTACAAATTTAACCTAACAATTTTAACCTAACAAATTTGGGCCAGATCCCTTCAACAATCAGTATTCTAAGGTAGGAATGGACAAAGTGTTGCACTCAGGCCACATAAAAGTGGCCCCTGCACCCTACCTTCATGGCCCCCTCACACCTCTCACCAGTTCTCCCAAGGCCCCAACCATGCAAAAAGAATTCTAAGGAAAAAATTGGTAGTTTGGGGGCAATTTTTGACCTAAAATTGTTTAGAGAGCATCCCCAAAGGCATGAAAACATGCAGTTATATCCTCATCCCTCGTCCAGAATCACCCCAGATCCCTGTACTACCCTCATATACCTCCATTTTCTTCTTCAATCATTCTCCATTCTCTACAGGAAGAGATGAACTTTCACTTCCTGATGCTGTTTGGAGATTTGCACAGGAGCCACAGAGGTATTTGAGCTGGCTTTCAGAGAAGTGTGGCCCGCAGGGAAAGGCAAGGAGAAGAACTGGTCTCTGGCCCCTATGCAATTGCCCACCTTACACTAGGTTTAGCAGTACATACTAAATTCTCCACTCTCCTAACACAGCTGAAAGGTATAAATCTGAAGTTTTTATTATTTTGTATCACTTGACCATGCTTCTCTGTTATATCTGAAGCCAGAATGTGGTCAATTTTGACAATGATTCAGGAAAACAAGCCAGGATCAGAAAGCTTGCTTTGAAGTTCTCTTGTTCACATAATCCACAGTTTGCTCAAATGCTTATCCGATAATGTATCTGATAACAAAACCAATCACAGTTTGTTCAAGTGTATATCTGATAATAAATAGTGGTTAGCTGAAAACAGTATGAAAAGGTTCAAATTTCTTCCATGCTGGAGAAGAATAAGGAAGAGCAAGCTCACAAGCCCAAAGTTCATTTACACTATGTCACACTTTGATTTCAGTGTTACATTAAAGCACAGCTATAGCTTCCTCTTACATTGGTCCGTACAGAGATTGAGATCCTTCTCTTCAGGATCTTCCCACCTTCAGAAGTAAGACTCTTCCATCAGCAAGGTTTTCTTGGCACCATATACCACTTTAGTACCATGTAAAGACATCATCATCATCATCGCTGTTATCATATTATTATTATTATTATTATTACTACTACTACTACTACTATTATTACTACTACTACTATTTATTATTATTATTATTATTATTATTATTATTATTATTATTATTAAATTAACCCAGGCATTACAACTGTGGTGCTTAACCTGAGACTCTTGGCTGTGTATTTATCTGTTTTGATGGATTATTTCAATTATATGTTTGAGTCACTCTAAGATGCACTTGCAAAAAATCTTTTGAATAAATAAGAAATCAAGCCATGCAAGCCAGTGAAAAATATATAGTTGAAATTCTAAAGGAAATGAAAATCCAGGAACACAGGACAACATCTTATACAAAGTCAGACCACTGGTCCATCCAGACCAATACTGTCTCTTCTGTTGTGCTATGACAGAAGGAATTTCCCAAATGTGTATTTCTATCACCTTCATCCAACATAAATTATTAAATTACTGAGGAGTTCAAGTAATTATTATAAAAACATTAGGATCACTACTTTTGAAGAACTACCATGAAAGAACAGAAGAAACTGCTTCTTTGCAGAATACCACTCCAAATACACCCAGCTAGACAATGACAGAAATTTGCTGAGCTATGAAAACCAGTGCAAACCCAATTTCTCCTCATAGCGTTAAAGCCAAAATCTTCACCATGGCTGCTGGCCTAGCAAAGAAAAGGTAGGAGGGGCACAAATTAAGTATTTTGCAGTACAATACACTACACCTTTTGTTTCCTGAGAGATTAGGGAAAGCTGGCATCAGGTGTCACAGCCGAGTCAACTCTGTGCTGGAAGAAAGTGTATCCATGGTGGCAGGTGTGCTTACCTGAACTATTCTGGCTCTAATTCCACATACGAAGTGCAGAGGCAGAGAGACAGAGACAAAGGAGCAATCAAACACCAATGATTTCCAATAAGTGTACTGCAGTTTAATTGAGATGTTGTGTTCTACTAATTGACTGTTTAATTTAAAAAAGGAAAAAAGCACACAGGTACCATATGAAAGAAAAACAGTTGCCCAGATTTAATGTGCTGATGCAAGCTAGCAATAAAATGGGGACATGCTATGGGAAACTGAATATATTTTCCTATAGCCACCCCAGCCAGAATGGAAGTGAAACGGAGAGAAACTGAGATTAAAAACCCTTATGAGTGAAGTACTTACACCTCCCGTAGGTTTGGCAGCTTTGCAAATGCAGAAGGATCAATCTCTGTCAACTTGTTGTGGCTCAGGTTTCTGTTAAAAATAAGAGACAGTGGGATCAGCATGAGACAGCCACTGCACTCAGTAGAATTTGGCAATCTTAATTATTATAAGACAGCATTGCAAGATAATCTCTCTTTTATAAGGGGAATTATAAAATGAGTGTGAGTGCAAAAAGAAGTAAAAAGATATAATGTGTAAATATGTATCACATACACGTTAACACATACAGTTAATGTTTATATACAGGTCTTTCTAGAAAAACTGGAGAAAAAGGCATTTATCATCATTTTAAAGAATCTCCATGCCCAAATGTAACTGTAAATAGGTTTTTAAGATGTCCTGGGGTGTTCTTGCACCACACAGTTGTATCAATTTTGTATCGCTACAACTGTTATGGGTCCATCTTACAGACGCCTCAGATTTGCCAGACTGACGCAATATTTAAAACTCTCTGCTAGGGAGCTTTACTGCTTGTGTATAAAGAATTCTAAGTACCTCACCCAACTACAAATCCCATGATTCTATTGGGTGGAGCCATGACAATTAAAGTGGTATGAAATTGACATAAATATGTAGTGCAGACACACACCCAAGCATCTGAACACCTATCTGTACATTTGGTAGTACAAATATATAGGCCTAAATCCAGTTGCTGGCCCTAATCAAAAAAGACTCACTGAATCTACAGCAACTTGGTTAAGTCAATACTCAAGTAAGTTTCATTCATTCAATGGCTCTACTCTTGTTGGGAGTTGCTACCCAACATAAATAGCTGCTATCACAAAAGCCCTTGTTGTTTACTTCCTTCTTCATTAGTCGGTAGGCATCTTATTTTCCTAAGGTTTCACAAGACACTTTGTTGGTGGTGCTGCAACATGGCTACCATTTTGAAAAATCAAACTTTGTGGACTTTGACATTAGAAAAGCAAGCAGAAACATTAAAGTAAAAAAACTAAACAAGTTACCTCCAAAACTTTATCAACTAAAGAACTGCCAATGTGTTTATCCACTGAATGTGATACAAAGTAAGCTGAAGCGATTTTTTTTTATCAGCTCTAATGGCCACAACCTCAACATTTTTGCCTTTATTACGATATCTTATCAAGAATGGCAAACGACTTCTTGTACTACTTTAAAAAATATACATCTCAAATACCCTACAATGTTTTTAAAGTACAAAAGCAAGACTTCCTTCTAAAAATTAGCTTCCACTTTGCAATGCAAAATCAATCACCCTGTCCATGACATGTCAAGCAGCTGCCTTAGAAGCTGGGCTTATAATGGGGTACCTAGCATGAGGCTCTCTGCTGCTCCTTGTGAGCCTTCCCCAAGCCAGAGGAACCCCACCCACTTTTCCCTGCAACCCCACTGTCCCTGGCTTTCAAGATTGCTGTTTAACTGCTGCTAGTAGTAACTGATGAACAAAGACAGCTGGATATGGGGGCACACTGGGGTTTGTGCACTGTGAAGTGTACAAATACACGGTGAAGCATGTAAGGGGATGCACAAAAGTTGTGCAGGGAAACACATCTGTGTCAGTACGTGAGCACACATGCTGAGAGTTCCAATTCTGGCTCATTCTTCCAGGGTTCAAATTCCTACTCAGACATGGAAACCCACTGGATGACCTTGGACAACTCACAAGTCTCTCGGCCTCAGAGGAAGGCAATGGCAAACCCCTCTGAATAAATCCTGCCAAGAAAAACCTGTGATAGGCTCACCTTAAGGTCAACACAAGTCAGAAATGACTTGACAACACAGAGCAACAATATTTCATGAGACGGTATACTGCAGGTTTAAAATTCGAAGCTGCTTTCTATGTATTCCAATCAATAAAAGAACAAAAATGCAATTTGTCCCAATTATGATGGCAAAGAATTCTTTCTTTAAAAAAGAAACATCACGAGAATAAGCCCTCTCCCCCAAAATTAAACAAAGTCAAGTCTGAGCTTCTCAGTGAGACAAAGAAGGAACAGGGCAGGTAGCCTATAGGCCCTGGAATCAACAATACCCCACAAAGAATGCACAGATGAAAATTTGTGTAAGATTTTTAAGTCTTGAAATTTCACTTATGTCTCACAATTTCAAATTATTTTATTAAGTTCCAGAGTTCTAAAAACATAGAAGTATGCACATTTACTTTTCAAGGGAAGGATATGCTTATTAATAAAATTTGTATAACATTTGCAATATATGTGTATGTACAGATCTATAACATTTGGTATTCTGATCTCAAATATAATAGCCAGGACAGGGAGCAATTCTAGGACAAACAATAAGAAGGTTCTAATGACAATATGTGACTAAAAACAGCAACTAAAATAGAAAAAGGGTATCAACTATAATTAACACTAACAGCAGCTAAAAGGTATTAAAAGCCTAAGGCTACTTCCACATTACACTGTTATAGCACTATTGTTCCACTTTCAACATCCTGTAGAATTCTGGGGTTTGTAGTTTACTGAGGCCAAAGAGCTCTCTGGCTGGGAATTCTAAGTGCCCCTCCCTAAATGCAAACCCCAGGATTCTACAGGATCCTGAAAGTGGAATAATAGCACTATAACAGTGTAGTGCAGAAACTGGCTTAAGTAAATACAGTTTTTAAAAGGCCTTCACCTCCCACTAAAATAAGATAAGAGGCTAAGAAGTCTCAGCACCAGCCACGGCTCTTTGAAAAGATCCAGAAGCAAGACTAGTTTACTAGTTGGTCCCAGAGCAAAGTAGTGGAGAGATGCAATGTGTCTGTACCAAAAACCTTGGATACTGCCGTATACTATACTACACTCTGATGTGCTGGGAAGCGGCATTTATTGCTCTGTGTCAATCAGCAAAGTATTTAAGAAGGAAAAATCCTTCTACTTGAGCAGTTTTATTCCCATGCACATAAAAATTACTCTTAGGATGTGGGAGGCTATTCTTCTGCCAGGGGGTTAGTCTTCCTCTGGGACTTCAGACAGAAGTGATTCTGATGTGCTATCAACATCTTGGCATTCATTAGCAAACATTACTTATCAAAAAACATTTTGATTTCATGCACTGGGGCTGGCTCCTTCCAGTTCTTAAAAATAAGGCAATTTACCACTTGGTGAGAAGGGACAATAACTTGGTTAGATCTCTTCTTTACTGTTTGGAGAAAACTCAGTTGTTTAAACTACCTTGTTCACTGTTCTTGTTCAGTACCATGACTCTTATTATTTGTTGTCAAGTCAGTTTATAGCAAACCCATAAAGGAAAGACCTTCAAGAGACTCAAGGCCCATTTACACTATCCAATTAAAGCACTACGATTACACATGAACCGCCACGGCTGCATCCTATGGAATCCTGGGGTTTGTAGTTTGGTGGGGTACTAGAGTTCTCTGGCTGAGAAATCTAAGCACACCTTCCTAAACTGGAAACCCCAGGATTCCAAAGGATGCAAACACAGCAGTTAAAGTGGAATCACAGTGCTATAACTGTGCACTATAAAAGAAACCCCAGTCATCAACAACTCTGTTCAGGACTTTGAAATTCATGACTTTGGCTTCCTACCAAATCACAAAACCAGACACTTTTCTGCCTCTTTTAAATATTACCTCAGTTATGAACTTTCTGTGCAGGAAAAGGAAAGAAGGAATTCAGACAACTGGTTAATCTATTTCAGGGTTTTTTTCCCCAGAAAGACTGGCTCTTCCCCATGAGAAAAGCCATAGTTTCAACTATTTCAGAGATTTTACACATCTCTAAGCACAGTACTCTCTTCTGTTACTGGCAAAAGCTCTTCAGAGTCTATCAGACAGATCTTAACCCAGACTTTCTGCCAAATATTCCCTAACTGGGAAAATCTAAAACCTTCTATCTGAAAAGTGTAAACTCTGTCACTGAGATATGGGCCTTTGAAAGTGATTCTCTAAGCCCTCAGCCCTCCTCTCACATTTGAAATACGGGGATAATAATTTTACCTTTGTCTCAACAGAAATTACTAAGAATTACTAGCATTATACTGTGTTACCCTGAGAGATAAAGGTTCAAATTTTAGCTTAATTTATGGCTATAAGCAAAATCAGACTTTTCATAATCAGTTGTTAAAATGGTAATAATACCAACTCAACTTACAAAATGAGACTACAAAATATTTCTATATAATTCTACTTAAATGAGATTCAGCCAACAACAAAAAGAATTAGAACAGTTTTCTGTGTCTTATACCCTTTATGAATTTAATGGTACCTCGTCTACAAGCTGGATTTTTATACATAGACAGAGAATTTTTCTATTGATTGTAGGGAAAAAATACATTAGTATCTATGAACAAGATTACTTGACACTGTATGAATTTTCACATATTTGAAAGCAACTGGGAAGTTAAATACATGGTGCTTACAGATGACTGTAAATTCAAAACAATTTAGTTCTGGCAAACACAAGGATCCATAGCACAACAGCACTATCAGTGTTTTATTCAACACATTGAAGATTCTGATAAGTCCACAAACATTTATCTGTCACTGCACATTTCAGCACATTGCGTCCAGAATGTTTTGGCACCTTTTGCTAGCAAGCAGAAGAGTGACAGCCAAAGCAGAGAGAAGGAAAGCCTAGGAATGCCTGTTAATGCCAAATGTGGCTTTCATTAAACACTTTGTCAGCCTTTGTCCTAACACAACTTTTCAGCGTTTCATACACAAAAGCAACCAAGAGCCTTGAACAATCAAAATCTTGCCATAGAAATTCCTCTGGCTAATCTGTTGAAAGATAGCTGCCTATTCTACAGCCTACTGAATAGGCACCCCGCCCGAAACCAAGAAATTTCTGCAGATGCTTTAGCATGGCAAAACAGAGCACCATGCACACATGGCTGGACCTGAATAGGGAAATGAAAGCCACTGAGTTGCTTATGAAGGGCCAGTATATAGAGGAAAACCAGCAAGGACCTCTTTCTCACAAAAAATAAGCACAGATTTTCAATAGGCCACAGCTGAATTTCAACCAGTTCACAGAGTCTAAGAGGGCTTTGATTAATTCACTTCCCCCTCCTCACTGCAGGATACAAACTGGAACAGGAAGCTATAGGACACAGGGGTCAATTTCCACAAACTATTTTTAAAAGTGAGTTCTTCTTGGGTAAAATGTACGCAGAATGATCTATCCATAGAATTTTTCTTATGATTCTAGAAACAGGATTCAAGTCAAATTTTAGAATGCTGCTGACTGGGATAGAAGTACATATTACACAACCCCCTCCTCAGAAAGTCAGAGGTAAGATTTAACATGGGACAAATAACAGCATTATACTTTTAATTTCAAGACTTCTGCAGCCAACAAGGAGGCCACAGAGATACTTGCAAAAATATAATAGCTACCAGCTGTTACGATTTTGGGGTGTAACAGTTTATGTTTACAAGATACTTTAAAACATTATAGGGGGCAATTTTGGAGAATTAGGTCATTTTTTTTTCATTTTACAATGAATGTTAAATAAATTAGAAACTAGTATTGATTTACTTAAGAACCAGTGTCATGCCGTGGTTTGAGCATTAGACTAAAGCTCTAGAGACGAGGTGTCAAATCCTGCTCAATCCATGCAGGTAGGTTTCTGGTATCTGCTCGACCATTATCTGTGGTTTCACTTATCCAGGATCCGCTCCAGGACCATGGCTGCTGCCACTGGCCAGGGTCTCCGCTCCGTGCAGACAGTCCCCTGTGGTTCTCTCTGTCAAAGAAGGAGTCTCCCTCCCTAACCATCCAAGAGGTGCACAAAGAGACGCAGCTAGCCACCTGTCCCCCTATGCGCCTCTCTCCATTGAAGGAGGAGTCTCTCTCCCTCCTCAGAGAAGAGAAGCACACAGCTTCCCCCAGGCCTCTCTCAGCCAAGGGAAGAGTGTAACCTCCCTTCTCAGCTGAGAGAGGCATGTAGCTCCGTACAACTGGGCATCCCATACTCCTCTTGAGTAGAAGGAAAGAAGGAATCTCCCTCCCTCCTCAGCTGAGAGAAGTACATGGTTCCCTTAGGAACAAAAAAAAGATCCAGATGTTCTTGGAATCTCAAGAAGAGATGTCTGAATCTCAAGAGAAGTTACCTTTCTGTTGCTAATGGAGTTCAAATTTTATTACCTGTCTTTTTACTGCTCTTTGTCCCTAGTCCTCACATGGTCAGTAAGGGGAGTAGCCTCTGCTTCATTAAACCCTTCAATACTATCAATTCAGAATGTAGGCCTGTGATTCTTAACACTGTCACTATTTTTCTCCAGTATGATGTTTAACATCTTTGCCTGATGAAGAAGCCAGTGAAGCTCTGAAAGCTTGCATAATGCATTTTATGCTTTGGAGTTGGCCCAATAAAGATATCGCTGCTTGTGGATTCTGGATTTTCTTGTATTTTTCTGCACAGTCCACCCAGCTACCCATGAAAATAAATACATACATACATACAGTCTGAAAAAATTACTAATGCATTGTTGTTGTTGTTGCTTTAAAAACGCAAGAAATATGATACAGATTTATAAAATCATGACCAATTTGTATAAAACAAAATCATGTATAAAATCATGACCAATTAATAAAGCATTTTCTCTTGTCTCATAAGTTTGGATCAGTTAATCCAGCTGACTGCCAACAGAAAATATGTGGCTGACCTAGAACAATCCTTAATTCCTCCACCCAGAAACATCTCCTCTACCTGAGGTACACTGATGAAAATCTTCGTGATTTGGACCCATGGAGAGAATTCATTCAAGACATTCCACCAGAATTTCAACAGCTTCCATCTTTCCATCAATCTCAGCCTGGAACTGCCAACAGAACAAGCTCACTTTCTGGACACCACTCTACAGCTACACAATGGACATCTAAGCACCACATTATATTGCAAACCCACTGACTACTACACGTACTTACATGCCTCCAGTTTTCATCCTGAACACACTACCAAATTTATAGTTCACAGCCAAGCACTCTGATACAATTGCATCTTCTCAGACTCACAAGACAAGGATGCCAAACACACGGAATTACAACAAGCATTCCTCAATCTATAGGACCAACCCACCCCCATATGAAGTTAAAAAAAAATCAACTAATCAGGACTAATCAGAACAGAGTAATGACAGGAAATGGCAGAATCCCACTAGCAGTCACATACAGCTCCCAACTAAAAACACTCAGACATATCATCAATGAACTGCAACCTATTCTAGATAATAATGCTGCACTCTAAAAAGCTCTTGGTGGCAGACTTTTACTTGACTACAGACAGCCTCTCAGTCTCAGTTACTTATCTGTAGGAGGACACACAACACAGATGGGAAGACAAGTAAAAGACCTTGCCAGAAACCCATACACCAACTCTGTCCACACATCTACTCAGGAAATGTCACCACAGGGCCTAATCACACCACCAACAATATCAGAAGTACTTTCACGTGCTCATTCTCTAATGTGATATAAGCTATCCTCTGTCAACAATGCCCTTCAGCACTCTACACTGGTCTCTGTGCCAGAGGATAAATGGATATAAATCATACATTAGAAATGGGAATACACAGAAACCAGTTGCAAAACTCTTCAGTCTTCCTGAGCGTTCCATCTTGGACCTCAGAATAGCAGGCCTTGAACAAAAAAATTACCAAAAAATATTGCAAAGAGAAACTTCAGAACTGGACTACATCTACAAACTCCAGTCCATTGACAGTGGTTGAACAGAAACAATAGGTTTGTGTGTGCGCACACACTATACACATTATAACGCTATTTAACACCCCAACCTCATGAGGGTTCTCTTGGCCAGTTTATCACAATTCTTTCTGGCTCCCGGTCATACTACAGCATACTACACTCAGAAAACTCCTTCCATTATTCATATAGTTACATACTCATTTGGGCTTTAGGTAACATCTATCCTTTTGCCTTTGTCCTTCAATGACCATCACAAAACTGTTGTTATCTCATCACCATATCCACATGTTTTGCATTTCTATTGGTATCTAAACATACAGCTGCTCATAAAAGTGTGGTCTTAGTCACTTCAGCCTATGTATCCAATGAAGTAGACTTAAGTCTACGCAAGCTTATGCTACCAGCTTCTCTCCATTAGTCTCACAGTTGCTACAAGATCCTTTTGCATAATGATCCAGACTAACGTGACTATGCCTTTGAATTCTACGTACAATACAGGCACCAGCTTAGATGGCTCTAAAGGGGATGAACTAAATTCACTACCATTTTGTAAGCAGAACTTATATGCACATGAAGACTTATGAATCTTCCTAGACATACTCTTGGACACCCAAGAAAAAGCAGTTAAGATCCCCTTGAAGGCAGTGGCACTCCCCATGAATAAATTTGTATAGGTACATCTTTATGGCAAAAAACTCTACACTCCTGAATTATGGGCCATAAAGGTGATGAAAGAAGAAGGCTATAGACAAGTGCAAACTAGGTAAGATCTTCAAGAATAAAGATAAACCTACCACTAAATACGAAAGTAAGAAAACATCAGTGTTACAGGATCAGGCCCCATGGAGGTCACAGGGTCACCCTTACTTGAAACTGACTTGACAGCAAATCAGAACAAATAGGCTGAAAGGATATCACCATAAAAAAAAAAAAAAATCTCTAGTTTTGCTAACAATTTAACTCACTCCAAAGAGGCTGTCATTAATCTGCACACTATAAAAGAGATTTTTATTACGATGGCACACTCTGCTACACAAACCAATACAGAGTCAAAAGGCCCCATTGTGCAACAAGCAAAGACGCACACTAACCATGCTTAATGTGTTGATGCTCAATTGCAGAAAATAAAGTGAAAAATTGCTGGTTCCATTAAATCTGGCCTTTCTAAAAGAACTGATTTCTATTCACTCACTCATGACTGCCAAGCTGGCTATAAAATATTTTTGTTTTGCTTTGCTTTTGTTATCAAAGCTAATAAACAAGCCTCGTTTTCAAACTCTTCCTACTACATTTGCTGAGAATGCATCAACATATCATTATTAATTGTCCTTGCTGCTGTTTTTGTTTTTTTTCAGCACTTTTTTCTAAAGAAAAAGAATAAAGGCATCTGTCAAAATGTACAGAAGTTAAAAACAATTTGCAAAAGAAGCTACACTCTCCCACCCTGAATACATTATAAGGATAAGCAATTGCCCAAAAGCCTATTTCTAACAGACTGAGAGCATGGTGTACTGGCTTGAGTACAGGACTATGACTGCAGGAGATCATGGTTTGAATCCCCACTAGGCCATGGAAACTCACAGAGTGACCTGGGGCAAGTCACATTCTCTCAGCTTTAGAGGGAGGCAAAAGCAAACTGACCTGAACAACGATCAACCAATCCTATCCCATCAAATCTCTGAGAGTGAGTTATCTTAACCAGGCACTGAAAAAACTGAAATGTTGGGGAAAGAGTATTCAGCAGGCAAAAGAGAATAATAAGTGTACATGTGTTTAGATCCATGAAGGAAGGTAATGGCTGATAACATGAGAAGTGTGTCTTGTCATTAGACCAGAAGGCTGCCTTCCCCTATTGCCACTAAATAAAGTAACAGGCTTCCTTGTACAGCAGTGCAGATCCCTCACCCCACTGTAAATGATTATCTAATTATGCAAGTCTCTCAAAGTGGCGGTCCTAAATGCCACTACAAACACCACCCTTGGTATCCATCACGTTCTCATCAGGTATGTGCACATGTGAGCACACACACACACACACATTATTTTTTTTAAATAGAGGGCTAAAAAAAGTGACATGGAAATCTCCAGCAAGTTTTCTATTTTCAAGAACACTTCCAGTTCCTACATGAGCCCCAGAGGCATTCTTAGAAAACTCAGAGTGATAAGAGGCTCCAGTGTAAAAGTTCAGTTTTAGGTATGTCTGCCTAGCCAGAAGCATTTGTGTGCTTCAGAGGTGCTAGTGGAGAAGAAGGAAAAAAAAGATTGGCTTTGAAATAAACCCCTTGAGGATTAAGTTGTTCTAGGATCAGCTGCTGCAAGAGAAATAGCTGAACTTCTATAAGAAGGGAGGTGTAGGTTCAAATGCCTTTACAACTCTTAAACAGAACCACCTTCTCCTCAGGAACAGAATTGCCTTAGCTTGGCAACTGGAGTCAGAAATCAGGGTGATTGGTACCACTCAGTCCAATGAAGCAGATGATGATTGATAGTTCATTCTAACACAAAAAGTTCTAGGAATTTGTTGAAATGCTAAACAAGTTATGTTGGAAAAGCCTTAACCGAAATGGTAAAACACACACTATTATTTTTTACTTTGCAAAGTTTCTTCCTTTCAACCCACACTGGCTTAAATGTGCCAGATTGTACACTGTTATACTATAATCACTAATGATGCAGCTCAGGAGGGCAAAAGGGACAAGAGGGGAGCTTGGGGATTTCTGAATTAACAGTTCAATAGCTCCACCTTCCCAAAGCCAAGTCTGACCTCTTAAATTAGAAAAGGAGTGAGGGAAGAGAGAGTCGAGAGAGACTGAGAGATGAAGATATCTGCTTTATAAATAAGAGTACTACCATTACTCTTGCAATATTTCTGGCAAGTCAGACCAAAGCCATTGTCTTCAGTCGGTGCTGTGGAACAGCAAGAGTTCTATTTTGGCCCCAAGTGGACTGGTCCTGTCCCCACTTCTGTGAAAGCAAAACCACAAAACAATCAATCATTGCTCTTCTGGCAGGGTACTTAATAGGAGTGTTTACTCATCTTTCTGAGTCTCTGTCTCTCTCACTCTCTCTCCAGCTATTCTTACTTAACAGTTAATAAAATGAAGCACCTTCCAAACAAATGGACTTGGAAAGCTCATAAACTCTACCTAGGTGAAAAATGCTCATGGGTAGCCATGTTGGCCAAGCTGCAAAATACTACAAAATCCAAAATCCAGAAAAGAGTGATACTTTCATCAGCCAACGAAAATATACAAAATATATAATGTAAGCTTTTGAAGTCCCACTGGCTTCTTCATTAAGCAAAGATGCTCAAATCCTACAGGAGAAGAAAAGGGACAATGTCAGTGACAATTTAGGTGAAAATTAGTGACATTCAATTGTAACAGATTTAATGAAAGCAAGAAGCTCTAGTTTTACAGCAATTAACTGCACTGTATTGTGTTCTCAGTATGTTTGGCAGATAAGATCGTCCTCAGAGGCTTTTCTTCATTGGAGTTAGAGTAGGCAGCTGCCAAGGGGAAACCCCCTTGAAAGTAACTGCATCCTGACTGCAGAAATTCCTTCCACGGGAGACCTTTCTAGCACCCAGCACCAAGCAAACGCTGTCTTGCTTACCTGATCTTTTGGTTGATCACTCAAGATGTTGGTGTAATTTTCAAGAGCTTGATTTGGGTCAGGGCTATTGTTAACTATGGACCATAGGTTATTGGTACTGCTTTTGGTGTGTCTGCTTTTCTTACCTTTGCTGTCATGTTTTTTAACAAATCTTTTCATAAGACTGCTGGAACACTTCAAATAAACAGTGCTTGCTTGTACCAATACAAGTATATTAAACAAAACTGTTACAAAATCCATTCTAAAATTTTTGAACAGAAATGAGTAACAGAACATGAAAGCCATATGAAGATTATACACTGCTGTTAAAAAAGAGTAATCTCTGAAAAGCATGGACAAACGTAAAAGTCTTCCAACTTCAAAGCTGAGCCTCTCAAGTGAGCCTCTCTGAAGAGGGCATTTGTCCGGGTGGATACCACCATCAAAATGTCACTATGCTTCAGCTTCAAAGGCATTTGCTTCATCCATACCATCATGAGAAAATTATCTCGAGACTGGGATTAAGATTGTCCTGGGAATGAAATGGATTGAGGAACTCAGAATGTTTTTTTCTGCGGCTAAATTGTGCCAAGAGTTAAACGTTACTAATTCCACCACGATTTTTGACACATGATAGAAAACACCAATATTTTTTAGATTGCAGTACCCTAGAACATTCCTTCCCCTACATTCTACCTTACCATGCTTGCTTGGTAAGAACTCTGAGACTTTCAAAAGCTAGCACAATGTATTTTGTATCTTTTTGGTTGGCCTAATAAGGATGCCACCACTTTGGAACATATCCCACCCCACACACACAATTTCTTGGAGTGATTTAACTTGTCTTAAGTGGAAATAATCATAGAACAGTAGGAGTGTCTGACGCATATGCATGACTATGTCATATCCTAGATCGCAGAGATCTTTGTACAGATATTTGGGAGTATCGTAAACTTGCAGGTACTAAATCACTTGTAGTACCCTGTTGTACATTACAGTTCCTTCTTTTCTTTTCTTTTTTCTTTTAATGGCTATGCTTTTAAATGCTTTTAATTCTATTGGTAGTTTAATTATACTTTAAATTTGTGTATGATGGAAAATTTTAACTGTATATGTTTTAACTTCTGTAAGTCACCTTGAGTCCCAGACTGTGGAAATAATGGGAAATAAATAAATAAAACATGTGATGCAGGATGATCACTGTGATTATATTCAAGCTTGGATCATTAAACAATGTGATAATAGAGCATTCAAGGATATTGACAAGCTGGAATGGGTCCAGAGGAGGGTGACCAAAATGGTGAAGTGTCCAGAAACCATGCCCTATGACAGTGGTTCTCAACCTGTGGGTCCCCAGATGTTTGTGGACTTCAGCTCCCAGAAGCCCTGAGCATTGACCATAGTGGCTGGGGCTTCTGGGAGCTGAAGTCCACAAACATCTGGGGACCCACAGGTTGAGAACCACTGCCCTATGAGGAATGGTTTTAGGGAACTAGGTATGTTTAGCCTGATGAAAAGAAAGTTAAGAGGCAACATGACAGCTGTCAATACGTGGAGATCTGGGCCAAGCAAGGGCTATGTCAGTCAGGTCTGTTTTGAATTCTCCCTTCCTAGAGAAGCAGCACCCTTCTACAGGCAAGGAGATCTCAACAACAATGACTGCCTCAGAAGAGATCACAGGCAGTGTCATAGTATAGTGAGATGACTCGTTCTGTGCAGGTTTCAGCTTGTGCCCTGCTCAGCAGCAACAGCGCGGGCACGAACCACAGCGATCCTAATCCACCCATCTAGAATCCCTCTATATTTTTGCCACCCACTGGCTTCCTTTCCACATTTATCTCTCTCTACTGCTTTCCCTAAATCCACACCCTTGTAATATAGGGCAAAGCATGTTTGAGTGTATCCCAATGACTGGTGGTAGCATGTAGAACCGATCCAGATCAAAGAGGCAATATGTTGAAACTGCCCTTTACAAAAATATACAAAATCTTTACTGAACAAACTGACAAGGGAAAAGGTAGTTGGCAAATTAAAGATTAGCACACAGCACAACACATGTATCTTTAACCCAGGAAACACTCCCTTTCCTCTCTCTTCCACATTCTCAGATGGATCTCTCTCTCCCTAAGAACTCCTGTTTCAGTTATTTTTTCATGGGTTCCATAGTCAACAAGAAATCAATTTAAATCCTCTTGGTTGGTAGGAAAGCTTTGTTGCTATGTCCCCCCCACCCAGGGTTTGTCACAATAGCCATGTTTAAATATTTGCAGAGATGGCATTATGAAGAGAGAGCAAGCGTGCTTCCTGCTGCTCCAGAGACTAGGATATGGAGCAATGGATTCAAACTACAGGAAAAGAGACTACATCTAAACATCAGGAAGAACTTCCTGACAGTAAGAGCTGTTTGACAATGTAATATGCTGTCTCAGAGTGTGGTGGAGCCACTTTCTTTGGAGGTTTATAAACAGAGGCTGGATGAGCATTTGCTGGGAGTGCTTTGCGTATATGTTCCTATATGGAGGGGGTTGGACTGGATGGCCATTGTGGTCTCTTCCAACTCTAAGATACTATGATTCATGGCACAACAGAAGGCTTGCATTTTTGATACAATAAAATGATCCTGTTTTGGTTTTCTTTTCCCTCTTTTTTTTTTTTTTTACAAACAAGGAGAGGTGCAATAATTAACAGAACTTCTAGGACTAAACAGTTTTGCTGGTTTTTTGTTTGTTTGTTTGTTTGTTTTTAAGCAGAGGCAAGCCAAACCCAAAATTAGCTGTTTTAAATGCAGGTGTCCACTTTCTACAACTGTATGCCTTGTCTCCTAAGATATCAATAGGTAATAATAGTTTAGTCACAGTCATAGTAGGATTTTATTTCTAAGAAAGCTCCAAGCAATTAATGGCTCCTGAAAACTGGCAACTGAAAGAATCTTAGTGATTTCATTTGCCCTCCCACCTCTCCTTCAGAAGAGCATGAATAAAAATGCTACAAATAGAAAGCTTCAAGAAAAGATAGTATTACAGTAGAGAAGAGGCATCTCAATATGCACTATAAGTCCAGTTTTTCTCATGCATCTTCACCAGCACAGGCCTACTTCATTCTGAAAGACAGTGACACTGATCCATTTGCTTTAATAGACCATTATCATGATTACATAAAAATTATTTGCCCAGAAGGACTGCAAACAACTTGCAGCCTGCTGAAATGAAATCCTAAATGAAAATCAATTTGCTCAAATGAAATCCTCATCTCACATGCTCTTTGACTCACATCCTAATCAATCACTTTGTTCAATGATTGCTCCCCACCCTCCCCTTCAGCTGCTGCTTTTTTTTTAAAAAAGGAGCAATGTCTTTGCATGATCAGCTCAGAGACAGCATAAATTAGCTGCATAAGCCACAGAAAAAGAAACTGAACCAATCCAGTAACTTCAATGGAACTTCAGCATAATTTGCAGCCTTGAAATACTGAAGTTTTCCAAAATCACAATCTTCACCTGCTACCATTTTTTTAAATAATTCACTGCAGCCCAAACTAATTTGTAAATGGATTTGGGGGGGGGGGGATGGGGAACAGCAGACATACAAAACTTTCAAAGTAGTACCCAAAAGTTGGCAACACATCAGCATCAGGTAAATCCAACTTAAAACAAGAGGTTAAATATCACCTGAAATCATTAAATGGAATGCAAGTGCTTCCCCGTTCCCAACCCTTCTGATAGTGAGTCATCCGTTTATTACAAACACTTCAATCCTGATATATAGCAATACAGATGCCTAGATATACCTTGAGGGAGTCAGACACCTGTGCGTGGGTGTACATATCAGAAGCATAAATTAGTTAACAGCTCATTTGTCACTGCAGCTGTTCTCTGATATCTGATCAGGACTGGGAAATTTAAAATAAAAATCAGCAGGATGTTAGACCCCTAGATTTCATGGAAAATAGCCACAGTACATAATGTTAATATTTTGTTGGGAGATAATTTTGGAACTTTAGTCTGGATCTGTTTTAGAGAATCACAGAATAATAGAGTTGGAAGAGGGGCCATCCAGTTCCAACTCCCTGCCATGCAGGAACACACATCAAAGCACAGCCAGCAGATGGCCATCCAGCCTCCCTTTAAAAACCTCCAAAGAAGGAGACTCCACCACACTCCAAGGTAGCATATTCCACTGCCAGAGAGCTCTGACCATCAGGAAGTTCTTCCTGAGGTTCAGGTGGAATCTCTTTTCGTGCAATTTGAATCCATTGCTCCTTGTCCTAGTCTCTGGAGCAGTGGAAAACAAGCTTGCTCTCTCTTCAATACGTCATCTTTTCAAATATTTAAATATTGCTATCATGCCCCTTCTTAACCTTCTCTTCTGCAGACTAAACATACCCAGCTCCTAAGCCACTCCTCACAGGGCATGGCTTCCAGACCCTTCACCATTTTGGTCACCCTCGTCTGGACACGTTCCAGCTTGCCAATATCCTTCTTGAAATGAGGTGTCCAGAACTAGACACAGTATTCCAGATGAGGTCTGACCAAAGCAGAATAAAGCAGTACTATTGCTCTCCTCAATCTAGACACCATACTCCTATTGATGCAACCAAGAATGACTCATGTTCAGCTTGTGGTCTACTAAGACTCCCAGATCCCTTTCACGTGTACTACTGTCCAGCCAGGAGTCTCCCATCCTATATTTGTGCATTTCATTCTTTCTACCTAAGTGTAGGATCTTACATTTCTCTTTGTTGAAATTCATTTTGTTAGCTTTCGCTCAGCTCTCCAATCTGTTAGGGCCATTTTGAATTTTGATCCTGTCCTTTGGGGTATTAGCAACCCCTCCCAATTTTGTATCATTTGCAAATTCGATCAGCATGCCCCCTATTCCTTCATCTAAATCATAGATACAGATGCTGAATAGCACTGGGTCCAGGACAGAACCCTGTGGCATCCTGCTACTTACTTCTCTCCAGGATGAAGGGAAGCCATTGGTAAGTACCATTTGGCTTTGGTCAGTCAACCAATTACAAATCCCATTAACAACAGCACTGTCTAGCCCACATTTTACTAGCTTCTTTGAAAGAATATCATAGGGAACTTTGTCAAAGGCCTTGCTGAAATCAAGGAATGCTACATCCACAGCATTCCCTTCATCTATCAAGCTTTTAACTCTATCATAAAAAAGAGATCAGATTAGTCTGGCAGGCCTATTTTTTAGAAATCCATGTTGACTTTTAGTGATCACAGCACTGCTATCTAAGTAATTACAAACTGTCTGTTCATTGATCTGCTCTAGATTCTTTCCAGGGATTGACATCGGGCTGACTGGGAGATAACTAGTTGGATCCTCTTTTTCACTTTTTGAAGATGGAGACAACATTTGCCCTCCTCCAGTCTGTGGAGACTTCTCCTGTTCCCTAAGAATTCTCTAATATTCTTGCCAGTGGTTCAGAAATTACTTCTGCCAGTTCTTTTAATATCTTTGGAGGTAGTTAATCTGGCCCTGGAGACTTGAGTTCATTTAGAATAGCCAGGTATTCCTGTACTACTTCTCCACCTATTCTGTGTTCCACTTCCCTCACTTCCCCACCTGCTCCCCACACCCCAGGTTGAATATTTTTTTCCTTTGAAGAGAATTTTAGAATCTCTTTTCCTAAGAACTCAAATGCAAGGTGGCTTAGCAAAAATTAAAACAGGCAGAGATAAAACACATATACAGAGAAAAACACTCTAAAAACAGTTATTGTTTAAATATACTTTGTCTTGAGACCATTTTTTTTGAAAGACAAAGTCTTTAAAACAAATTAAATGTATCTATTCAAAAGGCAAGACATAAAAACAGCTCACCATACTATTCAAAGCCCTTCCCTTATAAACCAGAGGTGTAGAAAAGTGAACCCTGAAGGCCACCTGAGGCCCTCCATTCCAATTTTTGCATCCCCCCAAGTCCTTCTGAGAACCAAGAAAGCTGCCTTCCAAAATCAGATATATCAAAGCTGAGCAATTTGCTGCCAAAATTCTCTAGTAAATCACTTTTAAAAGCTGGCTGGGGACTGAGGATAAGGAGGAGCAGGTGTGCTTGTGTTTTAGATCCCATATCTCACTGCCAAACAAAGTGAGCCTCCCCTACCACTCCCAACATCTATCAGAATATTCACCAGCTAAATGAAGGACAACAAAGGAGAAGCCAAGTCTAGCTAACTCCTAGAAAAAGGGTTCCAGAATCTTGGAGTAGACATGAAGAAGGCCCATTCCATATTCTGACTGGATTTGTCAGAGAGTATGGCAGGATCATGAGAAATACCTTTCCCAAAGATCTCAAGGCCCAGGCAGGTTCAGGTGGGAGAACATGGTCTTCAGACAACCTAGAAATATAAGGCTTTAGGAGTCACAAGCAGCACTTCTAACACATCTAATTTTGGATCGGGTGTGATATACAAGTGAAACTGTGACGTAAGGTAATTATCAGAAATACCTGGTAAAGAGGGACAAGGACATTGCGTGTTGGATGCTGGACTGTTTAAGCCACATGAACTATACAGTCTGCAGAATGGCAAAGAGAGAAAATGTTTGCACCAATTAGAACTGTGCAACATAACCATACCTACAATGTCACAATGCTAGTTTTTAAACATAGAAAAGCTCAAATGGATTTAAAATCAAAAACGTAATGTAAGTAAAAAAAGCTAACTTGCAAGCTGTCCAGATATCATGTTCTTCACAGATGAAAAAAGAGCACTGTGCAAAAGACTTGGTAAGTTACCAGTGCAGTTTCCTAGCTGCCTGAAAAATGCTTGAGTCCCTTTTTAACATTCAACCAACAACTAACTCTTTTATCTATGCCTCTTCAAATTTTACTGGACACCCTTTCCCGCCTACTTTTACTCATATGGAGCTACTATTAAAAACAGCTGAACTTTATAATGGGTATGGGAAAAACAGATTTGATTCAACATAAACAACACACCTGTATCTATTGAGTTATGACAACAAGAGCCCATCCATGCAGAGTTTTAGACTGCTCTGTTTCATACTTTAGCTGAAGCACTGTGTTTCTGAAAACTCTCACATATAGGTATCCAAAAATCCATCTGTCAGTTTGCCAAGGCTGGCCACTTGGCAAGCACAATACACTTGGCCCTCCACATTCGCTAGGATTAGAGACACAGGACCCTTACAGAAGTGAAAAATTTGCAAATAACAAAATTTGTGTGTCTGTGGGAAGGGGGTTGAGGCATGGGTGGGGAAAGTGGGCATCCAGGGCCTAAACTAGGTAAGGGAAAGGAGATAGTTGGCATGGTGGCCCTGTGCTTCCTCTCTCTTGCCCATCTCCTTCCTTGGGTGTGTGTGGGGCATGGGTACAGGGTCTGCGGTGCTGAGAATTTGGGCAGAGAGCCATCCTTAGCTGGCTAGGCAGAGACTGGCAGAGGAAGAGGAGGACCTGATTGGAGCCATCAAGAGGGAAGGTTCCCCCAAAAAAGAAGCACCTGAGGTAGGAGGGCAGGGGTTGGAAGAACTCGCAAATAATCAAATCCGTGAATGTCAAACCCACAAATGTAGAGGGCTGACTGTACTAGCATTCCAGATATCCCGTTCCCTTTGCATTTTTGAAGCAGGCAATAAATAGAAAGATTCCTTTCTAGTAATCAAGAGAGAATTCCACGGTTTCTTGTTTTTTCTGCATCTAGCACAAATAAGAGAAGATGTGCTTCTCCCCCAAATCTACCTGCCTGAAGCTGCAGGGAAAATAATTGGTGGCAACAAGAAACAACAGTTGGATACCAAACCAAACCAACATTTGTGGATCCTTGTTCATGTCAAAACCACACTTGGGAAACGCTGATGTGCTACTCAAAAAATCGCAGCAGGGATTTTTTAACCTAAAGGAAAAATTTAGAAATGGAGTCCACCCCACATTTGAAGCAGTATAGTCCAGAATTGTACCACACGTAATTGTACTACCAATATTTTCCCCCAAAATACCACACACATTATCCAAGTGCATAGTTCATCTTAATAGTTTTCTAGAGTTATGCCATCAAGCCAAAGCAAAGAGAACACTTTTAACATCAAAGCCTTCTCAAATTAATATCCACAAGGAAAACACAAGTGCTTCAAGTGACAAAACTGGTGCAACCAACTCATTAAGCAAAATACACAACAATAACTTGTCTAACAAACATTACATGCAAAACAACTTCACACATTAGGTACCATAAACCTCAGAGTTAGGAACAACAAGCTACACAGGAACTCTCCCATTTGCCAATACACTATTCTGTTGAAGGAATGAAAAAAAAATTGCAGGCTTACTCCTTTAGAAAATGAAAGGAGATTTCACACTGAAGAACACTGAAGAATTCCTGAATTCCTGTTTCACCTTCATTTTATACCAAGCCGCCTTCATTTCAGAGTCTGAAGGACTATATTTGCTCAACAAGACTACCACACACACACATTCCAACAACCATTCTTGCTCTCCCCCACTTCCACATTAACACCAACATGTAGTCCTCTAATCAGAATTACTTGCAGAAAATCATTCCCCTCACATACAGATAAAGCATGTGAAGACACTTACATCATTATTTCCATTAAGGAACTTCATTCATACACTGTTTTGAATTGTAAGTTACTATAGAGTAGTGACTTGAGCTTTCGCCTAAGATTCTGTGAGAATGGGGCCTGAATTTGCACTTAGCTATGGAAACCCACTGGGCGTCCTTGGGCAAGTCATTCTTTCTCAGCCTATGAGAAGCACAATGGCAAACCTCTTCTGGATAAAACTTGCCAAGAAAACCCCATGATAGGTTGATTTTAGGGTCACTATAACTTGGAAGGGACTTGAAGGCACACAACAAAGACTGAATATATGGACTCTTTCCAAAAGGGGAGCATGCAGTTCTGTTCATAAAGCTCTGTCCATGTCCAGGCAAGCATAATATGTTAAATAAATGGAAATCTTTGGTTGGCCAGTTTTAATGAACATAGTCTGATGGGCTGACAATGACTATCAATGGTAGAAGTTAAATCTGGAGAGGAGACAGACCAACTCTTATTTGGAAGGAGATTTCTGAAGTGGGGAAGGAGGTTTTTTTAACTTTCAAACATTCTCCTTCCTCCTCATTCAAAGTTATTTATCCTCCATGGAATCCAAGTACTATGCTGCTCTGAAAGTGATCACTCTGAATACACTTCCTGAGTGGGAGAAGACAAACACAGAGCAACAATTTGTACAAATACACACTGAGTAGCCCCTTCTGGAAGGAAGACCTTGTTCCCACAGAATTTAGAAATGTTTATTTTCTGAGACAACAGGGTTTGGAAATGATTCATTTGGTGCAACAGCAATGGCTCTGCCATACCTTACAAGCTGTAAATGTCAACGTATTTCCTTCAAACACATGCCTAATTGAATATGAGGTCTTAAAAGAAATAGCCTGATCCACTTATTAGAAACTATTTTGTTATACTAGTGCTACATCTTTTTGTTTGGCTCTGATATTGTTTCTTTGGTGTTTTTGTTTGAGTTCACTGCCCCATTATCCTTGAATTTTAATGGAAAGGCTAGGAATACTCTAAAAAAACCACTTGTAGCACAAATACTTTACTTACTATATCACTGCACAGGCAATGATACACTGTGCTATATTTTTCATATTTTCATTATGCTAAATTATTTGCAAAAGGTTTTGGGGGGAGGAGTATCCCTTGCCTAAACCTTTCATGGGGCTACTTTAAAAAAAAAGTATGAACTGTTTATATATTTTTCCTATGTTTTGTTTCTGCTCTATCACATTAACTGAACACCTGCCCAAAAAATAACTCAGGCCATATTATAATATGAGCTGAAGCAAACATGAATCAGGATGTTTCAATATACTTTCCTGTAAAAAGTGTTTGTGTAGGTATGTGGAGAAAGGTGTGTGGAGGTGGACAGCTAGTACAACAAGTAGCAAATGCTTCTACCAAGTTTCATGTTTGCACAGTAAATATTATAAATGAAGGCAAAAGTGTCAGTAGGAACAAGGATGGAATTCTATATACAACCTTTGCTAAGAAATAAGACAAGCAAATAAATTCTTCCTGGACTGTCCAGAAATTATACTGTACAGAGAGCCAAAAACAATTGTAGAGCTGCAACAAAGTTTTCTTTTCTTTAGTCTGCTACATGATCATAAAACCTGAGCCTAAATGCAATTACTAATTTCAACCAGAATTGAATCAAACCAATCATGTACATTTGATTGATTCCATGAGTCAAGTCCAAATTGGCAGCTAGATTCAGGCCCTGGGAACTGAACAAATAAGAATCTCATCTGAGCCTTAGTTATATTGCACATGCTCAAACTTTTTCACTTTTTTTTAATAAATGTGTCCTTCTCAAAGGATTCTGCATTTATCCCATCTTTACAATTACAAGAAAACAAATACACACACATACACGCACCCCAAGGTGGATGTCACTTATTTTCTTGAGCTATGGACCTAAATGTTGTTTCACATTAAAGTAAACATCTCAGTTTTTGTTTTCAAGCAGGAAAACAGCATATACATTTAGCTTATTACCACACAGGCAAACACAGGTCCAAAATTTCACATCCCATGTATGTTAATACAGTTGGCCTTCCACATTCATTCAGGTTAGAGGCAAAGGACTCCCGCAAAAATGGAAAAAACACAAATATTGAAATGTGTGTGCGTGTGTGTGCGTGTCTGTAGGAAGGGGGCTGAGGCATGGTGGGGAGAATGAGCACCCAGGATTCAAGCCAGATCAGGGAAAGGAGAGGGAAAGCGGGTTGGGTCAGCAGTGTGGCCTTATACTTCTTCTCTCCTGCCCATCTCCTTCCTTGGGCGTGGGGGGCATTGGGAGATGGTTGTAGTGCTGAGAAACTGGGCTGCAAGCCATCCTTATCTGGCCAAGCAATGGCTAATGGAGTAAGAGGAGGTCTAGAGGTAGGTTTTCAAAGGGCTGCACGACCTGATAAGAGCCACCAAGAGGGAAGGTTCCCATGGAAAAGAAGTGTCTGAGGTGGGAGGGAGGGCAGGGTTGGAGAAACAAATAATCAATTCCATGTAAGTTAAATCCACAAGTGTGGAAAGCCATCTGTACTTTGAAGTGCAATACTTAAGTAGTGATCATATATATAATTTACCTTGGAGCTAAACCTCAATGTAGTGGGACTTGCATCTAAATAAACATGCTGAGAATCTTCTGTGAGTGTCTCATTATTGGAAATAATCCTAGGGTCAAAGTTTTAGCAAAGGAGCTCCAACTCCCTTTAAATCTAAACTAAGGGCACTTTTCAATGAGCCACCTATTTGCATGTGTATGTATGTGCTTTCAAGCTGCTTGTTGATTTATGGCGGCCCCATGAAATTTCATAGGCTGTTTCTTAGGCAAGAAATACCCACAGGTGGCTTTGCTAGTACTTTCCTTTGAAATATAGCCTACAACACCCAATATTCACTGGCTGTCTCCCTTTCAAGTACTAACCAGGTCTGACCTTGTTTAGTTTCCTACAAAGGTACCAACATCTGGTACCTTTAGTGCATTTAGGCACTATCTTGTATTACTGCACTGCAAATAGTTACAAAACAGTAGTAAATATGTGAACACATGGAGGTGACAGTTGAGTTGCAGAACAGAGGAAAAGATGGAGGGGGACTTTGACTGCAAAGGTTGTCACATTTTTCCACCAGAAGAAAGGAAGTGTCAAGGGACGTGGGGGGAAAAAACAACAACAAAGTATTTTCTCTTTTGAAATAAGTGAAGCACTTTTAAGACATGGTTTTACTCACTCAAAATGCCAGAAGCTGGATAGTATTTGGATTCATATGGAAGACAATCTACTGAATCAGAAAATGAGAATTCCTGTGTATACTCTGTACGTATTCAACACTGATTGCCAAGATGCATTTCTTCATCTAGCGGGTGCTGCCATCTTCATGAGAGGAGCATACCAGAAATGGGGGGGCTTCAATGCACGTGGACTGCTGCTTCCTGCCTTCTGACCTTAGTTCTTCTGGGATCTTGATCTTCTGTTCACAATTAATATGTCAAAAATGTGTATGATGAGAACACATTATTGAAATGCTCAATATTTTCAACACTATATTAAACTTAGTATCTAAAAATGTTGCTATCCCAGTTTCTCTGACTGCATGAGGCCATTTATTTTGTTTATTATAAATCTGTGCCTTTACTCCCTTCCCTCATACAGCAAAAACTAAGATGCCTATATTTTGGTAGCATAAGATGCAGTATTTTCCTGCCCACTCTTCAGAAAGGGAATTACTTATAATTTTGCCTGTCCAAAACTAGTTTTATTTATTCATTTACTTTTATCCCATGTTTTTCTCAACATGGGACCTTAGGCAGATTATGACATAGATTAAAATAAAATATAGCTAAAAACTCAATAAAAAGAAAGTTTAAAAATAATTCAACAAGCTCTTATTAAAGCACTACTAATTTAGAACAGTTTTAAAACTACTTAAAAACTTAGTAATAAGAATAAAAGTATAGGACACGCACACCCATTAAAAGACTCTTTCGCACAACCAGCTAATCACCAAATGCCTCCTGTTTAAATGACAAGGTTTTTACTTGCTGGCACAAGAAAAGCAGACTAGAGCTTATAATTAAAGCTTGTGTTTTTATGTTATAGATATGCTACTTGCCAAAAGCGAGCTCTTTTCCAGAAGCTCTTGCTTCAGGTTTAAAATTCCTCAAATTTTTTCCTATTTTGATATTCTATAACTTCAGCAATAGCACTTTCCAAATTTACACAAATAATGTTATTACCAATGCTAATAGAATTAAGAAGCAGTAAAATAAGTTTAGGTCTTATGGAAGATTAAGTATTACATGTATTTTAATTTTCCTCAAAACTTCTGTTTTTCTTCGTGCAACGAGAAAAAAAAAAATTCCCCTTTCCTTAGTCCCCCCACAATTTTTACATCTCTAACCAACAGTATACTGAAGTTCCCTCAGGCCCTTTATCTCTAGGAACAAAATAAACTTTTTGCTGTTCATATGGTGGCCACTAACTAGAATTACTCCAGGTGTCTTTATGTCCTTTTAACAAAGTGTTACCTGTAGATCTCCTCTCTCCGCTGTACATCTAGAGGAGCAGACCCAGAGTATGTGCTGTACAATCTCTAGCTAGCACATGCTGGCTACAGCAAACTGCAGAGTGATTTCAAAGCATCTTTAAAAACCTAAGGCAACCCTCCTTCCCCCTTCTACCACTTCCCTAATTCATTCTGTCAGAGGACAGGAACTAACAGGTTTCCCATTCCAATTAGTTATCTCAGTCCAGCACCTGTAACTCAACTGTTGGACATTTGGGAATCCATCATCACACCCCTCCTCCCTTCTTGCTTCCTCACAGCTCAGAGAGACAGCAGGCCCTTCACACCTCCCTACTGTAAAGCTGTCCAGAGCAATTACCCTACTTCAGCTAGATAGGCCTGAGAACAACACAGCAGTCTAATTTATAGCTGGTGCAGCCATAACAGCAACAGCAGGCTGGCCCCAAGGGCAGAGGTGGTGGGGAAGGGTGGACCTGGAATTGCTAGAGAAGTGTGGCAACATGGAGAACACAAGTAGGCATATGTACAGCTCACTTGCTGAGCCGAAAGGCTACTGGCTAAGGGAAGGGCTTTGGAAAAATTCTCCCCACTTGCATTATGACTGTGTTCATAACAACCTTGTCTCTTCATTTTTCTAGTGTCTTAATAGTTGTTCAAAAACACACATGGTAATGACTCTGAGACAGTGCTGGACAAAACGTCATGCTCCAGATACTGCTGGATGGCAACCTCCATCAACCTGAGTCAATATAGCTGGGGGAATGATGGGAGCTGCAGTCCAATATTATTGGGAGGTCTGCACTTTGCCCAGCTCTGTTTTAGGCTATTGTCCTAGAGCTGATCTCCCAACAAATTAAGCATTGATTTTCACTCTCCTCTCAGTGATGCTTCACATATTTCCATTTTTGTATGTTCACTCTGCAGCTGTTTTAAGTGTGCACCTAAAAAGGGAAAGCATGAATGCGATAAACACAGGATTCATAGAGGCATACCTTTGGGAAAGTTACTAGATGCAGGTCTCTACTGGATGTACGTTGACACACACACACACCACTGCAACATGTATAAATTCAACCAGAATTTTCCATTCACCTCTATGCCACATAGTCAACTACTTGAAAACCTCAGTTTTCCTACATGTAAGAGTTTCACCTATCTGCAACTAAAAATTTTAGACCCTTATGAAGCTGTAAGCAAATATCTACAAATGTACCACATCTCAGAACAAATAAATAAATTACTGGGAGATGTCCAAAAAATTGTTCTCTTGTATTTTACATTCTGATACCTGCAAAAGAAGCATTCTCCAGTATCTGGGGAAAACAGTTAAGGAAAAACAGATGTGTTCTATGACATGCTGATAAAGTCAAAAGAGAAGGCACTGTAGGGCATGAGTGACATAGGGAGGCAAAAACCACTCCCTCTCCAGAAGAAATTGCACTGAAATGTTCTTAGTACTTCCAGTATAAAGGTTCTTCAGCATCCGCCATGCAACTATTGTAGGGGAACAGCCACATAATGAATTAAGATTTGAGGGGCTCTGGAAAATCTTCCATCCATGTATCTCATAGATTCAGTATTTATCCCATCATCAGCTGTAAGAGAAAAGTTCGGCTTGAAAAAAATTACCATAAATTTGTTTACCAAACTTGTACTCCTAACTGACATTGAATCTCTCATGCTGCTGTCTCCTTTACTATTATCTTCAATATGTGGGTTCAAATATTATATTTCTAGCAGCTATGCACTTCAAGTGCTAGAAACAATCACACCTCTCATATCAAACGCAAAACTAAATTCCAGATCTCTGTCAAAAAGATATTAGCCACAGACAAATCTCAGCCCTAAAATCTACTCCAAAGCACACAGATATCTTTACAACACACTCTGTTTGTCAGACACACTGAAAAAGTAAAGATTCTTGAATAAAATGTCTCCATGGGAGGTGAAAACAAATCAACCTTAACCTGAAATTCACAAAGAACCCCCTTTTTCAGAAAGAAATCACCGTTCCTGGAGAGATCAAGAAGAATAATTTAAAATATTATCTGCTAACCCAGAGCTGAGAAACTGAAGTTCATATATTAGCGGAAAAATTATGTTCATATTGGGTAATAGACAGTGTAAGTTACATTACGTAAGTGGATTTGTATTAAGCCATTTTGTAGGTATTTCAGACTGATTCTAGTCTACCTGATATTTCTAGACAAGCCTCTAAAGACAGAAAAGAATCCTGTCTGCGTATTATAGCTGTACCATCATCATCATCAATACTTCAAGGTGTGCTAAACCAGATGTACCAATGAAGTACTAGCTATAGTCCTGAGCACTTTAAAGAGATACTCTTGTTTGCGATGTCCAATGGGAGAACCAGCAGGATCGTCATACAGGCTTAAATCACAGATATAAAATGTACTGCAACTGGATGAAGCTTGGGAATGGGGATGGGAGAGACCTGGTTGATTGGCTCAGCTTTTTGCTCAACAGATGAGAAGCCTGGGCATCAAAGAGGGCTGTGTCATTCCACTTGTGCAATAAACTCCTTTCACCAACATCACTTCACACTTTGCAGAGTGCAAAGTTCAGAGCACTGATATTGTTGGCTCTCCCACTTGCTGGTTCTTGGCAACCATCATCTCTGCTTGGCTGTTCATTAACACGCAATCAGTACATTAAAGGCTTTGTTCTATGTCTCTAGACAGGATTTAAAAAAAAAAAAGGAACACTCTTTCCCCACCAGTGGAGTTCTGTGTGAAACAAAGAATACTTTTTCCAGCTTCATTACCAGGAGCTATTATTGTTGGAAAAATTACCAGCATTCTCTCTCCCCGCTCCATCTTGTTATTAGAAGAGATGGGCAATAGCAAGATAGGGCCTCCCTTTCTGTTGCATGCCAGATCTTCTCCATTTGCCTCTCTGTCTTTTATTGCATGATCATAAATACCTTTGGTGCTCAGATCATGTGACCCAGGATAGTTGCTTGGGTCATCGGTCTTATAAAAGTTAAGACCTCCCTCTCTCTAAAAGATCTCTCTCTCTTTGTTCTCAATGGCTGCTTTCCCTGAACTCTTCGCATGCTCCGAGTTTGAGTCCCATCAAGGAGGATGGTGAGTTAAACTGAAGAATCTCCTATTCACTAGATTAGACAGGTAGCAGGCTCTCTCAATACAGATGTAAATGAAGAGTCATTAGTAAAGTATTTAGTCTTTTATTCAAAGCTACCTGCGTCTGTGTTTATTCCAAGTACCAGTCTGAAGCCACAAGTCATTAGATAAAACTTCTACCGCTTCTCTGTGTGACTTTGCTAAATGAAGATTGGATCCTGACAGGTTCAGTCTCATTTTCCCCTACAAATTTGGGTCACGGGCCCAGAAGAGAAGTTCTTTGTTTGATGACCACGTGGCACCCGGCCGGCAGAGACTGACCGATTGAACAATGGCTTCTAATCCATTGCTTACTATTGAAAAGTTAACTGGTAGCAATTACCGAAATTGGTCTTGGAATATACAAATGCAATTAACTACAATGGGACTGTTTAAAGTTGTGAAAGGACAGCGGCCCACAGAAGATAGGGAAAAGCAGAAATTTGATGAAGATGATGAGAAAGCAACTGCTTATATTTGCCTAGCAATTGATCCAAGCATTGTTTATCACATCAGAGACCTGAAAAGTGCTAAAGAAATATGGGAAAAACTGAAGAGATTATTTGACTCTCCCAGTATTGCAAAGCAAAGTGGTATTATAATCAGACTTACAAGAATGAAATTGTTAAATCCTAGATTTTTGAAAGAACATATTAACACTTTCATGACTATGGTATCTGAATTGCAAAGTGCTGGAGAAAATCTTTCAGAACCTGTGAGATTGGGAATGTTTCTAGGAAGCTTGCCTGAATTTTTTGAGCCCATAATTGATGCTCTACAAATTAAGGGAGATGTAAATTTGGAAACTGCTATTGCTGAAGTTATAGAATATCAAAATAGGAAAAATTTGAGGAATTTTAAACCTGAAGTAAGAGCTGCTGGAAAAGAGTTTACTCAACTTGCTGAGGAGAATTTGCACATCAAAGAGTCTTCTTCACAGAGAACAAATAGCCACAAAATTAACATATCAAAATTTCAGGGGAAACATCAGGAACACAAACCCAGTGATAAAAGTGGTTTTAACTCTAAGAAGAAATCTTCTGCAAATTTTGATGTTGGTCTAATTAATGAACAATTGCTCAAGCCTATGCAAAATCAAAAAGAAAATATAATTGTAATTGACAGCGGTGCTACTAGTCATTACTTTAATCGGAGAGAAATGTTTGTAAATCTTGATACAAGCATACATTTTCCTGTTTATTTAGCAAATGGCCAATCAGTGGTTGCAAAAGGGAAAGGGACAGTTCTTTTGCAAACAAAACTTGGCGCCAACAGGATAGAGACTTTAAGAATTCATGATGCTTATTTTGTCCCAGATTTAAAAGTGTCTCTTTATAGTGTCAGAACAACTACAGCGAGAGGAAATAGAGTTATTTTCAAAAAGGAAACTTGTTTTGGTCTTCATGGCAAAAATTTAATTTTTCGAGGAATCCTAAATGGTGACTGTTACCAAATGCAAATTTTGGATTCATATGCAAATACTGTGATCCAGTGTAATCACAAAGACTGTTTAAATTTATGGCATCGCCGATTTGGGCACAGAAATGTACAATGCATTCAGAGACTGGCTAATCAAGAACTTGCTATAGACTTTAATTTTAAAATATGCTCTAACAATGAAAGATGTGAAAAATGCTTAAGGGCAAAAGCTGTCAAAGTTTCACATCCGCCAGTTACTGAGAGACAATCCACCAAACCACTAGACCTTTTATATACTGATCTTTGTGGTCCATTCAGCCAAAAGTCTGCAGGTGGAAATTCTTACTTTATGACTATTATTGATGATTTCAGCAGATACACATACACTTACCTTCTCAGAGAGAAAAGTCAAGCTTTTGAGAAATTCAAGGAATACTTTAATCTTGTCTCTAATAGATTTGGCTACAAACCTAAAAGCCTACGCTCTGACAATGGAAGTGAATTTGTTAATGCAGAGTTTGATGAGTTTTTTAAGGAACATGGAATTGAACATCACACTACACAAGTTTACACTCCAGAACAGAATGGAGTGGCAGAACGAATGAACAGAACTCTCAAAGAGATGGCAGTCACAATGCTTTTAGAGGCTAACATGCCTAAACGCTATTGGTCTGAAGCTATTATGACTGCTACATATTTGTGCAACCGTCTGCCAATTAAATCCAGAGATGCAACTCCATTTCAGTTATGGAATGGGACTAAGCCCAAAGTGAATCATCTCAAAGTTTTTGGAAGTAAAGTATATACCTACATTCCCAAACAGAAAAGAGACAAACTTGACTGTAGAAGTGAAGAGGGAATTTTTGTTGGTTATGCTAGAAATGGTTACAGAATTCTGAATCCAGATGGGCATACAATAAAAGTAACAAGTGCTGTTTATGTTGATGAAAGGCCACAGCCCAAATCTAATCCAAACCAAGATGTCTATCCAGATTTGTTTGCAGTGGAAGGAGACTCCCACCAGCAACCAGAGTATGTGACACTGTACAATCCTCCAGATGTCTTGCATCCAGAAGGGGCTACAGATGTGGTGATCCAGCCAGAGGACGCGGAACCGGACGGCGCTCAAGGAGCAGACCCAGGTGTCCAAGTCCAGGTAAGAAGATCTGAACGCATCAACAGAGGCGTACCACCTGATAGACTGTCTTATCTAGCCACAGAGAAGAAGATTCCACGACCCTCTGACTGGCAAAAGATCAAGGGACTACCAAAGTCAGATTCTCAAAAGTGGGTGGAAGCTGCTGTTGAAGAGATGCAATCTTTATATAAAAATAAAACATGGACTTTGTCAGAATTGCCAAAAGGAAAAAGGGCAATTGGCTGTAAATGGGTCTTTACCACAAAGCAAGATGCAGAAGGGGAAATTCAGAGATATAAAGCCAGGTTAGTGGCAAAGGGATTCACACAACAATTTGGTGAAGATTACAATGAAATTTTTGCCCCTGTTGCCACACACACAACTGTGAGAACTCTCCTAGCTGTTGCAGCATCTAAGAAAATGCATGTCCAACATCTTGATGTTAAAACAGCTTTTCTTTATGGACAATTGGATGAGGAACTGTACATGGAACAGCCTCCAGGATTTCAAGTTCCTGGGAAAGAGCATCTTGTATGCAAATTGATCAAGAGCATTTATGGCTTGAAACAGGCTGCCAGAGCATGGAGTGAGAAGCTAAGCCAACTTCTTATCAAACAAGGCTTCACTCCAGGCACTGTTGACAAGTGTGTTTACAAAAGATTCAGAAACAATAAATGGACTTATATTGCATGTTATTTTGATGATTTGATCCTGTGCAGTCAAGATAAAGCAGATAGTGAGGAGATAGTCAACCATCTCAAGAAAGAGATAGACATCAAGAATTTGGGAGACATCTCACACTATCTTGGAGTACAAATAGAAAGAAGCAGTGATGGAAGCTTCTATCTTAACCAGAAACAGAAGATAATAGATCTTCTGGACTGCCTTGGACTAAAGGATGCCAATATTGTGGCAACCCCAATGGAAGTGGGTTTCTTAAAGGACACTAAGAAATGTGAACCCTTGAAAAATGGAGACAAGTATAGGACTGCAGTTGGAAAGCTCCTATACATTGCTAATTTCACCAGACCTGATATTGCAAATGCTGTTAGTATCTTATGCAGAATGGTTAACTCTCCTACTGAAAAGGATCTCATTGCAGTGAAAAGAGTTGCCAGATATTTGAAAGGAACTGCAGATTACAAGCTGATGTTGCCAGCCTGTGATCAACCACGACTGGTTGCCTATGCGGATGCTGACTGGGCTGCAGACCTAGCAGAGAGAAAATCAACCAGCGGAAACCTGATCTTCTATGGTGGAGGAGCTATAAGCTGGTCAAGTAAGAAACAATCTACAATTGCAGATTCTTCCACAGGTGCTGAGTGTGTTTCTGCAAAAGCAGCATGTGATGAAATAAAGTGGCTGCATAACTTACTTCTGGACTTAGGCATAACAGAGCCCAAGCCAACCATTTTGATGCAAGATAACCAAAGCTGCATCAAACTTTCTGAAAGTGAGAAGCCACTCAAGAAGAACATTGACATTGCTTTCCATAAGGTGCAAGAGATGTGTCGCAATGGAATTGTTCAGCTAGAATACTGCAATACAGAAATGATGCTTGCTGATATTCTTACCAAGCCTCTACCAAGAGACCAGTTCCAGAGACTACGAGAAGGCATGAAGATCCTCGATGTTGGTCCAAGAGAATGAGAAGGGGACTGTTGGAAAAATTACCAGCATTCTCTCTCCCCGCTCCATCTTGTTATTAGAAGAGATGGGCAATAGCAAGATAGGGCCTCCCTTTCTGTTGCATGCCAGATCTTCTCCATTTGCCTGTCTTTTATTGCATGATCATAAATACCTTTGGTGCTCAGATCATGTGACCCAGGATAGTTGCTTGGGTCATCGGTCTTATAAAAGTTAAGACCTCCCTCTCTCTAAAAGATCTCTCTCTCTCTTTGTTCTCAATGGCTGCTTTCCCTGAACTCTTCGCATGCTCCGAGTTTGAGTCCCATCAAGGAGGATAGTGAGTTAAACTGAAGAATCTCCTATTCACTAGATTAGACAGGTAGCAGGCTCTCTCAATACAGATGTAAATGAAGAGTCATTAGTAAAGTATTTAGTCTTTTATTCAAAGCTACCTGCGTCTGTGTTTATTCCAAGTACCAGTCTGAAGCCACAAGTCATTAGATAAAACTTCTACCGCTTCTCTGTGTGACTTTGCTAAATGAAGATTGGATCCTGACAGGTTCAGTCTCATTTTCCCCTACAATTATAAAGTTACAGACACTTGCATATTTATAATTTAAACCACCCCTCGCAAAAATTTCACCCAATCTATGATCCAGCTTGCACCTCAAGCCTCAACCTCCACCCTTAACGAAGATTTCTACATCACTGCTCAAATGAACACTGGCTGTAGATTAACCATCACTACACATGGATCTCTGCCCACTTTTATAGGAAATATCCTGTTTTTAGAACCAACTGCCTCTACACAATACCTGCGATGTCATTACACTGCCAAACAGCTGAAAGTGCAGAAGGCTACAAAAGAACAATGATGGATCTTTTGGTAATTCTGACCACATAAAGGAATTAGTCCAGAAATGCTCACTCGCTAGTTCAAAAAAACCCAATAAGTCACAACACACTAGGTTATTTCCTATTTTAAAGCGATCACTAAAGAATTTATTTTGCAATTATAAAAACAAGAGTTCCACAACAACCTATTGATGTCTGCCAGCATAAGAAAATGTTAGTAAGGTTATTTTCACATTCTTCTCAAGGAGAAAGTGAAAATAATTATTTAAAAGGACAGCAGCACGACAAAATTAAAAAGTTACTGATCCACTTAAAAACAATAAAAATAATAATAAGACCAGTCAACATTTATATAGTGCAGCAGAATTTTTATATAGTACAGTAGAATTTTCAAACCATTGCACATACATTCTTCTCAGTACTCTCAACAATCTTGTAAGGTAGGCTAGCCTTAGCGTTCCTGAATTACAGAATGAAAGAGCAACAACCAAAGCCATACCTAAGGCCATGTAGTAAGTAAAAACTTCCTGACCACAGCTCAAACCACAACATTCTTAAAGATCAACACATTTTGAAAGTTTCCCTACTTAATATTTAATTAACTCTAGTCTGACTGAAATAATCTGTGCATATACATGTGTACATGCACACGCACGCACGCACACACCTCACATCATCCTCCCTTTGTTGAAAGCAGCTATCACTTTCCAGCTGAAGCACTTCCTTCCAGATCTCCAAGGAACCCTGTAGCAAGGAAGGAAAAACAACTAAGACCTCCTAGATTTCATATTAGCACTGGCTTCATCCACTTCAACTTCCAAGCCTTGTTTCCATTTGTATCTCAGCAGGGAAGGCTTCAAACCACAAGCACTTCCCCCCTTGTTTTCTGAAGATTAGCTCATCTTACCTTTCCTATACAATCAAGAGGTCACTTCAAACCAGCCTTCTGTCAATTACTTAAATATACTCTCTAAGCTATAGTTTTTGCCCCGATTCTCAGGAGAAGGCTCTCTCTCTCTCTCTCTCTCTCATACACACACACACACACACACCACAAACATCCCTCAGCACACTGTCCTTAGTACACTAATGGTTCCTAAGAGCAGCAGCTTATTGACAGTGCTCTTCATGATAATACACAAATACAAGAGACAGATGCTGAAGGGGCAAATGTACATCCAATACTCATGAAATCTCCCAAACTCACACTTGACCAGGACTTGCATCTTATATGTCCCAAATGCACCTACACCTCCTCTCTCTGACCTAAGAGTAGGACAAACTTATTTGCAGCATTTATGTTAAAATAATCCTTTAAAATGTTTGCTATTTAAGGCCCAAGTCAGCCAAAAAGACACTGTGCTGCCTCAAGTAGAGGACCTAAGTCAAGCTCCTCCACCTGAGGAACACTTAAAGTCAGCCTAGTTACATTGATACCTGAGGCAGAACACTCCCCTTCATCACTTCCATTGGGCAGTAAAAATTTATCTGTAACAAATTAGATAATCATTTTCCTGCCTTTTCATGGTATCAAAATTTTGCTGCCTGAGATGGTTGGATCACCTCAGAGAATCAGTACACTAACTCTGATACAAACAGATTAATCCCTACATTCCATGGCACTCCCTTTGGGAGACCAATCTCTGCTTTAAAGACAAATACGCACGCACATATAGCTGCACACACACAAAAACACACACACCACTCAGCACACACTTCCCCCAGCTTCATCACTTGAGGCTTCCTGCTGACCTTCATAGCACAAATAATGTGTGAACCTTTTCCATCCCTCTGAAAAATGCCATGATCTGTTAAACATCTGGAGATGCGAAAGGAGAGATTACATCAGATCAGCTAGCCAAACATGCACATGCAGCACAGAGTCAGAAAAATAACAGGGCTTAAACCCAGAAAGTACACTTTGTATTTATATGTGATTTACAGGATTTAGCTCCAAACATGGACAATGGCTCCTCTCTTTGCTCAAAACAACCCTGAGTGCCTACTATAACAAGAACAAAGAGCAAGAAAGGACATAAACTGGACAGCTAATGGCAACAATAAATGGCTGGAGGGCCACATCCAATTTGCATTCGTAGCAACATGACAGCAACCCAATTTGAATACTATTTCCATAAACACGACAGATGCCAAAAATTCAGTCAGTCAACATGTTAGACATTATTCTCTAGTAGAATTATTTTGAAACCAACTTTTCAGATAAGAGCACACATAAAAGCAAATTCAAGGTATAGAAATAATGATCACCATCATCCTATTGCCTTTTCCCTCAAAGCAGGTGCACAAAGTGGCTTACAAAAAGTAACATAAATAAAATCACAGGTAGGTGGGAACAGGCAAAAACTTGATTAGAATACCATTAAGTATCATTAAACTGTCACTAGAGTTAACAACAATTGAAAGCATATCCCTTAAAAACAGTAGAGCACACACTATTAAAAGCCTTTTTCTTATAAGCAATTGGTTCCTCAAAAGCCAACCACAATTTTAAAAAAATCTTTACCAATATAACAGAGGAAAATGAGGAAGCTCAGATGACTCTTTCCTCAAGTTTTCACCTGGGAGTTTCTGAGCTGGGAGTAGCCACCAAGAAGTTCCTCTTTGACGAGAACCAAAGCATTAGATCCAAAATAATTAATCTGTTTAACATTCCTCCCTTTTATCTACCTGAATCTATGCATGTACAATATTTATTCATTTTCAAATCTACAAGTTAAAAATCCTTTAAACACTACACAGGGCCCTTTAGACTCTTAAACAGGCCCATTCCACACAACCAGCATTTTTCTAATGCAGATTCAAGGAATACTAGAAGGCTAGTTCAAAAGCATTCAAGTTCTGAGACAGTCCCAAGCTAAGAATAAAGAAAAAGAAACACAAAACTTCCAAATTTGGCTTCTACTACCTTCTCTCAACAATCTGTCATCAGAACAATGCAAACAGATAAATTAATTTTATTCAACTGAAAACTAATGTAAACATTTTTATAGAAATCACCATTAATCTAGTAAAGGATGTAGGTTTAATCCATGTACAATCAATTTTAGTACGTCGTCTATTGTATAATGCTGACACCTGAATGGCAGTGAAAAGCACTCAGCAGAGATGATAAAGAACATTCTATCTGTGACACAACAAAATATATATATGCACATGGCAACAGAAAACAATTTTCTTGTTACAACTTTGTTTTCACTTGCAAATTAACTGGTCTGATCTACCAGTAACTATCAGACGTTGCTGTTGTGTGCCTTCAAGTTGTTTCCAATTTATGGTAACCCAAAGGTGAAATCTATCATGGGGTTTTCTTGGCAAGATTTATTTGGAGAGTGGTTTTGCCTTTTCTCCCCTCTGAGGCTGAGGGAGAGTGACTTGCCCAAGGTCACCCAGTGGGTTTCCATGACTGAGCGGCACTTCACCAGCCCTGGTCTCAAGAGTCATAGTCCAAAGCTCAAACCACTACACCACACTGCCTCTCATAAGACTTTACTCCAATCTACTAGTCATGGGTATTTACTTTTCCCTGACGCTTTATTTTTGTAAGGGTAGAGACTGGCCAATGCAGGCCCAAGCAGAAGACAGCAACATCAGAAAGAAGAAAAAAAATCTGTCCACTGTACAAGTTCTTAACATTCCCATATTTGACCCTGAAAACTGTCATGGCTGTTGTTTGCAAGACTGATGGAGAAAGAAAATATTTTAAGAACATTCACTGTATCGGTTTTTAAAAAGAGGAAAGTATGCAAGACATACATAATAAAAAAGATGTAAAGCTGGTAATAAGAATGGAAACGTAAATACTGGCATTATTTAATTATAACTAACATGGTTTAAGTGCTCAAATTTGTACCCTTGTTTAGAAAATTTCTAAACGTGCTTTAATTGAATGGGTTAGATGCAATGGTGTCATTCATCAGCAAAACCAAGATAAGCTGCTTGCATGGACCTCTCTGTCCTCTCAAAATCTGCTCTGGATGGCTCGGAAACTCTATGGTGTAGAATTTAGTGAGGCTGAGGGAAGATGGCAGAAGTTCTGATAAATTTACCATGATGAGGTACTTCACCCATTTTTCCTCTTGCTGATTTAATTTACTGCTGTCAAACTGCCTTGATTTAAATCAGTTCAAGCTGCTATGGACACAATTAATTGATGCTGAAGTTATGAAATGATGAACAGACAGACGAGGAACCAAGGAAATGTGATGTGGCAGCCAAGAAAGCCAACTTGATTCTTGGTTGCATCAATAGGAGTATGGTGTCAAGATCGAGGAGAGTAATAGTACCACTCCTATTATGCTTTGGCTAGATCTTATTTGGAATACTGTGTCCAGTTCTGGGCACCTCATTTCAAGAAGGATATCGACAAGCTGGTGTGTGTCCAGAGGAGGGCGATCAAAGTGGTGAAGGGTCTGGCCGTGCCCTATGAGGAGCGGTTTAGAGAGCTGGGGATGTTTAGTCTGCAGAAGAGAAAGTTAAGAGGGGATATGATAGCCATGTTTAAATATTTGAAGGGATGTCATGTTGAGGAGGGAGTGGGTTTGTTTTCCGCTGCTCCAGAGATTAGGACAAGGAGCAACAGATTCAAATTTCAGGAAAGGAGATTCCACCTGAACCTCAGGAAGAACTTCCTGATGGTCACAGCTCTCTGGCAGTGGAATATGCTGCCTCAGAGTGTGGTGGAGTTTCCTTCTTTGGAGGTTTTTAAGCAGAGGCTGGATGGCCATCTGTTGGGAATGCTTTGATGGATGTTCTTGCATAGCAGGAGGTTGGACTCAACGGCCCCTGTGGTCTCTTCCAACTCCGTGAGTCTATGATTCTATGGTGTTTGTGGAATTGTGTTAGGAATATTCTCCCCAGCAAAACTTGCCTTTTTATTTACCCAGGCTTTTCAAAATGTTTACTATCCAATATTGTTATTATAGTCTCTGGTGAAATTGCTTATTTATTCTGCTATTTGAAAATGTAAGTGAGGTGCAGTGGGAAGCAGGCTGGACTGGGACTGGAGATATCCAGGTTCAAGTCTCCACTTAGCAATGCAACTCCCTGGGTGACTGTAGAAACAGTAATTCCCCCCCCCAGGCTAACCCATCTCACAGAGTTGTTGTAAGGATGAAGCAGATAAGAAGAGATGCCTCATACACGCCACTGGAAGAAATGGAGGATACAAATGTCTTAAACAACTTAGTGTACTATGCCTTTTATTCTCTCATTTTAATATACTTTTGAATTTTGTAAGCCTCCTTGGAAATCACAGTCAGAAGGCAGAGTTAAAATACTGGCATAAGGTATGGTGAAGCCAATTCAAGAAAGCTCTGACATGAGGTTCCTCCGTATCTAAGAGCTAAAATTCCAACAATTTCAATGTTACATTTTGCTACCACCACATACAATATCTGTGAAAAGGCTCTAAAAGAAAGAGACAGAGAAGGAAGGAGGGGGGAGGCAGGGAGAAATAGAGAAAGAGAGCATCTGTGTCTTTAACAAGATTTTTTAAAATATGAGATTTCTAACTCTGCAAATGATTACCAGATGTTAAGGAATTTGTAAATGATTCATCTGTCATAATGATGAGTATTTAGACAATGAAATCTGGGTGAAGGCAATTTCAGAAAGTACCTCCTTTTAAAGAAGAGGAAGGGGGCAGTCAAAAAGAAGATCCTGACTGACTGGTTCAGCTGAACAAACGTTTGTTTTCAATTATATTTCAGATTCCTCTAACAATAACTGTGTGGCGTCTGGCACCAACTCATCACAGCTTTTGAAGTGGTTCTCAACTTTTAACAGAAAGGAAAGAAAAGAGGCAGAAGGGAGCCAATCAACAATTTCAGCTTTTAAAGTCTCAATTTCTTCCACAAAACTAACATTAGGGCAACATTTGGACTTCCTAGCTAAAGATATACACAGAAGAGAGAGTGAGAGAATTTTTTTTTTTTTTTGAGGGTACACAAGCAGGTTCAAATCACAGGAAAAGGCTCTCCTTCTGAAAGAGATATGGCAGAATGAAGATAATAATTCTCCATCTCTGCTGGTACTGTAAAGTGTACCAAAACTCTACAGCGGGAATGGAGAATCTTTGGCTTTCCAGATGGTCTGGACTTCAACTACTGGAAGTTCCAGCCCACATGGGATTGTCGGGGGAGAGGGGAGGATGGTGCAAAATATCTGAAAAGTCCAAAGTCCCCACTCTTCCTCTATTGTACCACTGCTCAGAGTTAATCTGAAGAAGACTGGAAGTTTGAAGCTAGCTCAACTTCAACCATTAGCCATCTGGAAAAGAAAAAAAATGTTTAATCTATTTAATCCTTTCACAAGCCAACTTACAATTTAAAAACGGTAAATACAAGCCCATTAAACATACATGATAATATGAGATATCCACATAACATACAATAATAATATACATGGAGAGGGGAGGATCTTTGGAACCTGATCCAGATGCAGCCTTCAGTCTTGCTTTCTCCAAACATCATAGTCTAAACCCGTATCATACTCCCTCCAGTTGCCTCCTACAGTAGGAAATGCTCCCGCTGTGCCCAGCTGCTTCATCCTCCAAAAGCCACCAGGAACCTCAAGACAAAGATGAGAGCAGAATGAATGCAAGTCAGCTCAGCCTTCTGTTTCCCTGTGGCCAGGACAGGAGTCAATCCTTTAGCAGCAAGGTAGCAAAAAAGTGGGGAGACTTGCTTGCTTTCGCAGTGTCTTCTTCTACAAGTAGCCCACTTTGGCCACTTTCCTCCCAGTCAACATTTCTATCCCTCTCAGGGGAATGAGAAAGAGATGCTGAGCAGGAAATAAGTAACCAGAGTTTCTCCCACTTCACACCAAGAAAGGAGCTCTTATTTTGGTGCTCAAGAAAGTCAGCTGCCTATGGAAGCACAGTTTATTTCCCCTAGATAAGGTTGCAGTTGGTGAACCAGCCTAAGCTATAAAAAGGCAACTCAGGCTGGTTCATCAGCTGTGGTCACCCCCCTCCTCAAGCTCCGTACCTGCATACATCCACTGGTGTTTGCAGAGCAGAGACTGCTCCATCTAGCACAGCATAGGCTAAGTGTAGCCTGAGGGCAGCCTTTGGGATACCAAAGTGTGGTCCCTGGAATTACCCCAAAGCTCTGATCCGCCATTTTAGGGGAAAAAAGATTCAACAATTATTGTACAATTTCTTTGCCTAAGCACTAGCCCAGAATACTCAAAACTGGTTGCAAATGTGGACATTTACCACTTCTGACTCCCCAATCCTCTCTAAACACAAAAAATCTAGCCAAAAATCAGATGAAATGGCAGATGAAAGTAACATTACTTTTCTTCCAGTGTGCCAAATTGTGATGTTGTGGGCCTGCTGGAGAGGCATGGAAGGAAAATGGCCACTGCCTTTCTTTTCAATTGTTCACCCCTGACCTGAGAGTTCAAAGGAAAGAAATGAAAGATCTATTCAGATTCTTCACAGAAGGAAGAGGCAGCTAATAAGAGTAGCTGCCTCTAAGTTCCATTCATCACCATGGAAATCAATCCAAGGCATTTGGTCTAATGATGGTGAGAGGGGGCCCATTTGCACTACACAACCACAGCACTATACTTTAACTGCTATGGCACCATCCCATGGAATCATGGGATTGGTAGTTTAGGGAGAGGCATTTGGAATTCTCAGCTGGGGAGCTCTAGTGCTTCATTAAGCTACAGACCCCAGTATTCAATAAGATGTTGCCATGGCAGTTGAAGTGGAACACAGCACTATATTTGTATTGAGTAAACTGGCCCTGGACTTAAGTAGGTCCCTGAAAATACTGTCCTTGGCCTGGACACCAGAAGTATACTCTGGCTTCCATCATCAGCCAAGGCTGGTAAGAGCCTACACCCTCTACTCCCATGGAAGTAGCAATCCTGTTCTCCACAGCAAGTGGCAAAGTACCTTGGGCCAGCCTTTCAATGATTAGTATCCTTTATTCAAAATGCTTGTGATCAAAAGTGTCCCATATTTCATACTTTTTTGGATTCTGAAACACAGTACAGGCTGTTGTTGTTGTTGTGTTCCTTCAAGTCATTTCCAACTTATGGCAACCCTAAAGCAACCCTATCACGGGGTTTTCTGAGGCTGAGAGCATGAGACATGCCCAAGATCACCCAGTCGGTTTCTATGGCCAAGTGGAGTATCAAACCCTGATATTCAGGTTGTAGTTCACTGCTCAAACCACTACCCATATATAAAATGGTGTAGGACAGCAGTAGAAGTGCTGGTAAGCCAGGTGTGCGTTCTTCTCCAGGAAGAGGAGTGGGAGGAGAGGAATATGGCACAGCCAAGTTCATAGCCAAACACTGCACAAGCAGAGGCTGTAGTGCTGCTGCTCCTCCACAGCCAGCTCCAAGCTAAAGTGAGATCTACAGTGGGACACAACAGTGGCAGCTGCTAGTGACCATCTCCAGCCTTGGCCCAGAGCAGAGTCCCATGCCAAAAAAGCAGCCCCCTACCTCTCACCTTGCTTCCACTGCCAGAGCCCAGTCAGCGCCTTTCCTACTCAAGTCTTCTGAGGATAGGAACCCAGTAATCATAGCCAACTCTTGACAGTGGCAGCATCAGGACTGCCAACCACTTGCTTCTACCTTTAAGGCAGCAGCTGCAGAGCTCCTGCTTGTTCATTCAGCCAGAGACAGGGAGAGACGTCAAGCTCTGTGAAATGGCAGAAGGCATGGATTCCCACCATTTCACAGATCCTCACTTCTCTCTCCAGCCACGTCTCTCTCCACAGCTTTTGTGTTATAGCTCCAGAAGTATTGGATTTTGCAGCATTTTGGATTTTGGAATTCCAGATAAGGAATACTCGACCTATACCACAGACAATGGTGCAAGCAGAACTGTTGGACTAGAAGTACACCTTTTGGTATACTACATAACAGATTGTGCTTTTCTGCAGGGTAGTGCTGTGGCAAGGAAAAGCAGAAAAAAAAATGTCCAAGTAGCCTATTTCTTCAGTGTCTTACTTACTTCTCAATCACTGTGCGCATGGCTAATACCTATGCCCCTATGCTGGAGTGACCACAGCATCACTATACTGCTATATTATGCCAACAGTATTCTGACCTTAATCTTTTGCATGCTCCTGAAATCATCTGAATTCTAAAGGCATAAGCCCATGGCTGTAGCCTGAAGCTATGACTGAAGTGAAATGTGAATTCAGGATGGATGGCTAGGACCAAATCCAAAACCTCAGCCAGTGGCCCAAAGCCAAGCTAGCTTGTTTTAATCACACTTCAGGAAACCTCCAGATGCCTCTAGTCTAGGGGCATATTCTCAGAATGTTGGAAATCTCAACATTCTCCCCCACCCCCCCATCTTGTTGTTAGAACAGATGGGCAATAGCAAGATAGGGCCTCCCTTTCTGTTGCATGCCAGATCTTCTCCATTTGCCTTTCTCTGTCTTTTATTGCATGATCATAAATACCTTTGGTGCTCAGATCATGTGACCCAGGACAGTTCCTTGGGTCATTGGTCTTATAAAAGTTAAGGCCCCTATCTCTCTCTCTGTTCTCAATGGCTGCTTTCCCTGAACTCTTCGCATGCTCCGAGTTTGAGTCCCATCAAGGAGGATGGTGAGTTAAACTGAAGAATCTCCTATTCACTAGAGTAGACAGGTAGCAGGCTTTCTCAATACAGATGTAAATGAAGAGTCACTAGTAAAGTATTTAGTCTTTTATTCAAAGCTACTTGCGTCTGTGTTTATTCCAAGTACCAGTTTGAAGCCACAAGTCGTTAGATAAAACTTCTACCGCTTCTCTGTGTGACTTTGCTAAATGAAGATTGGATCCTGACAGTTTCAGTCTCATTTTCCCACACAGAAGCCTAAAGTTTTGCTTGGCAAATGCCACCTCTCTGTATAAGGAAGAGTAGCTGCACTATCAGCAAAAGAAAACCATACAATTTCTCTGAAATGGCTTCAAAATAAAGTCCTAAAGGGGATGGGAGTGGGATCAGTTTGTGTAGAAAGAAGAATTATTTTCTATTTAGCAAGACTTCCCAAGCAGATGAAACTCAAATATCACGCAAAATCACTTTTTTCCCCCAATCTGGGTTTCCCTACCATGCCACAGCAAGGATGGTGGGCTTGGCATCAGACACTCTGAGGAGGGGAGAGTTTGAAAAGGATGAATATGTACTTGCCTCTCAAATTTTGATTTTCATGGCTCAATATTTTTAACCAGTTCCTCCAAAGACAATTTTATATATTATTTTTTCTTCAACAGCTTTCCATAATTGAAAATAAGGAACAGCTTTCTCCTGTAAGACCCCAGTTTTCTGTTATGTCAACACAGTGTAATTGTCTCTCCATCGTTCAATATTTTTATTCACAAGGGCAAGGACAAGAATCATGAAGCCCTCAAGATGTTTTTGGACTGTAAGTCTCAGTAGTCTTAGCCAACATGGTGAGGAATACTGCAAATTTCCTGCATCAAGATCTTTCCTAACAAGAGAAAAAAGAAAGGACTTTACTTCCATTACACTACATTAGCAATAGGTCTAATCTTACATAGCATGGAAACATTCTAGTTCCATAACATACATATTGGACAAAGAGGCTTCAAACGAAATCAGCTATTTTTTAACTGAATTTTGTTTGTTTTCACAAAATCTTTCATCTGTATATTCTTGTCCTGGAAACTGAAATAAACAACCCCAGATGGGGGGATGGGTATCTTGTTCTGCTTTGTTTTTAAGTCTATGGAGTTGTTGTAGGCCCTGAGAAAAGGATAACATTGCAGGTCCTCTATAGATTCTTCCTCTTAAGCATGAATAATGAATTCTACAAAAGATCAAAGTAAAACTGAGGGAATTAATTGAGTCAAGAGGGACCATGGTGTTGCTTATAATCATGCTACAGACATATGCAAGAGATATGTATGATATCTGTACATTCTTCTCCTATACAACGTGCAATACATATATTGGAGCTGGTGAGAAAAGCCACTGAATATCCCCAGAAAAAAACTTAAAGCAGAATAAGCACTGAGAAAATTCCATTACCCTGAAGATTAGCTAATGGACAGACACTTCTAAAAATGACCAGATAGCCACTGCATATGTATTATGCAATAGAGCCAGTCTCTGTGATGAAAGCCAGCCTCGCACAGTGGTTAGGGCTATAGACTGGGGTATCTTTTAGATTACACAATGATAGCATTCTGACACCACTTTAAATATCATGGTTCTATCCAACAGAGTCTGAGATGTGTAGTTTCATGAAGTATTTAAAATCTTATACAAAACTACAAATCCCAGGTTTTCACAGGATGCAGTTAAAGTGTTATCATTGTGCTACAATTGCATAGTAAAAGAGATCTATGCAGAAAAAAAGCAAATCTGCAGTCAGCCACCAAACTCACTGGGTGACCTTCAGCAAATCACATACTTTCAACCTGACCTACCTCCCAGGGTTATTTCTGAGTGGTGAAGAGACCCATACAGTGGTGAAGAGACCCATACAGGCCAGCTTGAGATTCTGGGAGAAAAAATGGTGTATAAATATAACAAAGAAATAATATTACCTAGAAAAGCAATTCACACATAAGGAGCAATAAGGTAAGAAAGCCATCAGTTTGCCAACTCATTAAGGACAATAACTTCAAGTTTGGCAGTATAGCTAAAACAGCCTAGAGGGCTGCTTTTTGAAGTTCAGTCTAAACTGTGCAACCCGTTTCCAACTTGGAATGTATGATACTAAAAAGTAATCAGAAAGTAGGATCTCTGATCTGGTATGCACACTTGCCACCTGAGGTACAAGCTGGCTTTATGGGCACTCTTTTACATGTCTACATGTGCCCCCACAGAGTACATGAGAACCGGACATGTTCCACTCACCTTGAATCCAAATATCTAAATTCAGCTTGCGTAGGAACAGGAAGTATAGCTGTACATGATGTTACTTATGATGAGGAGATATAATTAGTCAGTAGTGGAAGTTTTATAAAGGGGATGGGGGAGGACTTTTCTATTCTTGGTTTCGGAGCTGTTCTCTATAGAGAGAGATCTAACCAGCAATATGCTGTGCTGCCCTTCCAAAACAAACATATTACATGACGGGGGTAGTAATGTTCCTGCTTTACAGTTGACATGCTCCAGTAGCCACAAAACCATCCAAACAAGTGGAAGCAAAGGAATTCTGTGCTGAACGTCTGGAAAAATAAACAAATCCCACACAAGATGAAGGAGGGAAATGTTCTGAGGAAATCTGGGATACAGCAGACCATAGCATTCACCAAACAGCATTTCTAAGCACATTTCAAAACCATATCCTTTTTTAAAAAATTCCACAAACAATGCTTGTTCATCACATCACAAGACCTCCCTCCCGACACACCACTGCTTAGCTCAGTTCCTGCTGGAAGGAAAATACCGTACAGGCACTAGCTGCTATACAAGGGAAGTCATGCCAAGCCAGTACTATAGTGGTTTTTATAACCTGATCCTAAATGCAGATCTTTGAGAATAAGTTCAGCTGCCTTCAGCTTACTTTCTTTTTGTATCTTTTTAGTTAGACCAATAAAAGTATCACCACAACACTGACACTGGATTTTATGTTCAACATGGCTACCCCTAACATTTTAAAGCTTACATTTTAAAGCATACTTTACTACTTTTTAAGCTCTTAATACAAAGAGCACTGAAGAGATTAGATTTTCATTAGGTCTGAAATAGTAAAAGAAAGCGCTGCATTCCCCCACCCAGCCTGCTGCGATTCTGACAAATGAGTCTGTCATGGCATCTCCCCAGTCTACTGGCAGCTATTTGTGTTTTTCAACACTTTCATGTTAAACGCATTTAATGTCATATCTTACTTTGGTCCTGCTGCTTCTGCTACAGGCCAAATGCAACTTCTTTAGAGTTGCCCACTATGTTCCGGCTGCTTGCAGTTGCTCAATGTACAAGACGGTACATATGAACCACTTCGCTACTGAGACTGGTTCCTTCTGCCAGCTTTGTATCCACAGCACAATAAAGTTTCCCCTGCAATGTGGTGGGAAGGGATGTTCACATTCCCAGGATTCCACAGCTGCCAGAAGGTTCTTCATCAGATCATGCAGCTTCCTACACACTATATGAATAATAAGAACAGTATGGGCTGGATCCTGGACTTAGTCATGCTCAAGCTATAATCACTGAAATCAATGGGACTGAAGGCAAACAGGACTAACTTATCTCACTGATTTCCACGGGTCTGCTCCAAGCATGACTAAAGTCTAGATCCAACTGTACATTAATAAAGGGCTATATTTATTAAAAGCAATTGCATCCTGATATGAGGGAGATTGATGTTTCCGAAGTGACAAGAGATTAGAAGGACTAAGGAAGCCACAGAGGAAGCAATTGAAATTATCAGACAAAGGAACTTCCACACTGAACTTCCATGAATTCAGAAGAATGAAAACAATGAATATATTTCCTTTTCATTCTACACACACTCTTTAAGAACAGCCCAGGAGTCAACTTGTGCTTGATTTCTCCCCCTGTTCCGGCAACTTGGAAAGTTTGTTGCTCAATGGCAGAACACATGGTGCATATGCAGAAAAGCTCCAGGTTGAATCCCTAGCATTTCCAGGCTGGACTAGAAGAGAAGCCAACTGGAATCCCTGGAGAGTCTTTGTCAGTGAGTCTGGGAGTGCCCATCTAGATGGATTAGTGATCTGACTTTGTACATGACAGCTTCCCATGTTCCTAAGTCTCTCAAGTTGAGCCCAAAGCCTATTCTACTATATGAGATACCACACAGTTTACAGACTTTGGGAGAGTATCTCTTTTTTTGTGGACTGTAACTCCCAGAATCCCTCAACCAGGATGAACACCAGTCTGGAATTCTGAGAGCTATAGTTTAAAAAGGTAACCTTTTCCAGGAACCAACTTATTAGTACAATCTGCACGGGGTCAGTGGGGAATCTCTTGAAACTGATCTTCAAGTAAGGTCAGATATTCAAAGTTAGAAGTGAATCTGTATGTCAGAAACTTTTAATGACCAGGAGGTGGGAAGGAAAACGAAGGAAGGAAGGATACTGCCTTGTTTTTTTAAAACACACACACAGACAGCTTTATATAGTGATAAACCAATTAACGTAATCTATTGAGAATTGTTCAAAAGGATGTGCATCAACACAGGTGGTTACATCTCCCAGGCATCTTCTGCTGACCCAGGGAAACTATGTAGGAATGGAGTACAGGGTGGAACCTGTCTGCATCTGGTTACACCCTCTCCAATGGACAAACACATGTCCAAGCAAAAATCTGAACCCTCATCTCCCAGTCCTAGTCCAAAGCTCAAACCACCACACCATGCCAGCTCACAGCAAATCAGAACACTGTCCATCACTCACGGTACAATCAATACCAGTTGGCAACAGCTCTCCATCATCTGAGACAAGTGTTTTACCTGGAAAGGGCCTAACTACCCTAAAGGCACCAGATCTTATCTGGTCTTGGAAACTAAGTAGGGTTGGCCCTGGTTAGTACTTGGATGGTAAACCACCAATGAATACCAGATACTGTAGGCTACACTTCAAAGGAAAGAACTGGTAAAAACATATCTGAATCTTACTTGCCTAAGAAAACCTTATGAAATCCATGCGGCTGTCATTACATCTATGTCAACAGGTGACCTGAAGGCACATACACACACACAATTGGAAATATTGAATATATTGAACTTGAGACCTTCTACATGCAAGCCATTTGCTACACCACTATGCTACAGCATATACTGGGAACACTATGAGTGTACTGAGCACATTATGAGTACCTTACCCACATGCTATGTGATTAAAGCCCTGGTCTCTAATATTACTGGTGCTATTTCTTCAAGAGATACAATCTTGCCCCTCATCTTACTAGACTAAGATAATGAGGTGGACAGAGGAGTAGGAAACTGTACAAATGCTAATCAGCTTCACATCTATAGATGGACTCTTTGGTCCACGTCATTTAAAACAGTATTTTGGAAAGTGTTCTAAGTGAGTACTCTACAATAACACAATGAAATGCCTGTGCTGATTTCTTTCTTTTTTAAAAAAAAAAATCAAGAGATCCCAAGGAAAACAAAGACTGGGAAGCTAGACAACACCAGCTTTGGTACAGAATGTTTCAGCTTCTAAACTGAGATAACTACGTTGCTTATTTATTGTTGTACGCCCATATGTGATTAATCTGCAGGTGTTAAAGCAGAATCCAAACGGAATCTGCAATCTGAATTAAAAAAAGTTGTTCCCACTTCTCTCCCTCAAAAGCCTAAGTTCACTAGTTTATTTTTTTAAAAAATATTTTCTATATCACTAGAGAACATCCTTTCATCATTTCAAGATTGCTTAAATAGAAATATCACAAACACATGATTGGCTACAAAAAGAAAGGAGGTTTGGCAAAATGTTCAGTGACTACTACGTGCTTTGCTTACATGTTCTGGAATTTAACAGTTCTGCCTATATAGCCAAAACAAATAAAATAAAGTACTAGTTGAGTCAGAACCAATGGCTTTTAGTGACACTGAAAGATACTACTATGATATATCTGTTATTGACACTGCTCTGGGTAGTGTTTGACTTGAGATCTGCTATCGTGCATAACTTCAAGGAATAAGAGAGATAAACATGATCCAAATTATTTGATGAAGCACTGATCAAAGCACCGTACTGTGGGCGTTAACTGTGAAATGAACACCACAAAAAAACAGTGGACCAGGATAATGGAGCAGCATGGGATGGTACCAGAGATTACAGCATTTCTATAATGATAACAAAAACAACTTTAGCCCTAGACTTGGATAAAGCCCACCTTGCTACAAATGCAGGTCGGGGAAAACAAAAAAGCAATTCATCATTTGTTAATTTGTTAAATAATTTTTTATTATTTTATATGCTATTATAATTAAAAAAATCTTTAACAAATTAGTAAGTGATATAATACAAAATAATATAATACATTGTAACTATAAATGTATCAACCTAAATATTAATCTTGATTTCAATATTTTCTATTTTCTTGTTCAATAGTTTTATTCCCTTTCTGACATGCTGCAAATAGGGAAACTGAGATCTGGGAAGTCTCACGTTGTCTCTTGCTTCTCAAATGGAAAAATCTAGGGCAGAAATATTAGTGTCTGACACAAATATGGCCACACAACCTTATTTCAAACTTTTGGTTTGTAGGACGCTAAATTAGAAGGAAGGAGAATGAGGAGAAGGACATAGCCATAATTTGGCCCTGTGCTCTGACTCTAATACACTCCATTTACTGCTGCTCTTCCAGCCTTGTGGCTGCAAGTGATAAGAGAAGGAGAAGAAATGGAACTTAGTCACGGACTTACTCAAACCTTGTAGAAATCACCCTGAGATCTAATCTGGAATTTACTCCCTGTGTCAAGAAAATTACATCTTATTTCACTGGTTTACTGCATTTCAGTCTGTGGAAACAAGGTTTATATCTACATATTGGCATACATTGGATAATGGAAAGCACCAAAGGATTTCAGCTGGTCCTTCATCAATTATATCAAAGCCTTTGATTGTGTAGATCGTAAAAAATAGGTGTGCCACAATATTTGAATACCCTAACCTGCACTCAGGTTATGGATCTGTTTCTCCATACAGAATATGGAGACATAGAGTAGTTTCCAACTGGAAAGGAGATCAGACAATGCTGCTATTTCATCAACCTTATCCGTTAAACTTGTATGCTCAAAGCTAGGTTAGATCGCTATTGCTATAGGGTGGCCATACGTTGAAGTCAGCTTGATGGCAGTTAACAACAACGAACTGGCATTTCACTTTTTTTTTTAAATCATCAACAACAAAAACCAACTGAAACAGAGGAGGTACAAAAATTGAAGAAAGTAACATCAGCAAGATGACACCATATGACTAGCAGAGAATGGCAAAGACTTGGAACGGTTATTAAAGAAAGTCAAGGAAGGAAGTAGAATGCAAAGGTATAAAGCTGAACATTAAAAAAAATGACTGGATTTACATCTTTAAAGTAGGCTATGAAGACTGTGGAACAGTCAAAGAATTTCCATCCTTTGGTTCAGTGATTAATCAAAATTGAGAGCACAGTCAAGAAATCAGAAGTAAAGCAGGGCTTGGAAGGGCAGCTATTTAGGAACTAGACAAGATTCTGAAGTGTAATAATGTATTATCAAGTACCAAAGCCAGGATTACCCATGCCATTATATTTCCAATTTTTATACATGGTTGTGAAAGCTGGACAATGCAGAAAGATGATAGGAAAAGAATCATCTTATCTGAAATGTGGTGCTGGATGAGAGTTCTGTGGATAAGCTGGATGGCTAAAAAGACCAATAAATGGGCCAAAGAGCAAATCAAGCCTGAACTCAGCTTAGAAGCCAAGATGACTAAACTGAGACTTCATACTTTGGACATATCATGAGAAGACATGACTCACCAGAAAAGAGAATAATGTTTGGCAAGGTAGAAGGCAATAGCAAACAAGGTGGACTTCATTACAGGGGTACAGACCCAATCAAGGAAGCCATGGTCCTAAGTCTGCAAGACCTGAGCAGGGCTATTGAGAACAGGGGGACCTGCAGGTCTCTTACTCATAGGGTGGCCGTAGTGGTGCAGTGGTTAAGAGCCAGTACTGCAGCCGCAAGGTTGTGAGTTCAATCCTGCTGGGCTCCAGGTTGAATCAGCCTTCCATCCTTCCGCAGATCACTAAAATGAGTACCCAGCTTGTTGGGGGCAACTAGCTAAAGACATTGTAAACCACTTCAGGAGCACTTAACTGAAGTATGAATACACATGCTATTGCTGTAGGGTGGCCATACGCTGAAGTCAACTTGATGGCAGTTGAGAACAACGAATTGGCACTTTACATTTTTTTTTAAATCATCAACAACAAAAGCCAACTGAAGAAGAGGAAAATAACTTAAAACTTCACTAAAATTAGAACAACATGTATTTTATTTTTTAAAAAGTAGGTACAACAGAACTAATTGAGTTCAAATCCAATCATGCATCCCAGAACAGACATTATAAAGCTTGGGAAAACAATGCTGCATCATCCTTCCTGTAAAGAGAGCTTCACAGCACTTTCATGAAGCATGAACTTCTCTGATTTCCAGAACAGGCACCAATCTACATCACTGTTTAACCAGAGTGACACTAGATCTTCCAGCTAAATGTTAAATTATTTTTAAATCTGAGTGGGTAATTTCAAAAGCAATCTAGCATATGGCATTTGGACACATGAAGATTCTCAAAGAAAAATCAGTCAATAATTATACTGCGCTATTGCAAGCTCCCTGTATGTTTAGAAACACCCGTTTGGATTTCAGCATCAGTCTGCTACTCTTCTGTTTCTATTCCAAAAGGAAAAGAGTTCTTTACAACATAAACAACCATGGCAGTGGCAGGAAGAAGCTGCAGGCCCAACAGAGTGTATTAACTTTACCTATCTCTGTTGTTATGGAAAAGACAACAGCTTCAGGCATGTGAGTAAAGAATTCAATGTACAAGATCAAGGAGATGGGAATCCAGGCTCATCCTGGATTGGGCTGAATTCAGCACTTCGTTTTTTTTATTTCAAGCTTTCTGTAAACTTCAGTGAGTGTAACTTAATCAAATCAAGCGTACTTTACAATACTGATCACAATATAGATGAGGAGTGGCAACCTGTGGCCTTCAGATTGTTGAACTGCAACTCCCATCAGTCGTAGCCAGCGCAGACAATTGACAGGGGATTTGAAGAAAAGCTCGTCCTAAAGTTTCTAATTGTGTTTTTTAAATTGCCTACAATTATTATTTTTCTTTAAAACTTTACCATTGTGTTATGCATGAGCCCTGCAGCCGGATCTGACTGTAAATTGTTAGGTTTTGTAAATTCTGCAAAGGCTAAGAGAAACAACATTCTAGTTACTCCTATCACAAAGTATGTTGGTTACTTATTTTTAAGCTGATTTAGAAAACACAGCCGATGGGGAAAGATGATAGGAGTTGGAGCCAAAACATCACCTGGCCGGGGGAGCAGTATTCTGTCCATCAGTTAACATACAGTCATTCTACTTTCTTTTAAACAAGGGTGGTTAACACATCTAAAATAGTCTTCACAACTGGCTATAGCCTCAAGGGAACTATACTTACACACACTAGGATTTTTTAACCAGTTCCACAATACACACACACCACAGTCATATATTCATACCTACAAACAAAGTCAGACCTTTTAAAGCAGATCTGTACAAGACAATTCCGCTTTCAGTGGCTTAGGCCATCTGGATTGCATGCTAAATTCCACCCAATGCCAGTGTTCTTTTATTTTTCATTTGCTGGCCAATGAAGCCAGCCACTCATGCACATATGTGCACAAGAACCATGAAGCAGCAGTGTTTGGACAACTGGAAGATATTTCAGGGGTTATATTTCATGGGGCCTCCAACCAGGCCAGTTTCCTATGATATCCATTTTATTACCTCTGATAGTATTTGCAGACCAGCAGCTCCCTGATCTTTTTAGCCCTTCCACTGTCTCTTCTTTGTATCAGCAAAGTAACCGGGTAGGTCTGACAACTGTTTTGGTTAAACACAGGAGAAAAAGACGCCAGTCTCCTTTAATAAAACGAAGAGCTATAGATGCACCAAACGAGACATACACAAAATGCCAAATTTCCTATAATTTTTTAAAACAACAATAAAAATAGGTCACACTAAAAGACAAAATAATCATTACTCCAGTTCTATCACAGGACACATTTAGGTAACTACAAGAAATATTTTTACCTACAGATTGCTACTGAGAGCTCTAAACAATGAAAACATCTGCCCACCTGAAAACATACTGTCCAACTATTTCTTCCCTATCTCTTGCTTTTTGTACTAGCAAGCCCAATGAAGAATCTGGAATAACTTGAAAGTCAGCATACTTTGGGGACAAAATTCTGATTTATCCAAATAAAAGTACTGCCCAAATGTGAATTGCCAAATATGACAGAGCATGGATGGGAAATGCATGGCCTACAGATGCTGTTGGACTGCAAGTCCCCTTATCATCTGTCAGGTTGGGTAGGGCTGATGTGAGTTATAATCCAACAGCATCTGGATGGCCACAAGTCCTTTATTCCTGAATCAGGCATATGTCTCCAACTGTGGTGAACAGCTTGGGGCAGGAACTGCACTTCAGTGCATGTGAACAAGACCAAGCCAGCAATGAAACACATGAACATAGAAAAGTATTTTTATCCTTTACAACAGAACTTATGAAACATTAGCAATTCATAATGGCTTGTCTTCTTCCCCTCAACGAACTGTGTTTCTTTGGTACATGATGGAAGAGCACAGAAATTTTATTTGTATTTTATCTGAAGCAGCTCATACAAAAACAGAGATGTTCATTTGCAGTTGTTCAGCATATACTCTTTTCACCAGGCACTATATTTAGCAGTGCTGGCTGCATTCTTCCATTGGTAGTATGCTAAACTAAGGAGTATGATTTCTAAATTATGTGCATGACAACTTTCCCTGTCTGTCTGTGTCAAGGATATAGAATAGCTATTCAATAAAATACAGATCAATGAACAAATTTTGCTGTTTACAGACAAAATGCACAGTATTTAACATTCACAAACCCTTCTTTCCCTACAAGTTGTAGAATTCAAAGACACAGTCATGTTTGTCTGGATCAGTATGCAAACGGATGTTGAATAATCTTTGAAACTAACTGAGAGAAAAATGTTGGTAGCACAACATTCAAATTCAGTCAAATGCAGCTGTTTTAACCAAGTCCCTGTAAAGACTACAGAAATGCTATTAGAAGAGCAACTGTTTCAGAAAGAAACTCTCAACTTATTCACAAGGCCAAGATTTTCATGCTGTGATTTGTTTACTCAGATTTCTCCAAAGTCAGTAGGGCCACTGCAACTTGCAATCCAAAAAGTAACTTTTAGGGGAGCTGTTTTACGAAATAGTAATTTTTGTTGCTCTGTTGATATTAACACTTAAAATCTGAATTAAGAGTACTTGTCAGTAACTAGTTAACATGTTCATTACTGTAGCCCTTTGCAGTCTTCATTCTTTCTACTGAGTACCTTAGATTCAAAAGGCATTCAGTGGGGGGAGACAATATGTTCCCCCAAGTATGTTAATAATGATGATCAAAACACAGATGAACTTACATTCAAATTTAGCCTTCCACTGTGTTATCAATCTACTGTCAAAAAGAGATAAGAAGCCCAAGCCAATTCACTCATGAATAGGTGAGAAGTCCTGGGTCTTTCAGGCTTTATATGCGCAATCGTTTCTTACAATATCCAAAACACCAACAGAGCCAGTATGGTACAGCAGTTCAGTGTTGAACTAGGACTTCAGGAAACTAGGGTCTAAACTCAGCTACAGAAACCCACTGGGTGACCATGGGCAGGAGGAAGGCAAACTTTCACTGAACAAATCTGGCCCAGAAAACCCTATGATAGTCACCATACAGTAAAATCCAGTTTAAAACACATAAAAACAACAAAGAACACCAACAGTGTTTGCTGGTAATGTCACTGCCATTTGGAAGAGTGTTGATCCATGCCTGGCACTGAGCATGAGAGTCAATTTCCATCTAAAAAGCAGTGGCCATATTCAACTGTTAGCAAATAGAGCCATATACATGATTAAGTTGCTACTACTCACGTATGGTAAGAGCTAGTATTGTGTAGTGGTTTGAGTAGGACTCTTGGAGACCAGGGTTCAAATCCTCACTCAGCCATGGAAATCCACTGGGTGGCCTTGAACAAATCACGCTCTCAAATCTCAGTGGAAGGCAATACCAAACCCCTTTCGAACAAATCTTGCCAAGAAAACCCTTTGATAGGGTCACCATTAAGTTGAAAATGAGCACACAAGAAAGTCTTATATGGTAGTTAACACTCCTGTGTCTTCTAAATACCCTAAAGACACCAGATCCCATTTAAGTTTGGAAGCTAAGCAGAGTTGGGCCTGTTTAATACTTGGATGGAAGAGCACCAATACTAGGTGCTCTAGCCTACACCTCAGAGGAAAGAACTGGCAAAGCCACCTCTGAGTACTGTTTCCCGAAGAAAACTCTATGAAATTCACAGGGTCACCATAAGTCAGCAAGAGACTTGAGGGCACACACACACACACATGCAATTCGGTTTTAAGTGTGTAGCTTTAGAACAGACAACATCATTCTGACACTCTATCACTCTAGAAATAATTTTCAAATGTTAAGTTGTCAACTATACCTACTGTAGACTTCAAGGTAGAAAATTACCATTTGTAGAGTCACAAATCCAAGGGCTGAGAACAAATACAACAAAATCCTGTGAAACCTTGAAAACCAACACTTTTCATTTCCAGAACAGAAGTTGGGAAATTTATTCTGAACCGCAGCTCCCAGAATTCCTCAGCCACCATGGAGGATTCTGAGGTTTCTACATCTCTGAATATTCCTTCCCTAAGAAAACCCTATGAAAGTCATGCGATCACCGTAAGTTAACAGCCAACTTGAAGGTGCATGCATGCATGCGCACACAACACAAACATGCCCCTAACATTCCTATATGGAAATACTCCCACAGATCATTCTTTCAGTGATTGCTTGTAGTTGGTTCCTCAGCTGAAGAAAACACTCGTAACACTTTATTAAAACCCGTTCAGCTTGCAAAAACTTTTAAGTATGTTCATTTAAAGTTTAGTGCGTCAGGCCATTCAGCTAAAAGAAAATAACGTTTCAGCATTGAAACAATTCCCCTTCCTTTTTGAATTCCCCTTCCCGGCAGTACTGAGCCTTTTCACAGACTCAAATTAACACATTTACAAGAACAAAGGTATTGTGAATTGGGTTTGCATGGGTGAGAACAATTCATTTCTCAGCTGCCTACAGAGGTGGTTGTTTCTCTATCTTGGAAATGTGTCCTTCACTCTCACTGCTCCTCCTCCAGCTCTCCATCCTACAAGCCCTTTCATTCTTCACCTTTCAAACTTCCCCCTTTGTATGTGGTTCTGAATATTAACACACTCTACTGAGCCCAGACTCGCCTTGTACTGTGGGCCCTTGCATTTCAAGTTGCAACCACCATGGGGACGAAAAGTCTTGAGCAGTTAAAAGCCTGAAAAAACTTTCCCAAGAGGACGGGAGATCCCGAAAGTTTTGCTCTGGGATCTTGAAGCCCTTCAGTTTGAATGAAGCCTCAGAAAGCCATAACAAGAGCTTTTCAGAGAGCATCACAAGTGTGAAAGAAGTAATTATTCTTTTGAAATTGCTGTTAATCCACAGGAAAAGTGCACTCAAAGTCTAGCAAGGCCTTTCAACGTGCATCTGTTTCCCCTCTAACTGTACATGCTAGCATTTGGTTCCAAAGGACACCTACAATAGCAATTAAAGTTTGGCCTCTGGGGAACAGCAAAGGCAACCAAAACAGACTAAAACCTGTGAATGAATCCAAAAGAAGAGGGCAAATCATATATGAACTGTACGATGGCAAGTGAGGCAGCTAATTGAAACAAAAAAAGTTATAGTGATAAACATGCTACAGTGCTGCCAGAGCACACAGACATCCATGGTACAACGCCCTGATGTTTGAATCTGTAACAAATATGATTTACACATGCTTGTACGATAATGCATGTAACACTGAATTTGGTGCACAATGATCTGCAACCCACAACCATGCCTTTGCTTGCACTGCATTGAAACATTCTGTTTTCAAAGGCTCTCCTGCAACAAAGAACATGTACTGGAGTCCATACTAATGCAACATCTTTACAACCCAAAGTGTGCAGGCTTTTGAGATCTCTGGGCCATTTTATCAGGCAAGAAGAGTTATAAAGCACAGATAGGGCACATGAGGAGGGAACGTGGAAAATACTGACTGAAAGTTAAAAGTTATGCTGTCTGCATGGTCTTGCTCTTGAGCTGAAATTCTAGAACACTGAAGTTCTAGAGTGCTGCCCCTAAGCCTCCCCTGTTGTGTTTTATCATTTCCTCCCAGCCCTGCAATCCTCAACAGATGTCAACAAGTGTCACAAATTATCACTATGAAATGTGGAGAAGCTACTAGCTGCATAATCAGGATTGAATTACAGTAGAAGAAAAGTTAAAGGGCATCATATAGGATGCCTCTTGAGTAACCGACAAGCTTTGGTGAAGGAAACAAGCTAATGTACGTGACTCAAACACAGCAAGGACCGTGCACTCTATACATTTTTGCAAATATAAAACATGGACACAAGAACTGTGTGTGTCAGCTACAATTTGGAGAGCAAGAAAGGGACGCCATTTAGTATAGTTCACTTACCAGCATTTCCATTCAAATAACAGTGATATCTATACCCATTATTACACATGCTACTGAGCCACGGCTGCACACTTAAGCTGTAATCAAAACCAGACATCCTAGGAACAAGTATAATATAACATGCAAAAGTTACTGGTGTATTCTTGCATTAATTAAAGTCTATGCCTGAAAGATCTGCAGGTTGCAATCCTATACATGGCTGCTTGAGAGTGAGTTTGATTTAACTGAGTGGGGCATACTTCTGAGTAAACACATACAGAATTGCACTGACAGTGCCCTGTTCTTAATCTGCACCACAATCCCTCAGAAACTGAGACTCTGCAGAACTTAGAAACTGAAAGGAGTCTCAGCAGTTTGAAAACCTTCACTGTATCTTAAAATATTCCAGGGGGCCAGGAAGTGTATAATTTCATTACTAGGACACAAGGCATTAGCTGCAGAAAACATCTTAAAAGGCTCCTGATTTCTTACAATTAACGAGGCAGTATCATCTTCTGCTCAGTGGTCACACCAATAGTAATGCCTATTGCTGTGAATTAAGAAGAAAACTCCATTCAAGCTTCCCTGAATGCAACTATGGAAGAATTTTCATTCTCTAGCATGGAAGGGGGGGATTTAACGTCTGACTTTTAAGGGACACCTATAAAATATGTACTCCATTGAACCAACAGCAACATCAGTTCATTTATATGGGCAAGCTCATAATTCACAAAATAAGTCAACTACACACATTCAGGGATGTTAAAAAATAAGAAGTTATTCTTTTGGGAGTCATTCACACAAACAGTTGCCTATGCGGAAGACCGGGGCAGGGAATAGAAAATCAGATAATGCAGTCATGAAGAACTTGCTTACTCAAAAAGAACTATATGAATTGCCCTCCTTGAATAAATGTCACAACCTTACAAACATGTACAAGGAAGTACATCTTTTTGAACTCAGTGGGGCTTGCCTCTGAGGAAAATATATCCAGGGCCAGCCCAAAAGTTTCTCACTTGCAAGTAGAAGAAAAGAATCTATTCAACTGACATAGGAGTTTTCTGGCTCCTTTTGACTGCAAACAGCACAAATGAGGTAGAATATACATTTCCAGCATCCTACCAGAAACAGACAAGAAGGCTGGGGGAAGAGGGGGTGGCACAGTCACTGCACAAAGCATGCTGTGCTTGAAGTAACTTATCAATGCTAAAATTAAAGGAAGGAGAGAGATGTTTTCACTGGGAAGCAAGAGGGAGGGAGAAGGGGGAAAGACACAAAGCCTTATGCTCTCCTCAGTCCTGCTGAGCTATACAACAATCCACTCTTTGGAGATTACAGCTCATTCTCTGTTCCATTCCATTTGTTCAGCAACACTGAATAGGATTTAGGGGTATGAAGCCATAATTGCCAAACTTGAGTGAGCTGCCTTCACCCTTGTTGACAAGTATATCAGCGTGCGCGCACGCACGCACACACACACACACACAGGACTACTTCCTTAACAGGGCCAGCTCTGGGTTCCCGTTTTCCCATTAAATCTCTGACTTTTTAGAACTTTCATCAGGCCAAAAGACTGGCTACCAAAGCACTTATTAGCAGCTAAAGCCATTACTAAGGATTACTTTTCCAAAATGTATTAAAATGTTTCACCAGCACACAAGTGGACATTGCCTCATCACACTTAGTTCTAAGTCAGTATGGCACAAAGTTTTAGCCTAAGATTGCCATAGTACAAGGGTGTAGGGAACCTATAACTCTCCAGACTTCTTGGACAGTTATTCCTGTAATTCCTTACAATTGACCATACTGGTTGGGGCTTTTGAAAGTTGAAATTTGAAACATCAGGAGAATCAGAAGTTCCTCACTCAGGCACAGCAGGTCTGGCCAAAGGCCTACAAAGGTTCTCCTCTTCTTCCTTGCAGGAGATACATCAGAACTGTAAAACAGGACACTATGGACAGAATTGTGTAAGTGACATGAAGAGAGAATTTTGTGAAGACTTTACAATGGCTGTATTCAACTGACAGCAGCACACGTAGAATTCCACCTGTTGAACCATTATGCATGTGACAGTGCACTGATTGCAAATGTGGGTTGTATACTGGCCAATTATTCACATACATTATGCTGCACTGGTGTCCACACTATATTTATGCTATGCAGAAATGATGCGGGAATGAAGATTGACCTACTCCAGCGCCTACCCTCAGAATCCAGTTCCCAGATATACTGAAGTGGGAGTCAAGCTGCTTCCCAGATGTTGTTGGGGCGCAACTCCCAGCATCCTTCACCATTGCCTATGCCAGGTAGGGCTGACGGAAGTTGCAGGGCTGTATTCTGCCCTCTCTTGAGATATATATTCTGATGACTAAGGTTCCATTTCTGCCCATTATGGTAAATAGGTTACTAAGTATATAGACATACACAGCTTCTGCACTCTTTCTATAAGCATAGACTAACTACCAATGGTTTCTGTTGCTGTGTGCCCTCAAGTCATTTCCAACTTATGGCAACCCTAAGGCGAACCTATTGCAAGGTTTTCTGGGGCTCCAAGTATGTGATTCATCTAAGGTCACCCAGTGGGCTTCCATGAGCAAGCAGGGAATCAAACTCTAGTCCCCAGGATCTCAGACCAATGCTCAGACCACTGTACCATGCTGGCTCCACTACCAAAGGACCAGCTTCATAATATCGCCACTTAAGTCTCTCCACCAAACCATCCTCCATTTTAGGGAAGAAGTTCATATTTCCTCCACTATTACCTGCAAATAGGCAAGGAAAAAGAAAAAAACAGGATTGTATAGTTCAAAAAACTGTGGTCAAAAAGGGAGCTGGATCTGTAATTGCCATTTTGATGTTCTCCACACTTTGCACCTGGCATCTGTAGGCAGTAAGCATTTTGTTTCCTATGCTTTGCAGTCAAGTTTTACACTGCGGATAATGTTCTAATGTAAATCACGCTTCAGACGTTTTATATCTTTTGATGTCTATCTTAGCTTCAAAGCCAGGCACCAAGAAAAAAGGGGGGGCAAACTCCTGGCTAGATTTAGCTCCTCTTCTGCTTTGCCAAATGCGCACACACATGCACAAGCAGCTGCTGCCCCCCCTTCCCAACCACACAGAATGACGTTCAGTTTCAGAATTGTATTAAGCTTGAGTGCAATGCAAGTTATACAGAGAGTAGTTGAAAGTTCAAGTAATCTTATGTAACCACTGTTACAAACAGTAAAGGGAAAAAAGACAGTCCTTTCATGAGTACTAAGTACTATCTCTGCATGGACTGTCTTTATAAAGAACCATTCCCTATACAGATTAGCTAAAATTATATTCTCTTTTTCCACTAAGAAATCAATATGTATTTCTAACAAGTCTTCTAAAAAATAATCCTTTAAACTCTCTAGGAGGTCTTGGCAACAATGCAACAAGCAAGTTCATAAGATGCAACTGTTAACACTGAAAGCATTTTCTAAAACATAAAAAACTTCCAAGTTGATCCTCTAGTTGTCATAAGACTTCAAATATTTGTTTACAGCATTATTAGTGATCTTTCTGAGAAACAGAAGTTTTTCTGTAGACACGTTCTCTGCTTTCATACAAAAGTTTGTATTTCTGATAGGTATCTTATGTTGCTATAGAAGGCAGTATGATTTAGAAAAGCAGTAAATAAAGCAACCTTATCTTTCGTTCACAGAATGAATACTTTTAAGAGTAGAACCCCAAGCATGTTTAATCAAAAGTCACTCTAACAGAATTCAATCAGGTTACTCCACAGTAAATGCACTAAAGGGTGCACTGCATGTAAGGTTTAGATTCTCAAGACCAGGAAGGCAAGCCTCCTTAAACTTAACAGGCATGTGTCTGAAAGGAGATATTCCTCTTCTTTATGCAATTCTCCCAAGAAGCTAAAGACAAAACTGTGTGTCCTAAATTCTCCATCTGAACATTTTGCCAATGAACTGTACACTTCCACATTTATAAGAGCACTAAAAGCACAACAGATCAATGGAAAAATGCTAGATTGGTTGTTTTCAGAACTTTCCATGGGTTCTTTAAGACTCATCATAATTTACTTCTATTAATATGTTTTTGTGAAAAGCCAAAGCTGTGCAGAGGTTGTGATCCTCCCCAATGCAGACAAGGGTACCCAACATAATATTCAGAATTCAAAGTTTCAAAACTTTTTTTTTTAGAAAGATTCTAGTCCTTATGGCTGTAAAGAGGGGCTTCAAAATTTACACAGTGTCTAGCAATGTCTAAGAAGTAGTATGGGAGGTAGCACATGACCTCTGGCAGATGGGAAATCAACACTCTCTATAGTACTTTTGCCTGTCTAGTCTCCATGATGAAGAGAATAAGGAAACATACACAGAATTGAGTATTTGGGCTTTTTTTTCCTTGTGCAGAATAAATAAAGCCCTGCTTAGAATCCAGGAGATTTGTCTTTGTTTTACTAAAAGAGCAATTCCAATGCCATCACTTGTTCTCCCAGCATGGCTCTGGATGAGAACAAAACCCAAAGATGCACAGGTGCAGCAACACCCTATTGGAATGTATTCTCCATACAAGTGCTTCAGGTTTGGAGAATCTTCCACATCTGAACCTACATTCACAGTGACACCATCACCTCTGCACAATGGTTGAAGTATTTCAAGCATACCAAAGACAACGTGGTTCAAATTCCATCCTGAAACACAAGGCTTACTGTTTTGCCTTCAGAAAGTAAATATGAAAAGTGACAATAACATACAGTAAACACCAACAACAGAAAATAAAAGATTTATATATATGTGTGTGTGTGTGTGTGTGTGCGCGCGTGTAGATTTTAATAGAATTTTACATTTATATATTCAGAAAGATCATTATAAAATCCATCTGAGATACAGGACCTAAGAAGCAAGCCCTTTAAAATTAAATTGTTTAACCACTTGGGGAAAAAAAATAAACACTATTCAGATTTAAATTTCCCCTCATCTTTCAAACCAGTCTTAATTCAAGACAACCACGTCTTTACTTAAATTTTGAATGAACCAAGCTGATAGTGAGAAATCATAGGAAAAAATGAAACAGTTTTAGGGTGGAGAGCAAAGAGAATTCCAAAAATTTGGGGTAATATGGTCACTTTTAATGTACCAGAGTACTTTTCTCCTAAGGGTACCAGATCCCATCTGATCTTGGAAGCTAAGCAGGATCAGACCGGGTTAGTACTTGAATTGGTAAATGCCAATCAATAGGAGGCTATGTGTCAGAGGAAGGAACTGTCAAAGCCATCTCAGAGTACGACTTGCCTAAGAAAACTATGGAATTCATGGAGTTCCCATAAGTCAGCAGACAACCTGAGGGCACGTACATATACATATACATACACACACACTCTCTCACACAAATGCAATTCAGTTATAAGTGTGAAACTTTGGAACAGACACCACCACACTGGCACACTATTATTCAGGAAATGATTTTTGAACGCAAAGTTGTCAACTGACTATCTCCACTACAGATTTCCAGGTAGAAAATTACCATCCATACAGTCACAAATCCAAAGCCCGAGAATAAATACAACTATTGCAAGGAAAAACAAATCCTGTGAAACCTTGAAAACCAACACTTTTCACTTCCAAAACAGAACTTGGAAAAGTTCTTCTGGACTACAACTCCCAGAATTCCCCCATCACCAGGCTTGATTCTGGAGTCTGTAATCCAAAAAGGTAATTATCCCAAGTTCTAGGCTGTCCATGTTTTAAAGGCAGAATGTTCTAGAGAATTTTTGGAACATTCAATCCCCGACAGACTGACTTCAGCCCACAAAAGCTCACGCCACATTTAAAGTTTGGGTCTTCTAAAAGACACAGGACTCTCAGTCAGCACTGCTTCAACAGGCTAGCATATGTAACTCTCCCAGGAATAAACAAAGGAGTTGTAAGTCATTTTTAACACCCACTAGGTATGTGGTTTCATACAGTAATTAATTTCATCATGGTGTGGGTGACTGGAAATAACTAAAAAAACAAACCTTGCCTTGTTAAAAAAGAAAAGTCCTCCATGCACTACAGTTATTACTGATATCTGATCAAAAAAAAAATACATGCTTTAACACCACTGAGAATATATTACCAATACTGTAATTAGTCTCAAATGTAGTAGACATATAAGGTGTCATCTAGTGGTGGCATTACCTCCAAAATGCTAAAGCTCTTAAACGATGTACAGTGAAAAAGAACAGTTCAGATTTCCAGATGGAAAATTCTTTAATACAAGTTTAAGCAAATTATAAGAACTGTAGTAAGAATCAATGAGTAATCACCCTTGTGTTCAACACAGACAAAAGATCAACATCTTGGAAACCTGTAGCAGCTGAATGCAGCTCTGGTAAAGTTTAAACATATAACAATCTCTTCTATAACAACCATACTCCAATTTTTTACACATATGTAGGGCACAGCTGTCACTGGCACTTGAGAGAATGTTTTAACTGTGGTGGTAAAGAGAAAGTGTAACTTTAGGACTGGCAGCTTGATTATAATGCTATCAACCTATATTAAAATATGCAAAAACAGCAGTCAGGGTGGGTATAAAAATCAGATAAATTAATTTAACTTGCCTATTCCTTCACATTCTCATGTAAGGGAATTTTACATAAACAAAGGTTTATATAAAATAAACAGAAGTAAACAGCAACCTAGCCAATTGGAGATTTCTATCCAAGAACCAGAACTGAAGTTAGCAGTGCTAATCCTTCAGCATCATTCCCTTTTTCTGACGAAATCAGAATCTTGTAACATCAATATTTGCAGGTCTGTTTGGATTTTAAACTATCAATTGTTGATTTTCCATCTTTTATTTTGATTTTTGATTTATACATTGGCTCACACTTTGAAACATTTGGGTACATGATAGTTGTAGACATGTGTTTATGCTGATCTGCAATGTGGTAGCAGTATTGCAAATAAAGGGATTTTTGTCCAAATTCTCTTTCTTAGGTTGCCTGTGTATTTCATACTATTTAAATGTGTCCTATTCTGTTAAGCTAATGGTAATATTTCTCAGGTTACAATGTATGTTAAACCACTCTAACATCTTTAAGTAGAAAACCACACTCAGCTTATGCATACACTTAACTCAAGTTGCTCTTTACTAAAAGCCTTTTGCAATGAGTGGGCAGCAGTTACCGGGACAAAGTAATGCTGTATGCAAGAGTAACTTTTCCAGGTACAAATCTTTAATTAAAGTAAATCTAGGTTCTGACAACTCAGAACAGCTACATATAAATTTTCAATTTTATGAAGACCATTTATTCATACCTAATAATTAACATTAATACTTTCTGACTATTCAGACAGAAGTGTGACAGTATGATCAGATTTTACACTACAGAATACAGTCTAAAGTACAGTGATATCCAAGTAATGCTACTGGACTCAAGGAAAATAATCCTACTTGTGACAAGTTGTAGAGACCTGAAGTCAAGATTTGGTGAATATCTTTCAATTAGATGCCAACCAGAGTTTTTTTTTTTAATACTTCAACCTCAAGTTGGCCATATAGGTGCCAATTCAAAAAAAATTACATAAATTATGCTTTTTTTTTCTTTTTTTTTAGTAATTAGTGTCTCCCACAACTGTTTTCACAGATAACAAGGGCCTTGGTGTGCAGCAACTAATGGGGAGCAACCAAACTGGCCTACACCTGCAAACTATTTCACCTCCCCCTCCTGGAAAAAAAAAATCCATCATCTTAGTTTTCCCCACTTCTGGGTGCACCTATTGATTCCTTAGAAAACAGAAGGAAGTGAGTCAAACAAGAAGTGAGATTATTCTTTGTCCTGAAGAAGCAAACAGCGCTCTTTTATTCACAGCTCCTCCAACTTTCACTGCTGAATTAGGGCTGAAATACGAGAAGTAATCTCAGAGAGAGCTGGGAAAATAAAAGTCTTAGAGGTTGTTCAAAATATCTTTATAAAAGAGCATAAACCATTTTTAAAAGTTCATCTAACTCAATCATTGATTAGCATGAGTATGTTTTACAAGCATTAACACACATACTACAAGATAACACAACAGCTGTTTGTACAAGTACTTGACGTATAAAAACCAGTCTTCAGGTCTGTCAGTACTACATCTGTGTCACTCACTTGGCAATTCCCAACCTCCTGATCTTCTTTACAAACAGCATGGATCATTTACAACATGGGTGTCTTTCTGAGATCCAAAGATGGGTTTTAAAAGGGGAGGGGGTGACTAATCTTTCTCATAACCCATAACAAGTTTAAATATTTGACAAGTTAAAGTAAATTATTTAAAAATTCAAACTGGTACGATCAACTCAGTCACTAGTTTAATACTTAAATTCTATGGGGCAGAGAATTCCTACAAAAATGCATGAGGCCATTTGTAAACCTGAATGAAGGTAGTAGGTCTTACAAGAAAGACTACAGTCCAGGGGCATAAAATCTTCAGAGGACACACACACAAATTAAACAACTGAAGGCCATGTGCCAGATTACACATGTGTTGTGGTGGTTTTTAAACTGCCTGCCATGATTATTCATTCAATTAGAACACCACCAACAAATTCACTGGGCACAATTTTAAAAATAAGTTGGAGTTCTTTAAACAGAGGTTGGAGAAGCATCTTTCAGGATGACTTTAGTTGTGTATTCCTACATGGCAGGGGTTGGACTAGACCAGTGGTTCTCAACCTGTGGGTCCCCAGATGTTTGGGAACTTCAGCTCCCAGAAGCCCTGAGCATTGACTATAGTGGCTGGGGCTTCTGGGAGCTGAAGTCCACAAACATCTGGGGACCCACAGGTTGAGAACCACTGGACTAGACAGTCTTTGTAAGCCCTTCCAACTCTTTAGATTCTATTTAAATTGCCCACTGCAAACTGGTGAATCCAGAGAGATAAGTCTGTTTAGAAGGAAGACAATTTCTCACTGCCCCAGGTGCCACAATTCCCACAAAACTACACACAGGTTTGCATACAGGGTTCTTAATGCTCAAGGTGCAATGTCACTGCCCCTTTAAAAAAGCTGAGCATATTATTCTCACTACAAGGGGAATGAGCAGCCATCTATTCCCACTGGGATCTTTCCACCAGGATATGAGAACTCTCTACCCCCAAAGGGATCTCACTCTAGCCTTAGTTGCTCAGCAACTACCTACGACTAGATCTTCTCAATGAAGGGGAAAACTGAACATTCATCACACTTTGCAGAAAAAGGAGGAGGAAGAGATTAGAAAATGCCCTTTAAGAAGTACTCCCAGCCCCAAACCTAAATTGCAAGAGCCTGTACAATCAAGAGTGCCACTGCTTCATGCATCATCCTCACAGATCTCTGCAAGAGAGGGACTGCTGTCCCATCAACATATTTAGTGGTAGAAAACAAGGCACACCTGACACATTAGAATTAGTAAGAACATTAGATCAAAAATATGGGAGGAAACCCTTGTCAGTTGAAGAGATTGAGAGGTCCAGAATAATACAGAAGAATATACCGTTAGCTACTGCTGAACAACAAATTTACTACAAAGGCATTTCTCATTATCTGAGTATCATAAACTCATTACTGAAGGCCTTTCATGAGACGCCTCAGAAAGTAGCTGTGTTCTAAAGCAGAAGACAGTTCTGAGTAACCATTTGACCCTACTTTATATGACTAAAGCCTTAAAATATATTTTTCCATTCGAAAGAAAGAAAGAAAGAAAGGAAGGAAGGAAGGAAGGAAGGAAGGAAGGAAAAGAGAATGCGAGAAAAGTAAAGGGGGAAGGGGAGCGATGTTTCCTGTTGTGTTATGCATATGGTCAAGGCCAGCAAAGCAGTCACAAGGAAGAGGAAGCAGAAGCCCGACTTCCCAGGTGCAGGGGAGGGAGAGGGAGACTTACAGATCAACAGCCCAGGTGGGCAGGTCCCTGGGAAGGTCTCCAAGCCCCCGGTGGCTGCAGTCCAGAAGGTCGCCGCTGCACGTACAGTTGGAGGCGCAGGGCTGGCGCTCCCCGCAGCACCCCAGCCCCAGGAACGCTTGGAGAACCAAAAAGAGAGTCCAAAAGCCATCTCCAAGCACCAGCGCAGACCCCAACTTTCCCCATCCCGGCAGCGCCATTTTGTATCCCGGATGAGAAAGTCTGGCTGCGGGGGGAGGGTGGCCGACTCAAACCCAAAAGCGCCCAGTCGGTGGCCCTCACGAACTGCCCTGAAACGCAGCTAAGAAGTCCCAAGCGTTGTCCTTTTCCGCCTCCGAGGTCTCTCCCTGAAGCCCCCCTCAGGCGGCCTCCTCCTCCTCCTCCTCCTCCTCCGGCGGCACTCGGTCAGACCATGGCAGCGCTCGCTCGCTCGCTCGCTCCCCCCGACAGACGAGGCGGCGACTCTTAAGTTTCTCGGGGGCCGAGGCGGACTCGGCGGGCCCTTGGCGGCTCAGAGGGGAAGCAGCCCGAGGAGGGAAGAGGCTCGTCCACAATAAGCCGGCGCTTAATGCCACCCGGGCGGGAAGGTGGGGAGCCGGGGGAGGGGAGGGGAGGGGCAGGGCAGGACGAAGACGCTCAAGTTCTTGTCATCAGCGCCCGCTTGGGAACGGGAATCAAAAGTCGCGTAATGACTGAAGAAAAACAAGCACAAGCGACCGCACTCCTCCACGTGGGGAAGCGGCAAATCCCCACTCCGGTGCCCCCAAAGCCGCGCCCCGTTGCTGCTCCTGCGGTTGCCAAGACCCGACCCCGAAAAGTTCCGCCGCCGCCGCCGCCGCCTTTTCCACCCCTTTGCCTCCTCGCCAGAGTCCGCCTCGCCGCCTCAGACGCAAGCCCCGGAGGACTCGGCCGGTCTCCTCAGCGCCGCGAGGGTCCACGCGACTGGCATCACCGAAGGCGCCCTACAGATATATGCGCCCGCGTAGAGACGCTGGAGCCTCGGTCCGGTTCCTCCTCCTCCTCCTCCTCCGCTCAGACACCTTTTTCTCCCCTCTACCAGGCACGGGCGAAGCGGCGGTTTATCTCCGCCTCCGCAACTTTCTCCTCTCGGCTTTCCCTGCCGGCCCCCGCCGACACCACCTCCTCCCACCCACTCCCCGCCTCCCCTTGAGCTCCAGCCCTCGCGCCGGGAGCCAGCCCGAACCCGAGCGGCGCGACCCCCCTCTGCCTCACTCGCGGCGCCCCCAACCGCCGGCCGGCCGGCCAGCTAGCTAGCCACCGTCTCTGCCGCCCTCCCCTTTCCCGGCCATACAACCGTGAGGCTCCCCAGCCTCACCCCCTCCCCACCGCCGCTCTCCCAACTCGCACCCACGTTGGACACATTGCAACACGCTCCAGCCCCCTTTCGCCCCCTCCCGCCTCCCTCGCGCTCTCTCCGCCCCCTTCCCAAGCCCCATTGGCTGCTCTGCCTTTCAGGACGGGCCCGCGCGCCCGCCGATTGGACGGATGGGTGCAACACAGCGTTCCGTGGAGGGTTGGCTGCGTCGCCGTCAATCAGCAGGCGAGAGAGTCCCGCCTCCCTTTCCCACCCAAGGTGTGAAAGCGGGAGACTCCCTTTTTCGTCCCAGCCACAGCCACGGCCAGCGACTTAAAGGGGAAGCGCGCCCGGGGAAGGCAAAGCTGGGAGGCGGCGGCGGCGGCGGCTTGCGCAGCGTCCTTTTATTACTCGCAAGGCGCGCACGCTCGCACGTTTAGCTAGTTGCCAGAGTCCCGGCTTTCTGTAGCTGTAAGGGGGAACAGGCTAGCTCTAGGAAAAGCACCCTTTTCTCTTTTCTTTCTCGTGGGATCCTTGTGGTTTCAAAGTGAGAGCTTCTTACTAACAACCACGTGGCAACAGGAGGTGTTTGCCAAAGGGCTGATAAGGACTTCAGGGGCCATGCAATTGGAAGGCGGAAAGCTGGAAGTATCCTAAGATTATCCCCAGGAAAGCTTGGTGTAGTGATTTGAGCCTTAAGACTACCAACCTGGAGGCCGGGATTCGATTCCTCTGCTCCGCCATGGAAACCCACAGGTGACTTTGGGCAAGTCACACTCTCTCGGCCCCAGAGAACCTTGTGATAGGCTTGCCTTAGGGTCACCGTGAGTCAGAAACGACTTGAAAGCGCACAACGACAAACTTACAAAGTGCAGAGCTTGAGGAGAGCAGTTACTTATTTCCATCTGCATATATTCCAAAGTGTCCAAACAGTGTCCGTTAATAGCATGTTGGAGATACATGCAGCAAATGCATAAATGCAACTTAATTTTGGACTGCAGTGCCCACAGTCCCCCAGGCAAAACAGCTGCCAGAGTCATGGTCCAAAAATAACTTTCAGCCATGCGCATGTATGGCCGCAGAGTAAGCCCGAAGATCTCCATGACAGTAGAATGCCCATTGTGAGTGGTGTCCGTAAGCATTAAATTTCTCAGTGGCTGGGTTTGCCTTGTGTCAGCTCCCACTGAGAAGGCAAGAGGACCAACTGAGTCGAACACCTTCCTTTTCCGTGTCAATTAGGAAATACTTAACTGGGGAATGTATCCAATTTTTTTTAAAAAAAAAACAAGTTGTGACACCTGTAATGTGGTCTTCCTCTTTTCCTCCTGCTTTCTACCTTACCCAGCAGTACAGTATTTTCAAGGGAGTTATATCTGCTCATGGTATGTCCAAAGCATGACACTTCAGTCATCCTGGCTTCTAGAGAGAGTTCAGGAAGCCCAGAGATGCTCCTCCCCTAGGAAACTGGCCAGATTGCATCTAGTTTTGGCCTTTTTCTTATGTTAAACAGTGCTGGTGGGTGGTGGGGCAGCCTCTTTAAGAAGTAAGGCAGCAGAGGCTTCCAAGATGTACAAATTCTTTCCATTTCTTTCCCAGAAAAAGAAAGAGGGCTGCACTTTACCGAGCAATAGCAGTAGCATGTGTATTTCTATACCGCTTATCAGCTCAGTGCTCTCTAAGCGGCTGACAATGTGTGTTATCTCCCCCAACAAGCTGGGTACTCGTTTTAGCAACCTGCGGAAGGAGGGAAGGCTGAGTCTACCTGGAGCCTGACAGGATTGAACTCACAACCTTGTGGCTGCAGGGCTGGCATCTAACCACTGCGCCACCAGGGCTAACACGGTCTAGTGGTTTGAATACTGGACTGTGACCCTGGAAAACAGTGTTCAGCTTCCCACATGGACACGGAAACTTACAGGGTAACCTTGGGTGCATCATGCACTCTCAGACCCAGAAAACCCTGTGATAGGTTTGCATTAGGGTTGCCATAAGTTGGAAACAACTTGAAGGCACACAACAACAAATAGTGAGATTTAACTAGAGTTGCCAAAGGAAAAACTGGAGAAGGTTCCTGTTGTATAGAAGGAGAAATGTCAGCTGGGGTAGCTTGTCATGCAAGCAAATAACAAGCAATACCTGCTCAAATTCCCACTTTTGAAGGATGAGGAGCCCTCTTCAGTTTTCACTCTGGCAACCCTAGACTAAACAAAGACCAATTCAATATCCCATCTTTCTCTTACGAATAGGACAATTTCATAATTAAACAAAACCAAAAAAGGAATAAAACCTTTTTTAAAAAAGAAAGTATAATTTGGATTGCAGTCTTTTTTTATTTTTTTAAAAAATTAAATTTCTTTACACTTGAAAGGGATTCCAGTTGCGTACAATATTATTCCAGTATAACAACAAGCAGGAAAACAGAAAAGCAGAAGGAGGAAAAATGACCACATTTGTCATATGTTTCTATAAAAACTGACCACATGTCCAATGATATGTCCACTTGTAAATTATGTCTATACTGTTCATTATTATTTCAAATGCTGCAAGTGTTGATAGCTCTTCTAAACATTGGATCACAAGTGGAGAAAAATTATATTTCCAGTAATGAGGTATTAGTCTTTTAGCAGTCAAAAGAGCACAAAAAAATCCACTTACATTGGCAATTTGTTAAATTTCCAGTAAACAGGTAAATAATTCAAAAAAACGTGCACATCCGTGGATACTGAGAAACTTTCCAAAACTAAATTTACTTGTGTGATTACTTCCTCCCAAAATGTAGCTACTATGGGACAACTCCAAAACATATGCATTAAGGAAGCATTAGCAGTACAGTATTACATCTCCAACAATTTGCTGATTTAGAAAGCTTTTTCTTGAAAAGACATTGTGGTGACCAATGTACATGAAAGTACAATTTCTGCTGTATCAGATGTACCCAGAGACTGGATTGCAAACTTGTTAAAGAAACATGCCAAGAACTCAAAACAGTTGTAGAGCTTGGGCTCAAAGCTAAAAACTCTTTAGAACTTAAACCCCCAAAGTATAGTGTCATGAGGCATGAAGAAACAAATCTTGGTTTAAATTTAACCTCAGTGATGCTCTCAGATGGCCTTCAGCAAGTAAATCTTTTAAATATGCTCCCTTCAATAAATGTGTACAATATAGAACTAACATCAGTCTTACAAGAGGGCTTACAACTTGAAACAAGGCTGATATCAAGATTACCGATATAGAATCATAGAACCATTGAGTTGGAAGAGACCACAGGGCCATCCAGTCCAATCCCCTGCCATGCAGGAACCCACATCAAAGCAGTCCCAACAGATGGCCATCCAGCCTCTGCTTAAAAACCACCAAAGAAGGAAACTCCACCACACTTCAAGGCAGCAGATTCCACTGCTGGACAGCTCTCGCCATCAGCAAGTTCCTCCTGAGGTTCAAGTGGAATCTCTTTTCCTGCAGCTTGAATCCATTGCTCCTTGTCCTAGTCTCTGGAGCAGCGGAAAACAAGCCCGCTCCCTCCTCAACATGACATCCCTTCAAATATTTAAACATGGCTATTATGTCCCCTCTTAATCTTCTCTTCTGCAGACTAAACATTCAAATCACTTAGAGCATTTCAAAGTGCTAGATAAATGTGGATTACTATTTATTTATTTTTTACAGTAACATAATGGCCAACATCCTATATCACCAGGCACAGTTTGAGTTCTGTTGAAAGAACTCTACAAGGGCCCCATTCACCACCCCTAGGACTCATGGTTTTATTGCGTTAACGCCACTGAATGGCAATTCCATGGCTGGTAGGGAGTATGTGGTGTACTGGAAAAGTGTCTTGCTATGTCCCAACTTGTCCTTAGTCCATGTCTGACTATGGAATATAGTCTGGTGCTTCTCCAATCCCCTGAGCTCTCTCCTAGCCATGGAGTGGCCGTTCAGGGGGGCTATTGCAGCAAAACCATGAATCAGGGAGGAGACATGAACATTGGAGAGGGAGGAAGAGAATACCAGCCTTCTCTATGACCAAAAAAAGACGTACACAGGCCTAAGGTAAACTTCCACTTGCATATGTCACTAATAGGATGCTGGCCAATATTGGTTAAAATATCAGTTTACATTTTAGTCTCTGTTAAAGTATGAATTTATATACTATGAAAGAAAGTAAGAAAGCAAAGTGACAAATAGATTGAGGAAAGAATGGCAGGGTGTTAAAGCATTGAAATTTTCAAGTAATGTTTTGCAAAAAAGAAAAAAAAACAGAGTACATGGGTCTTTATTCCACAATGAAAGGAAGGGAAGAATGTGCTAACCTGACCAGAATTCAAGGACATAGCCATGTTAGTCTGGATCAGTATGCAAAAGGATATTGTAGCACCTTTGACATTAACTGAGAGAAAGACTTGGGTCTACTTTATCAGTTGATCGTAACAATACAATCAGTTGACCGTATCAGTTGATTGAAATGCAACAATAAAGTTACATTTAAAACTGACTTGTAAATGTTACTTATTCCATGTTTAACTGACAGAGCAAATTCTGAATATCATAGTTCAAAAAACCAATTTTCCGAGTTCTGAGCTTAAAAGGGGAAGGGAATTTTACAGAGCCAATGTGGCCACCACTGATAAGGCCAGCACTTAGAAGGCCCTGTGCCTGGTTAAGGAGGTAATGTCAGTTATGCTTTGTAATTCAGAGATGATGGGCCAAGACCTATAAAACACACCATAAATGTGTGTGTGCTCGTTACTCTGTGTTTTAAAGGCAAAAGCCTCAGCATGCAATCACTGAAGTCAGTAGAAAAATGAGTCACAGTCAGTGAGAACTGGTTTATGCTTACGTACCATTAAAGAAGAAGAAAACATCCCCTGTGTTTTCCAAGATGCACTGGGCTCTGTGCCAGAAAATATTCATGCAGTGGATGCAAACAATAGGCATCAGATCAGCCTAAAGCACCATCTGGAGGGAAGAAAGCTTTCCTTTCATTTCCCAATGCACATCTGATCTTGACAAGCACTTACACATAGGCTGCCACCTTTTACCCACAAGAGAGTCCCAGTGAAATTACAGCTAGACTGTACAATATGTGTTCACTGCCTAGTTTAGGGTCCATGTCATGCTGGCTTTTGTGATGTTTCTGATTGTTGTTCTCTACCCATGCTGGGACTCCTTCTTTCTTGACAAAGTTACTTCTTTGTACCACATCTCCCATGTCTGGGGAGTTCTGGGAGCCATAGTCCCCAGATGAAATGTTTCTAAGACCTAGCAATGTGTAGCTCTTTCAGGTACATTTAGGCTCCTAAAAAGGTAAGTTCTAGGTTGTGAGCCTGCTCTTTTTTCTCTGTGGGGTGAATATCAGAAATGCAGGAATTTAAAGATTTGTGTTCTAGATTTATGTTCTTAGAGTAGTCACCTTTTCCCTAATGCAATGTATACATTCAGCCTCTTGTAAGGCAAACATTTAGCAAATACAGCTTTCTCTGGTACAAAGATGAAGTGATTGGGCTCTACCTGATGAATTAGCACCCAGTTTTAAAGGCACAGACCACTCTAGTAAAAGTATACAGTATGCCTTTGGTGTAACAGATAGAAATAGGTATAAACAAGATCAATCATGTGAGAAATAAATCTGGATTACTACAAGAAATTTAATACAGAACTCTGGGGATGGAAGATGTGATTTCTCTGGGCATTTCCACCCTACACTGTTATAGTGCTATTATTCCACTTTCAACATCCTATGGAATCCTGGGGTTTGCAGTTTAGGGCGGGGTATTCTCAGCCGGAGAGGTCTTTGGCCTCAGTAAACTACAAACCCCAGAAATCCACAGGATGTTGAAGGTGGAATAATAGCACTGTAACAGTGTAGTGAGGAAATGGCCTCTGTTTTACAACGAGGATGCCAGCAGGTGACATATCTTGCAACAAACATCTGAGCTGAGCCAGAAGTCAATAACTGTGGGACAAGCCAGATGTCAAAACCAAGCTAGGAGAAACCTGGAGACAAGGTAAAGGCGTAAGTAAGCAGCTAGGACCAAAGAACAACCAGAGTTGAAGACATCTGTGTAGCTCAAGTAAGGCTCAGCTGACAAGGCGCAGGAAATCCTCTTATATTGCTTCTTGTCCAGAGAATTGAACAGAGGCTAGCAACCATGCTGGCTGGAGTTCTAGGGGAGTTGTAGTCCCCCATATAAGTTTTCCTAGCTCTGCTGTAGTTAGATATAAGCAGCTTCGACTCTAAGGAACTGTGACAGAATTGTCCTACACTTGCATATTAAGGTCCTCAGATCTCAGGGCTTGAGCCCTCAGGATGCTGGGGGAAGAAACTTAGGCAAGAGTGTTGCCTTGAAAATTGCATGTATACATATTTTTCTTATTTGTTAAACTTGTTTTTTATCTGAATGGAATACTCTATGCAGTTGTGATCAATAATATACCAATCTTAATGATGTTGCCACAGCAGCCCCTTGTAATATCAGTCTTGTAGCATCACCAGTCTCCTGCGACATCACAAGGAGTTATCTCTAGGTCTCCGGGTTTAACCCTGAAATCTCAGGGCCTGGGACAGTTGGGATCTGGCAACTCTATTCCATGCATAGCTTTAATTTGTGTTGCACTGGAGTGGGAAAATGTTGACCCTTCATACATTGATTATCTACTGCTCCCATTATCCCTCATCATTTTTCAGACTGGCTATAGTAGGTGGGTATGAGAATTCAACACTATCAAATAGATACAGGTGCCCAACCCTGTGTAATGCTATTCCTAACAGCCATGGGCCAAGATCCCATACTCTTTTAGCCTAGCATAATGTATGCCAGCATAATTATGCTGGGTGTCATAGCTACATGACTGATTCTGCAGTGGGCACTACCAGCTTGAGCTGACCTGTAGCACAGCAGTGTTTAGAACCATACTTATACAGCCTTGAGAAAGCATGACTCCTTCCACAACTGTTTTTTTTTTTCTTTAATGCCAGCATTCTGCCCCAAGATGATTCCAATAATTGTCACAATCCTGCCAACATAGTTTAGGACTCATGTGTCCAATTGATGGACCTTATCCTTTATTTTAAAATTACTGATGGTGAATATTATTTTTGTTTCTTATCCAAAAACCTAGCTGGTTAATGTAGTATGAATTTGACTTGCTTTTGTCTCTTTCAATTTGATTTAACCTTTTTTAAAAAAAAGCAAACCTGTACACCTAATTTGCTAACAGGTTCCCTTCAATGAAATAATAACACGCTAATGATTTTGGCTCTAAGACCACTGAAATCTTTGGTGGTTAGTCTGCCCTGAACTGGGTGGAGCCCAGACTCAGATGTCTTTCAGTGTTGTGCTAAAGAAAATGGGAATGAGAGGGAGCTTGAGATTTGGCAAGTCACCCAGTCAAATATGAAGTAATGTCTACTCTTCATACCCACTTGTAGAGCTTTGCCTAGCCTGACAACATTACATCCCATTATTGTGAGCTGGTCCTTTGAAGAGGTTTACACCAGGCTAAATGAAAATGAATAGGCAAGAAGTGCAGAGGGGAAGGCTTGCCTTTCTAAATGAGATGTGTTGACATTGCGCTTGCAGGAAAATTGGTACTCAGAGATGCTGGATATGTGCAAAGTCAGATGACTCTTTTTCCATCTCAAGACCTTGGCAACCAGTCAAGCAATCTGTCTTTGGTACTAGTGTTCTACCTATGGGCCACACACAGAGGAGGAGGCTTATGAGCCAAGACTAACAGCAACTTTTCTGGGATTTTTGCCTTTGCGCGATGTGAAAGGCTCTACACCACCTGCATTCCTAACCTGTCAGTATCAAGACCATTTAATTGGCTGCCTAACTCCTCACTTATGGCTTGGCCTGTATTACTTTGGATTGCCTCCCCCCCCCCACAACATACAGACACACACACTCTGCAGGTTTCTCGGGAGGCTTGGCTGGCAAGTCTCGCTTGTGTGCTCAGGGTCTCACTTTGGCCATATTATTTGGGATCAGGGAGGAACTTTTCCCCGCAGAATATATTGGCTGTCACAGCTTTTCCAGAAAAGCCAGGGAGGTCCAGTGGAAAGAGCATTAGATTTGGATTGGAGCTGTGACGTGGCCGTTAGTTCAGCTGGTAGTTTTTGTGCAACACACTCTCTCTTTTCAGCCTTGCCTTCCCCCTCCCACCCCAAATTTCCTCAACTGAGCATAACAGCGAACCACCTCATTGTGCTGTCACAAGGATCATAGTTTTGGCTGGTGGTAATAAGTGAGCTGCTTCTCTGCCACCAGGGTTTTGAAGTCTTTGTTAGCATCATAGCCAAACATTTATAGATGCCCAGTGACGTGAAAAGGACACACATGTATTAATAACCTTATTGGATACTTTTTGCCTCTGCTTTGCAGCTTGAGGCTGGAAAAAGAGATGAAGGCTGGGAAGAGATTGAGGAATGAATTTTTCTCTGTTGCCGACTCATTTGCACAGTTCTCATTACTGTTAGTTGGGAGGAGAGTCACAATTGTACACTTTGCTTTTCTTTGTTTGCTTCTACTGTATAACCCTTGGAAACCCATCTTCCATAGGCCTTGGTTTGGTGCGGAGCGTACCCCAACACAAACACCCTATATATGTCCAGTGATAGTGATTTGATTTCATTGCCAGCGCGAGATTAGTCTGAATAGAATTTGTTTCCTCATTGTTTAGGAAGAGATGCTGGACTCTATCAGCAAAAAGGCTGGAATGCTTCATTACTGCATCATTTACTACCAATACACCACATGCTATAGCAATAACTCGGGTCAGCGGCCTGCGCCAAAAGAACCATTGGAGAAGCCTGAAACTATATTTAGTTCTAGCACAAGTTAGTAGTAAAATGTACTGCTTATATATCCCTTGAGCCGATCGAAAACAATTTTTTAAATTAAAATAATTATATCCTGCCTTACAAAATACAACCTCAGGAGAACATAGAATCAAATCAATTAAACCCATTTAAAAGTATAAAACAGTAAAAAATAATGTAAAGAGGTAAAAGCATGTTGATCAATTTGACAAATTAAAATACGATGATTAATATCAGTTAAACTGCTTTAAAGTCCTAAAAGACTGTGGCTTTGAGGCCCCTCCCTAAACTGCAAACCCCAATTTCACATAATTATGGTTGTTGATGTGGCTTGGTATGATTGTATGTAAATGTTCTTTTTTTTTAACATAATTTCAATAAACTTTATTTTATTAATAAAAAAAAATAAACTGCAAACCCCAGGATTCCGTAGGACATTGAAAGTGGAGTAATAGCACTTTCTAGTGCGGAAATGGCATGTATCTCTTTCTATAAACCAACACAAGTGTTAAGATCTGCAAGGGAAGGCTTTCTCTCAGTGCTACCATCTTTCGCAGGCCCAGTTGGTGAGGACTTGGGAAAGAGCCTTCTCGGTGGCTGCTCTCAGACCGTGGAACTCCCTTCCATAGGAAGTCCCAAGTTGGCCCCCTCCCTGTTCTCTTTCTGCAGACAGGTAAAGATATTTTTATTCAGAAAGCCTTTTAGATCTTAAATTTTAATTACAGATTTGTCAAGTAAAGTGGTGTGCTATTTTTTTAATCAGTATTTTAAATCTTTTTTGATATTATGTTTTAAATATGTCTTCAGTGGCTTGTTTTAAAGCATATTTTAAGAACTGAACTACTTAATTTGTTTTTAACATTTGTAAATTAAATGTTTTAGGGGTATTTTTCAGATTATTGTAAGCCACCTTGGATTCCATTTGGGAGAAAGGTAGTATACATATTTAATAAATAAATAAAGATATTTTCCCTAAATTTCCCATATTTCAGGTATGCATCCTTTTTTCAGAGTTAACACAGCAGCCACTCTTGAGGCCTTTTCACACTACACAGTCATAGCGCTCGGATTCTGCTTTAATTGCCATGGCAACTTTCTAAGGAATCCTGGGACCTGCAGTTTAGGTATTTAGAATTCTCAGCCAGAGAGCTTCAGTGCCTCCCCAAACTATAAACCTCAGGATTCTAGAGAATGTAGTCATGCTAGTTAAAGTGGAATCACAGTGCTATAACTGTGTAGGATGACAGGGTTCTTGGTTCCAAGCAATTTTCATTTAGAGCGTGATAAAAATAAGAATTATCACACATTCCCAAAAGAGCTCCCCATTTTGTGCAAGGCTTGGTTTACACAGGTTACTGAATTAGATGATACAGTACTGAGGAAGTAGAATGATTCCATTAGCAAACACTTTAATTGTTTGCAACTCTGAAAATATTTCTTACTGAAGGGCAGATTATACATTCACAAAACAAATAATCCAACAATACAATATAGCTGTTCCTCTGTCCACTCCAGAATTGCTTACGAGAAGCAGCTCCCCTCAGTTAGGAGAATACCCAAAGAGTGCAGCGCCTCATGGAGAAGGTGCCATTATGTCCTCATAGCCTTGTGCAAACTATTCACAAGTAAGCCGATGATGACAATCACAGCGATTATGATGATTTCAATATCCCATCTTTTCCCCGGTTTGGGACTCAAGGTGGCTTACAACAATTAAAAACACAGATAAAAATTCACAGTATACAAAAGTTAAAAAAGTAATCAAACTATCAAAATTTGAAAATCAAAGCATAAATCATTAAAATCACAAATAAAAAAAATTCAGCACATTATAAAAGGCCTGTTTCCCTCTAGAGGATCAATTGTCAAAGGCCTCCCAAAGTAAGAAGGTTCTAACCTGCCTGCAGAAAGATAGTAAGGAGGGTGGGAATGGAGTTTCAGAACTTGGGCCATTTCTGCAGTAGCCTGTTATAGTGCTATGATTCCACTTTCAACTTCCTATGGAATCCTGGGGTTTGCAGTTTAGGGAGGGGCCGCCTGGCCCCTCCCTAAACTGCAAACCTCAGGATTCCATAGGAAATTGAAAGTGGAATCATAGCACTACAACAAGCTATGTGGAAATGGCCTTAGTAGCAGCCACCAAGGACCTCTACCATGTTCCTATGAGGTGCACCTGTGAGGGAGACGGCAGAGAGACAAGGGCTCCCCAGAAGATCTCAAAACACAGGTTTGTATGGGTGAATATGGTCTAGATAACCTGGACCTAAGCCTATGTATGACTCATAATGTCATGGCCCTGCATATTGTGTGGTTGAGGCTGTTGCCAACTGTAAAATCTGTTCCCAGATGCCCCTTGCTACTGTTACGTTCTGATCCCAGGCTGCCACAGTTTTTCCATGTGGCTGGAAAGGATGGTTTCAACATGGGATAGTATGTACAGCGGATGGTCTTGACATAACCAGCATAGCTTCAACTCTGGGTGGGCGCAAAAAAATTACTTCTCTAGTCTAGCCTCTGAAGATTGTTAAGTGTGTTGATTTTCCTTCTTTTTGTCCCCAAATGTCTGGTTAGTGTTCCCACACCAAAAACAACAACAAGAAGAGATGCTTATTGCATCAGTGCATGACACTGGCAGCCTTACCCACAAACCACTTAAGACAAATTACTTGGATTTTTAGCTGCTTTAGTGCCACGGAAATCAATGGAACGATGTTGGCTGAAATCCAAAGACTCTGGCATGCCAAATGTAATTCCTATAAAGATGTCTAAATCTGAAAACTTCATTTCTGCTCTGTCAACGCTCCACATTACACCCAAAGCTAACAACACAAAGGGCGGGGGAGTGAACATTTACGGGGTTTCTGAAACCATATACGTCTCCGAAAATGAACACTTCCTGACTTCTTAAATTAACTTTCTTTTCTGTCCTTCTCCCCCTTCTTTCCTCCCCCTTTTCACTCCCTGGCCTAGCTGTGTTATACACAAATAGCATTGCCTTCAATCTGGCATATAGGGTGCTGAAATCCCCTTGAAGTCATAGGGAGCTGCAATGCCTCCCAGAATGCTGGACTGTGGCCTTTTGTCTTTCTTCCAGTTATTTAACTGCCTCCATACTATTTTTGAACTTTTAAAACCCGCTTTCATTTCAATCATCTTTAAGAGAAATTATGTTGGAAACATAGAGGCATCAATACTTGTATAACGTGATTAGTGAGAGAGGGGTGTCTAGATGAGGCCTGCCTTTTGTTTTCACCTCTCTGGATCTTTCTTTGGACTATGTGCTCAAGCCTTCTGTTTCTTTCTTTCCTGCAAATGTTACCTCTTCCCAGCGGCAGAGCTTGGAGTGTGTGGAGAGGGCGTGGGAGGGGTGAGGGGCTACGGGGTGAGGGGCGTGACCACTGTATGCGGGGGCGTGGCTGTGGTATGTGGGGGCGTGGCCAGGGTGCACAGGGGAATGGCTATGGGCCGGGATGCCCCAGAAACATTACTGCCTGGGGTGAATCGCCCCCCCACATCCCTATCCGACTACTTCTCCCTTCTCTCAAGAAATTAGTCTCTCGTTTTCCATTGTCTAGGAAGGAGTGTCAGTGGGGCTCTAACCCCAATAATGAATGCTAGGTTACACCCACACATGACAGTCAGCTTTTAGGAGTTCTGGTGACCAACTATAGGTCACATTCTTTTGTTTGTCCCCTTTACTATCCTATATCTCCTTTACTATCCCGAGATAATAAGCATTTTTTCCCTTTTTTTACCTTAGAAGAGCAACCAGAGTTATTTCTCTTGTTTCTATGGCAAGCTCATATTGCACCAGTCCTGCTGCACTCTATTTAATATAGATACCAGATATTCCTAAGAACAGAACATATGAAAGGAATACAAAGATGTCTTTTTGTTCTAGTGAACATTCAAGAGAAGATATTCCATTTTGTTCCTAACATGTCTTTTGCTTGCCAGTCCAGTTGCCTGTCTGTCAAGACAATGTCTATGAAAATTGCTGTACTATCATCTAAAGAACTGCTTTAATATATATATATATATACACACACACATACACACACACACATATATATATAACATCTTTTTTTCTACAGTATACCTGGAAAAAATGATATAATGATAATATCTTTTTATGATGACAATGATATCTCTTTACGTAATCTTTAAGTTATCTTACTTACTTGCTTACTCATGTAACACTACTCATGGAACTCTGTTTATTTCTTATTGTGTATATGAGTTGCTGTATGTTGAGAGATATATGTTCTATAGGTTCTGACAATGCAGTATAAGTGTGTATATATTCAATAAAGATTATAAAAAACCTCCACTTTTTTCCCACTCTATACCTTGGCTATCTACTGCATTGACATCATCCACCTGTTCTTTGCATTTAAGCTTTCCCATTATATATGTAACTCAGCCACAGTAGTCAATTCAGTGGTAGCCTCCCAACTAGACGAGTGCAATGTGCTCTTTATGCCCTCTGTGTGAATTGCTTTTGAAGACAATTCAGAAGCTACAGCTAGTGCAAAATGCAGTAGTAAGACTACTCAGTGGAAAGAAACCACATGTCACCAAATTTAAAGGCGCTGGTGATAACCATTAATGCCCCAAACAGCTTGAAAAAAGCACCTCTTCCTATATCCACCTGCCTGCTAATTGAATCATAGAACTGGAAGAGACCACAACAGCCATTGAGTCCAACCCCCTGCCATGCAGAAACACACACTCAAATCGCCCGAAGCGAATGGCCATCCCACCTTTGTCTAAAAATCTCCAAAGAAGGTGACTGTATTACACTCCGAGGCCTGCTGGAGAGGCCTTCGTCTGTGACCTGATGGGAGAATAGGGGAAAAGGTACAGAGGGAGGGCCTGTCACTGCTGCTGAAAGCAGTTCTCTTACTCTACCTAACAGAAGGCCCAGCCCTGTATACACGTAGTCTCCAGGAAGCCTCCAAAACAATTAGATTTTTTTCAGAGCTAGCAAAACATCCATGGTCTGAAGTATCGGAAGAATAAATATAGATGGGATAAATGTAACTTACTACGTTTAGGCAGGAAAAATGAAATGCACAAATACAAGATGAATGATACCTGTCTTAAAAGCAGTACATGTGGAAAAGATCTAGGGGTGCTAGTAGACCACAAGCTAAACATGAGTCAACAGTGTGATGCAGCAGCCAAAAAAGCAATGCAATTCTAGGCTGCATCAACAAGGTTATAGTGTCCAGATCAAGGGAAGCAGCAGTGCCACTCTGTTTTTCTCTCTCTCTCTTTTCTTTCTTTCTTTCTTTCTTTCTTTCTTTCTTTCTTTCTTTCTTTCTTTCTTTCTTTTGGCCACCTGGGAAACTGGGTCCACTTCTAGGTCCAACACTACAGAAAAGATATTGACTAGCTGGAATATGTCCAGAGAACGGTGACCAAAATGATCAAGCCAAGTCCTATGAAGAATGGCTTAGGAAACTGGGTATGTTTATGTGGGAGAAGAGAAGACTGAGAGAAAATAGGATTTTCTGCTGTCCTTAGAGCAGAGAAACAAATCTCTGTTCATCCATGAAGTTTGAGGGTGCACCTTGGACCACTTGCTTTCTCTTTCTGTCTCTCATATTGACTACTCACTGGATTGTTGTGAGGTTAAAATGACACACAAGATACACTAAATTTACCCTGAACCCTTTGGAGGTAAAATGAGAGGGGAAAGATTCTTAATTCTAGCAGTAAACATTAAGCAAAATAGTGATTGTAATTATTCTTGAGTTCCCTGTCTACTGTGAGATATTCACTTAGACGTGTGTGTGTCCCCAAGCAATTTAAGCAGAAAGAATCAAACCATGAACACATTGATTTCCCTATGTGGATCTGGCTTCAGTCAGATGAGCCAGGAAGCCCTTACAGACTACATGGCAAAGGGTGAGGAAATTTCAGAGCATGTGACTGGGAGGTTTGTTCTATTTTTGCTTTTCTTAGCTGACCCCAAGCCTTTGGGATGAGGTGGGCTGTAAATCTAAGCCCAATAAAACCTGTCTACTGGATGCTGGAATTCTTGTGTCCACTAGCCAAATGTTGGATTAGGACAAGTATGTGCAAAGGTAGCAACATCATCTCAAAAACATTTCTTTCAAGCCATATGATTTAAAAATGAATAGAACAGATTATTGAGATTATTACTACGATTGAAAGACTCAGTGCTTTATACATAAAGACAATGTTATCAGGGAAAGCACTACATAGTTATAACATCATGATTCCACTTTAATTGACCGAATTGCATCCTATACAATTTTGAGATTTGTAATTTAGGGAGGCACTAGAGCTCTCTGCTCACCAATGGTACTACCTTTCTGTGGTGGGGGGCTACATGCTCCTGTGAGACAAGAGACTATGCTGACAGCAGCAGGGCTGCTGGTAGGGTCTCCCATATCAGACAGCATTTTGTTGAAGAGCCAGACTAACAGCTCCTGGGCAGCTACAAACAGCTCGTGGGCAGCAGCAATAGTAGGGCTGACATGGCAAAGGATCTCTCAGAGACAATGGCAGTGACACTACAGTAAGTGCTTCTTAGCAGTATGCAGGGAGGTATGGTTAACTTCCTGTTGAAAATCTTTTACTAGGAAAACACGATGATGAGACAATCCAAAATGAAACAAGAGGTTGAGACTTCCAGGTTGGACAGCACACTTCTACTGGGGAACAGCAGAGACAATTACGAGCAGTGCTGTGGTTAATGACATAAATGGACTCAGGCTGAAAGGATGTTCAGCTGCTGACATGCTCAGAGGCGAAAGGAAAGTCTGAAGCTACACAACACATATTATAGGTACATGGAATGTGAGAAGCATGAATCAGGGGAAGCTAGACATAGGAAAACAAGAAATACTTGGGGAAAGTGAGCTAAAGTGGACAGGAATGGGACATTTTGAGTCAGATAATGATAGAGTGTTTTACTCAGGAAATGAAAATCTAAGAAAAAAATGAGGTGGCCTTTATAGTGAGCTGAGATATAGCAAAAGCAGTCAAAGGATACAATTCAAAGTCTGACTGAATCATATCAGTAAGACTTCAGGGAAAACCCATCAATTTAACCTTAATGCAAGTTTATGCTCCAGGTACAGGGGGAGAAGAAGAAGAAAAACATTTTGCTTAATGTTTACTGCTAGAATTAAGAATCTTTCCCCTCTCATTTTACCTCCAAAGGGTTCAGGGTAAATTTAGTGTATCTTGTGTGTCATTTTAACCTCACAACAATCCAGTGAGTAGTCAATATGAGAGACAGAAAGAGAAAGCAAGTGGTCCAAGGTGCACCCTCAAACTTCATGGATGAAGAAGAAGAAGAAACTGAAAGATTCTATGCAGAAGTCCGGGAGGAAATTGATTGCACAAGAAAACAGGACTTCTTGTTAATCATAGGCAATTGGGCAGCAAAAATAGGAAACAGAGCAGAATCAAAGGTTGTAGGAAAATTTGGCCTAGGATCAAGAAATGCAAGGTACTACACTTGGGCAGAAAAAATGAAATGCACAGATATAGGATGGGTGACAGCTGGCATGACCACAGTACATGTGGAAAGGATCTAGGAGTCTTAGTAGACCACAAGCTGAGCATGAGTCAGCAGTGTGATGTGGCAGCTAAAAAAGGCAAATGTGATTCTGGGCTGCATCAATAGGAGTATAGTGTCTAGGTCAAGGGAAATGATTGTAGCACTCTGTTCTGCCTTGGTTAGACCTCACCTGGAATACTGTGTCTAGTTCTAGGCACAACAGTTCAAGTAGGATATTGACAAAATGGTAAAAGGGCAGGAAACAATGCCCCGTGAGAAGTGGCTCAGAGACCTGGGTATGTTCAGACTGGAGAAGAGAAGGTTTACAGACAACATGATAGCCATGTTCAAATATCTGAAGAGATGTCGTATGGAGGTTGGAGCAAGCCTGTTTTCTGCTGCTTCAGAGACGAGGACACAGAGCAATGGCTCCAAACTTCAGGAATAGCGATTCCATCTAAACATTAGGAAAAATTTCCTGATGGTAAGAGCAGTTCAACAGTGGACTATGCTGTCTTGGAGTGTGGTAGAGTCTCCTTCTTTGGAGTTTTTTTTTAAACAGAGGCTGGATGGCCATTTCTTGGGAATGCCTTGATGGTATATTCCTGCATGGCAACGGTTGGACTTGAGGGCCGTTGTAGTCTCTTCTAACTCTATGGATCCATGATTCTATGAAGCAGGAGATCAACTGATTGAATTTAGTTTGTTCATCCCAAACCATTCTTCAAGCAACCCAAAAAGTGACTACGTACATAGACGTTGCAGAATTTAAAGATAATGTGAAAAAATAGATTTGCACTATTAGGCCTAACTGAGTGAGAAGGAGAAGAACTCTGGACTGAAGCTAGAAAGAGAGAAATGAAGAAGAAGGGAGAAATGAAAAAAGACTTTGCAAGTTGACAGATACAAAGTCAGAACCCTGAGTGCAACTGTTCAATGACTTCTGCACAGGGATGAAGAGAACTACTATAATAACCAGTGCAGAGAAATAGAAGGTGACAACAAAAATGGAAGAACAGGAGACCTCTTCCACAAGATCTGAGAAATCAAAGGGAATTTTAAACCAAGAGTGGAAATGCTCTACAACCAGCAGGGGAGCACACTATATGACCAAGGATAAATAAAAAGGTGATGGAAACAATACACAGAAGAACTATATAAAAAAGATGAAATATTGACAGACTCATTCAAAGAATAACCATGGGAAGATGAACCTCCAGTTTTAGAAACTGAAGTGAAAACTGCACCCAGAGCACTTGAGAGAAATAAATCACCAGGAACAGATGGCATACCAATAGAGCTGCTTCAATCGGTAAAGACAGAATCTACTCTAGTTCTGACTAAAATCTATCAACAAATATGGAAAACAAAGGAATGGTCCACAAATTGGAAACACTCAATATACTGTATATTCTAGTCCCCAAGAAATGGTACACTAGGGATTGCAGTAACCACAGGACTGCTGCATTAATTCTCATGCAAGCAAAGTCATGCTTAAAATTCTATAACAAAGTCTTTTACAATAAATGAACCAAGAAAAGCCAAGTGTCCAAGCTGGGTTCAAGATAGGAAGGGACACTAGAGATCATATATGCAGGATCGCCTCCTCCCATACAATTACTTAAACCATCCAGGACTGGACTGGCAATGGTCACCCAGATGACCTTCTCATTGGCTGTGCCTAGACTGTGGAATGACCTGCTGGCAGAGACTCAACAGCAAAATAAGCTATCCTGGTTTTGAAAAGTACTAAAGACCTATCTCTTCTGGCAGGCCTACCCAGACAATTTTTAATTATGGATTTTAAACTGTTTATTTTTAAAAAATGGCTTTGTGTGTTTTCAGTAGTTTAATCTACAGTGTGTTTTCAATTGTATTTTACTTTATGTTGTACCCTGCATTGAACCTTAAGGAGAAGCGGGTAAGAAATAAATAGGAAATAAAAATTATTATTATTATTATTATTGCTACTACTACTACTACTATTATATTGCAAACATACACTTGAGAATGGAACACATCAAAGAATTTCAAAAGAAAATCAGCCTGTGCTTCATAGATGATAGCAAAGCCTTTGATTGTATAGATCATGAAAAACAATGGATCACTTTTAAAGAATTGGGCATGCCACAACATTTGGCTATACTGATGCATAACTTGGATGCAGAACAAGAAGCTACTGTTAGGCCAGAATACAGAGAAATGGAATGGTTTCCAATTGGCAAGAGGGTCAGGCAAGGCTTCATTTTGTCACCTTACCTGTTTAACTTGTATGCTGAACATACACCTAAAGCAGGATTAGTCTCGGAGGAAGGAAGTGTAAAAATTGGAGGAAGGAACAGCAACAATTTAAGATATGCGGATGACACCATACCACCAGCAGTCAATAACTAAGACTTGGAAGGATTATTGAAGAAAGTCAAGGCAGAAAGCACAAAGATAGGTTTACAGTTTAAAATAAAAGTAATGACCACAGAGGAGCTTTCTTCCAATAGGAGTTTTCTTCCCTTGTCAAATTAGGCAGGGGATGGTGATTTTTAACTGTTCATGCCACTCGAGGAAAAGACTAAAATCTGTTCCTTGTGCACTACAGTTATAATCCTTTTTTTTAATACTTTATTTTAACTGACATAAAAACTATAAGCACATTATGTATGAAAACAAACAGAACAAAATACATTTACAATTCTTCTAATTCTTCCTTCTTCCTTCTTCATCCTTTTCTTCATTTCCACTTGCCTTCTTTCTTTATTGAATTAGTCATCAGTATAAATATTAGCCATTTTTTACTAAAATATAACACCAACTACTACCATAACAGTAATAATAATAGAATAACTGAGTTAATATTTATACTTCACACATATAATATATAAGAGAGTAACAAAATAACAATATCAATATTATTAACCTATAAACTTTATCTAATTGTCTATTGATTATTTTATTAAACATCTTCATTTAATTTACCATATTTACAATCTTTATTATTTAACATATCAATGGGTTCTTGAAGACAATTTGCCTTAGTCTCTATTATCTATACCCTCTCTTCTTTACTCCCTGATATTGATTTTCCTTTTCTATTCTATTATTTGTACCTTTGCCTACATGAATGACTAAACATATACGTCTAATATAAAAGTATCTTTCCATTTTTCCTTCCATATGTTTGTAATCGGTTCCCATTCCTCATCTGTCTTGTTAATACTTCGATTGTCGCTTAAATACATGGTAAGAATATAGCTCAGTGGAAGAGCATTTGACTGCACTTCAGTTATAATCCTGACTGGGTCCTTGGAGCTGCTGTTTTCAGTGACACTGAACGACAGGTGACACTGAACGACAGGTGACACTGAACGACAGGTGACACTGAACCACATGTTCAGTTGTCAAGGGTTGTTTGGTTACAAGCAGGGCTAACCTGTCTAAGGGAAAAACAAGCAGAGAGTAAAGAACATGCAGGAAGCACCAAAAGGTAAAAATCTGACACCTTTCCTACTGGAACACTTAAGATATCTCTCTTCCATAGAAATGCTGAATGAGTAATATCCAAAGCCTGGGAAAAGTTACTTTTTTGGATGGCTGTGGAAATCTAGGAGTTGTAGTCCCAAAAGGAACTTTTCTGTGTCCTATATATAATCTAAGAAATATAAGTTGTAAAATATTTTGTTCATTTACTTAACGTTGAATACATATCTCATAAAGTTTATGGGTTGTCTAATAATAAGCATTAAAAAGAAAGATGGAGCACTCCAGGTTAGAAGTTGTTCCCAGCATTATTCAGGTTCTACCCTTTTTGAGGAGAGGCTCACTTGGGAGCAGCCACATGTCACATTAAGATGCTGCTATGCTTGGAAATCCACATCCAGGGTCTTTTTACAGGCTTGGACAGATTTCAGAAATCACAGGCTGAAGATCTAATTGCAGATGGCGTGCAGAATATGCCATTTAACATGCTACAATTATTCTAATTGCTTCACTTGGGCTTTAGTGTGTTTAATCAGAAAACAATTTGTCAATGAAGAATTAAACTGTAATTCATATTTTACGTGCATTAGGTAAACAATGCACCACATCAGAAATGAATGATGGACCTTAATGCTATATGTAAACGATGTTACTAAGCTACACACATGCTGTGCATTTCATTAATTAAATTACTATCATTGTCAATATTATTATAATTATTAATTTAATTTGTTCTGCACTTCTTATCAAAGGAACCCAAGATGGTGTATAACTAAATTTACAAATGGCATAATTCATACATAATTCAAAAACCATTAAACTAAATACCTTAGTGCAACACATAGAGTCTGAAAACAAGACAGTCCCTATGTAGCCCCAAAACCAGTGAAAAGATATGTTTTTATTTATTGTCTAAAGAACAGCAACATAGGGCCCATCTGTACTTCCCCACTGAGGAAATTCCGTAACAGAAGTGCCCCTATTTGAGAAGGTCCTAGATCTAAATCCTCTTTATGGAATCTGAACAAAGGTGCACAAATCCTTTAACAATGTTATCTACTAGTATTTAAGCTGAAGTTCAAGGCCTTGGGATTATTTTACAACAATAAATGTCAATTCATCATCCATTTTCTACTTATAGTCAGCATGTATCTTTACATTTAGGACTTAATTTAGCTAGGAAGGAGTCAGCATAGAGTATTCCTGTTTTCAGTATTAGGGTTCAAATCTGGAGAAGATAAGGAAATAAATCAGACATCTAGCAAAAACAACCTCTGCTATACCTGGATGTGTTCTGATGAGTGAAGGAAAAGCAGAGAAGTGTAGAGAAGAAGGCAGGACTAGAAAGAGAAGAGAGGAAGGGAAAGGGGTGGCAAGTAGAAATGATGCCACTTTTGGCTCTGCACTCACCCTCTGCTGGCATGTAGACCCAGCATTTTGCAGGAGAAAAGATGTGACTCCTAACAGAACAACAAAAGTTGACCATTTCTCCCCTTCCCTCCATGAAAGATTGAGTGCTCATGATTATGTTGAGACATCCAGTTTGGGTGCAGTGGTTAGAGTGGTACACTAAGAGATGTGGATTCAAATCCTTGCTCAGCTCTGAGGCTCAGCTTGTGATCCAGAAAAATAAGGATGGAATGCTCCCAGTCAAAAAGTATTCTGGAGCTATTTCATCCAGTCTCTATCAGCAAGTACGTGTGTATGTATGCATTTGGAAAGTTAAAAAATATGGAAGAAAGGATGGAAAAACATAGGAGGATTACAGCTGGAAAGTGATGTTGCTCTACTCCTCCACTAAGATCCTGGAAATGATGTGGGATGGTTGCATGGTAAAACCCTCACTTGAAAGTATCCCAAGTCATGATAAATTTATTCCAGCATGGATTTTTTGTTTTTCTGTAAAAAACAAACCAAAAACAGCCACAGAGTGGCCTCCCAGATGTCCATGTGGCCCTCCAGATGTTGATCTGCAGTGTACCATCCTACAGCTGCTCAATCACAATAGTTTCAACGTGTCATCACATCCACTCTCCTTAAAAATACCTTCCTGAGCCACAAGTTGCCCATTGTTCATCTACAGCAACAGCTCCCAAACTGTTCATTGAACCTAAAAAAAGCCATCTGTGATCCTTACAAGGAAGACATGGCCTGCAAAAGCAAAAATTTCTGGTACTACAGTTTTAAGAAGAATGTTGACAAGCTGAACATGCCAGAGGAATATGTTACAAGGTCTGGAAACCAAGTCCTGAGGGAGCTAGGTATGTTTAGCCTGGAGAAGATAATATGATAGCTGTCTTTAAATATCTGAAGGACTGCCATGTAGATGATGAGGCTTGCTTCCTGCTATTCTAGAGGGTAGGACCTGAAGCAATGGATTCAAATTCTTAGAAAAGTGATTCTGACTAAAAAAAAAACCAGGAAGAACATGATAAAAACTTTGACAGTGGAAAAGCTTATCTTGTAAGCTGGTGGACTCTCCTTCACTGGAGATTTTTAAACAGCAGTTGTTACTGCGGTAGATTGACCCTCTCCCAGGGTCTACAATTTGATATCTAATATTAAAAATATTTCCACGTGCCTGAGAGGGTCCCCCAGATGAGCAGGCAGGCAGGCACGCTCGAATGGCCAAAACCCAGTCAGGCCAGTAAATAATTTGTCAGATAGCCCTAGGAGCCTTCCAGACATGCACACGTTAAAATATACAAAGGGTCCTCTGCCCCGAGAAGCCAGCTTGACAGGATTAGCGCTCCTGACAAATGGCCCGCCAAGCGAGGATGATTTACATACAGTCGTGGCTTTTGACAACTCTGGCAAATCTAATCATACCAGGAACTTTGACATTTTGGAGTTTTGTTCCCCCAATCATGCAGAGGACGTGAAGATTCTGGAGCTTTGTTTTAGCTCCTCAACCTATTGTTCTCCCCGGGAAAGGATTAGCCCTCCAGGTACATTTTCCCTTATAAAAAGACCCAGTTTTTGAACAGTTCCTCGGATCGCTCTGGATTACTCTCGGCTCCACGTCACTCCATCCGGCTATCACCTCAGCCCTCCACGTGCTGAGTCTCTTCCCTCGCTCCATTGCTGTCTCTGACTCCGGACTTCAGGACCAGGTGCAGTATACCCCAACAATAACCCTCGAAAATCCCCTATCAAATTTCCTCTCTTTTATTTCTAAATAGCTCTTGAGTGTGTGAGTGCGAGTGTGCTAGCGTGCGCAAGGACTTATTTTTAATAAAATCATTTTATTTGACAATTTTGCTTGGTTTTTGGCTTGGCCTGACCCCGTAAAATTGGGTTTAAAGATCTCGCTAGGTTGCCCTGCCTCTCGTATTGCTATAGCTTGTGCTCTGGCTAATTTTCATTCCCCATTGATCAAAGCATATTGAGGTGTCCCCCTCGGGACCCTAGAAATCAGGGTAACACAGTTGAATTGCCATCTGTTGGAAGTGCTTGTATAGCTTGAGTGTGAACTAGATGGTCTTTAGTGGTATCTTCCAGCTGCATGATCTTATGCTTCCATGTTTGCCAGAATCTCCTACCTCATGTGGGTGGTACAGGAATTGGTGGGCATTAATAGTCTATATTGCTGTGGAGCAGAATGCTTCATAGAATCATTGAGTTGGAAGAGACCACAAGGGTCATTGAGTACAGCCCCTTGCCATGCAGGAATATACAACTGAAGCACTCTCAAAAGATAGCCATCTAGCCTCTGTTTAAAAACCTCAAAAGAAGGAGACTCCACAGCACTCTGAGACAGCCTATTCCACTGTCAAACTGCTCTTATCAGCAGGGAGCTCTTTCTAATGTTTAGGTAGAATCTCTGGTGAGGCCACTATTGAAGAAGCCTCCCTAGATCCCACCATCCTAAATAATTCTCCACCAGTCTCCAGTATCCCTTTCTTAGGCAAGATTCTGGAGCATGTGGTAGCCTCCCAGCTCGAAGGATTTTTGGATGAAACAGATTATCTAGATACATTTCAATCTGGCTTCAATCTGGCTTCTGGTTATGGGACAGATACAGCTTTGGTGGTCTTGGTGGATGATTTATGCCAGGAATTAGACGGGGGAATGTGTCTCTGTTGGTTCTGCTGGACCTCTCAGTGATCTTCAATACTACCAACCACAGTATCCTTCTGAGTTGACTCTCTGGAATGGGACTTTGGGCCACTGTTATCCAGTGGTACTGGGCATTCCTGGAGGAAAGAACTCAGAAAATGGTGCTGGGGTACCTCTCTTTGACTACCTGGCCATTGGCCTATGGGGTCTCTCAGGGTTCTGTTTTGTCCCCCATGTTGTTACTAATAACAGTGTTTTCTTTTTAAACTAGTATAAGCCACTTTGAGTCCTTTTGAGGAGAAACGTGATGATGAGGAGGAGGAGGAGGAGGACAACAACAACAACAATAAATGAAACTGCTGGGAGAGATCATCTGGAGTTTTGGTTTGGTGTCACCAGTATGCTGATGACACCCAACTCTATCTCTCCTTGCTGTCTGATTCAAGGAAGCTGTCTCAGATCTGAACTAAAGTCTGCTATCAGTAATAGACTGGATGAGGGCAAACAAATTGAAGCTTAATCCAGACAAGACAGAGGTGCTCCTGGTCAGCTGAAAGGCAGATCAGAGAATAGGGACTTTGCCTGTGCTGGATGGGGTTACACTTCCTCTGAAATCTCAGGCTCACAGCCTTGGTGTCCTCCTGGATTCAGCTCTGAGCCTGGATGCCCAGGTCTCAGCAGTGGCCAGGAGTGCATTTGCACAGTTAAAACTTGTACACCAGCTGCACCCATTCCTTGAGACATCAGATCTGGCTTCAGTGACGCATGTCTTGATTACATCTCATTTGGAGTGCTGTAATGTGCTCTATGTGGGACTGCCTTTGGAAATTGTTCAGAAACTTCAGCAGGTTCAAAACGCAGCAGCCAGAATGCTGACTGGGGCCAATTACAGGGAGCATATAACTCCCTTGCTAAAACAGCTCCACTGACCACCTGTTCATTTCTGGGTACAATTCAAAGTGCTAGTTATGATCTATAAAGCCCTAAACAGCTTAGGTCCAGGCTATCTGAAAAGAACGTATCTCCCTATACAAGCCAGCTAGAACCTTAAGATCTGCGGGGGAAGGCCTTCTCTCGGTTCCCTGGCTTGCCTGGTGAGGACACTGTGGCTGCTCCCACCCTGCAGAACTCTCTTCCACAGGAGGTTTGGGCGGGCCCCCTCCCTGCTTTCCTTTTACTGGCAGGTGAAAACTTTTCTTTTAAAACAGGCTTTTACATAAGCCAGGTAGTTTTATTTATTAACTTGTTGTAAATTGAATATAATTTTAAGTGTTTTATGATTTTATATCCTTTTAATGTTTTTAATGTTTTTAATGTGTTTATTGTTTTTAATGTGTTTTAATGTGTATTTATTGTTGGCAGCTGCCTTGGGTCCCAGTTCTGGGAGAAAGGCGGCCTACAAATATAATCAATCAATCAATCAATCAATCAATCTCTTTTCCTTTAGTTTGAACCCATTGCTCCATGTCCTAATCTCTGGAAAAGCAGAAAACAAGCTTTCCCCATCTTCTATATGACATCCCTTCAAATATTTAAACATAGCTATCATGTCCTCTTTTAACCTTCTTTTCTGCAAGCTAAACATACAGAGCTCCCTAAGCCACTCCTCATAAGATTTCATGGTTTCTAGGCTTTTTACCATTTTGGTCTCCCTCCTCTGGACATGTTCCATCTTGTCAATATCCTACTTGAATTGTGATCATTTGTATTTTACAATGCTGGGGTTTGTTTGCTTAATTTGCAAGAAAAATAAATCTCCCAAAAAATCCAAAGTGAGAACTCAATCTTGCTGTTTAATTTCACATTTGTCATTTCTGGGTTTGTATCTAGTTTTGCCCCATGGCTAGCAGAAAAGGTACTAGGTGGTAAAATATTAGTCACTTCAGCTTCTGGGATTTTTATGAAGACATCGTATGCACAGCTCAAGTATAATTATACCTCAAGGTTTATAGTTTGTGTCAGTTTAATTGCTTTCACCTCTGGGCTGAGATGGAGGCTTGGAACATCCTAGCTCATGAGCAATGCATTAGATACAGTTGTGAATGACAGGTCAAATGTGAAGGGTGGAATTTAGTATTAGTTTAGAGCACCTGCTATTACCTGCAAAATTAAGGATGTTTGTTCATGGGGAAGAAAAAGTGAAATACTCCAAGAAATATAACATTCATAGAGACAGGAGAAAGCCCTTACCATTCTTCAGAAGAAGCATATGCATGTTTCTGGAAAAGATTGTCTTCAGGAGTTCAAGGGAGTTTGCTGCAGAAACAGAGAGATGGAAAAAATTCAGCATGGAAAAAAATTAATACTGTTTCACATGGTATCACTTACCAACACACAATTAACTAATAGAATTCACTGTTCCAGATTGGGTGGTCACCACTACTTGAAAATAATTATTTTTAAGAAGGATTAGACCAGTGACCTCCAATCTTTTTGTACCAGTGCGTACATTTGGATGTGTCATAATGAGTGCCATCACAAATGGGCTATTATGGTGGGTGTGGGAAACTAGTGGCTATAATAGTCAGACAACTTAAGAATGTAAACACTAGACAGATATGGAATCTAAATGGCCTAAAACACAAAATCACTGCTTGGAACCCAAGTCTCTTTGCATGAGCCTGTTAGAGCTCTAACACCTGGAGAGACCTTTCTCTTTGTCTCACTACCTTCTCTGGCACATTTGATGGGAACAAGGAGACAGCCTTCTCAGTGGCTGCTCCCAGACTTTGGAACTCCCTCAGTGACAGAGCTCAGAGTGTGTGGAAGGGGGGCGGGAGGGGGGCCATGGTGCATGAGGGCGTGGCTGCGGTGCATGGGTGTGTGGCCAGGGCTCACAGGGGAGTGGCTACGGGCCAGGATGCCCCAAAAAACATTGCCGCCCAGGTCAATCCACTCTCATCACCCCCCCATCTCTATGCAACTGAACTCCCTTCCTAGGAAGGAAGAGCCAGTGTGGTGTAGCATGGTTGGAGCATTGAACTATGAGTTTTGAGACCAGGGTTCAGTTCTCTGCTTCAACAAGGAAACCACTGGGTGACCCTGGGCATGTTCCACACTCTCATCACCAGAAAAATCCTGTTATAGAGTCACTTTAGGGTCACCATAACTTAGAAATGACTTGAAGACACTCAACAGCAACCATCCTAGGAAGGCTAGGATGGACTCCCTCCTTGCTCCCCTTCCACCAGAAAGTAAAAACTTACCTGTTCTATCAGGAATAGGAATTGACTGTGATGGGTTTGATTATGGAATTGACTGTGATGAGCTTTTAATGTTGTGCTGTACTGTTCTCTGGGGTTTTGTATTGTCTTTTAATGAATTTTACATGATTTTAACCCTGCTAATTGTTTGTAAAATAGCTTATATATGTATAGTATTTTTATGGCTTTAAATCTGTATTGTTTTTAATCATTTGTAAGCAGCCTTGAATCCCATTGTTGAGAAAAATGTAAAATATAAAATGATGATGATGATGCTTCTTTCACTTCTTCAGGATCACTCTCAAACAGTGTTTCTTCCTCTTTTTCACTCTAGAGTCCAAACACACAGTCCACATCTAAAGACCCCTTCTATGCTTTCCCTTGCTCACACTGGGGTGCCCGGCAGGTTTCCCATCATATTGGACAACCTCCAAAGCCCTAGCTCATTTCCCAACCTGCCACCACTACTCAGACACATCAACCACAGCTATACCTTGATTCAGCTCCAGCTGCCCCACTTCCGTCCCTAGATCTCCACATTTACCAGGAAGTGGCAATTGGATCTCTCCCTTCCTTCCTTTTTTTGTGAGGATGGAGTGTAGACTCTGTCCAGGAGCACTTCAGAACAAAGTTCTACCCTTCAGGACAACCTTCTAAAAATGCATCTGGGTCCTCCTTGGGATCCAAGAGGCAATAGGTACCACCTAAAGTGCTCCTCACCATCTTCAGTTTGAAAAACAACTAGATGTACCACAGAGGAGGTGTCTGCAAATTCCTTGGTGTCTGGGATATGACATTTTTCTAGATCCTGATCCCCATAAAATTCTACAAACAAGGCACAGGAACTACATGAAAAACATTTAATCTTTTGAAAAATCTTCAGTAACCTGAGGGCCTTCAGTGCGCACTTCAAGTTTTAGAACTGTTGATGGGGCCTTGGTCTTCTATTCTTTTGTCTCTTCATCACTTTTTCATTTTGTTTTGTTGGCCATTTGCAACCAGAATTGGACTAGAAAGCCCTTAAAACAGAACGCTGTAGACCTGTTAGGATAGGCAGTCCTCAGTAAACATCAACATCAAATACTGAGAAAGTCCCCTAAGAAATGTTGGAGTCATTTTATCAATACCAAATAAACAGTACTGAACAATTAAAACACAGCACCAGAACAAGAAGTGTGAATAGAAGAAGCTGAAGTTTTAGAAATGTTCTGCTACAGATAAAACCCTAGCAGATATTTTATCACTTCTAGGCAGCTCAGAACTCACTGGATTAGTGTGTGTGTGTGGGAATATGGGGAAGATGCTTCAATGCCCAAACCTTTCAATATGCCAATGTTACCTGGACTAATGTGGGCAGTAATCTACATTCCGATAGAAATCGAAATCTCTGAAGGTGGTTTGTAAAATTGTTGAAGGAAAGAAAAACCTGCCTCATCCTGGTAATATTTTGTGACTACTGGGTGCCAAAATTAAAAGTGAATTGCTTTAAACAGAGCATGAAGCAAATATAAATAACTGTTACTGATGTGGTCTCTTAGGCACGGAGTCTTGTCACTGGTACATTAAGTGAATATATAGGGCTGCTGCTATTCCTTTTAAGATTTTGTATCATTCTCAATTGATTGAGTCTCCTGGAACCAGTCTAACAGTGACTCAGTACCATGCCTAATCCTGAGAAGTACTGGACATTTTCCAAATACTTCCGTGAATTACTATGAAATATTATTAATGTAAATCATGTCTGAAGACACTAGCAAATTGCAGGACCAGAGATGCATATTCCCTTGGTAAGTCCAAATGGCTTGGGACCAAGCTATGTGCAAGATTGCCTAATCCCTCATGAACTGGCCTTGAATTTGAATTTTTCAGTGGAGTCCCCCCCACTTTTTAAATAATTTTTATTAAGTAAAAAACAAGAACACAACAACACTACAACACTACAGAGTAATATAAGAAATAAACTACATAGAATATGCTACCAAAAGAAAAAACAAGGTTACAGATATTAAACTAAACTACAAAATCACAGCAAAGCTACAAATAACTGGTTCCTGCCCTTGTTGCAAAACAGCAAATAATAAACAGTAACAACTAATGTTTAAGTCCTTAATTTCAGTTAAAGTTAGTACTTGTTGCCTGTCATTTATTTTCATAGTAAATATAACCCTAAGGGATTAATTCCCTTAATAATAATTATAATTAATACAGATCCCTTATGTCAAATATAATAAGCTCTTAATTTATTCTATATTTTATATTAATATAGACTAATTCATGATAGAAAAAAAGATTAACAATTCTAGGTATGTTATTAATAATAATTATAACTTTATTAAAAGTAACTTTTAGCCACTTAATAATTACTTCATTACTGATACTTACTAATGAATGAAGTATCATTCATTAACAAAATTACTTATAAACTTAACTTCTTAGATACTAACTTAACAATGAATACATAGGTCTTCCTAACTTACTATGTCTTATATATTAGTCATCTCTAACTTATCCTTATTCTAGTCTATATTAAAATTCATATTTCTTATAATAATAATTCCCTGTAGTGAGTAACTTAGTAATCATGGGTCTCTTTTGTCATCAAGTCCATTCTTTTTCTTCTTTCTTTCTTCTATCTTTTCCCCAAGAACAGGATCATACGGCCTTTCTGCTGTTACACGCACAGATTATGAAAGTTTGTCCTGGTTCTGAAAATTTTTTATGCACTTCTCTTAGGTTTTAGCCTGTATCATAAATTTTGTTGCTCATTTGTTTCTCATTGTTGAATTTATATTGTGTTTTCCTTCTAGGTTTCTTTTTGGGTGTGTTAACTGCTTTGGGAGGAGAGCTTTATGAAACTGAACAAGTTTTAGATAACTTAAAGAACATAACTTCCTTTAGAGGAAGAGATTGGCAAAGAGAGAAACAGACTGGAGAGTCCTTACATTGCACAGGGCAAGGGCTGGGCAATCCCACTGGGAGTCGGAGCCAATGTTTGTGCCCCCCCCACTACACATCCCAACAGGTTGCACCAATGTGTTTCTGGCCAGATACTACATTTTGCATACTGTAATATTCTGCAAATGCAACAAGAAGATAAATATTGCTATTTATGCCTTGTCCTTAACAGTGACTAGGTGGTTTAAAAAAAAAGAAAAGAAATGTGAAACACTTCTAAAAGCCTTATAATGAGGTTGGATAAAATGTTGCTATTGTTGGTGGTGGTGTGCACCTTTTTGACTTATGGTTTGCCTTTGTCTCTGAGTCTGAGAGTGTGACTTGCTCAAGGCTCAGTGGGGCTGAGCAGGGATTTGAACCTTGGTTTCCAGAGTCCTCATCCAATGTTCAAACAACTACATCATGCTGGTTCTGAATAAAATATACATTTAATTTAAAAAATGTATGCATATTTAGTTGGAAATATGTGTAACTTTTCTTCCCTCTCCTTCCTTGCCTTCTGAACAGCTGTTCTTTACTGTCCTTTGTGGGAACAGTGCAAGGCTTCCTCCTCCACACTGCACCTGCATAACTCTGCTCCCTGGTGTGGAGGAACAGACTAATGCAAAGCACTACACGGACTCATTCCCCAACCAATTCCTTGCAGCATGAAATATTCACTGCTAAGTCCCCCCTCCTTGAATATGTGCACAGAAAGGGAATCTGAGTTTGTTTGGTTTTATTTGCATTTGAGCCAAACAGCGATGAAGCACGTATAGACTGATACAGAGGGCTATGATGTTATAGGCCAAGGAGTGTAGCAATGTAGCAAAAGGGGGACACTCTTCTCAATTTTTTTTTTTAAAGAGCTGTCTTCTTGTGAAATTTTCCATCAGTTCTCCAAATTTCTAGCGCTGCAGTAACTTTAAACTTCAGCTGAGCATTTCAAAATACAATTTAGGAATCCAGAGGAAAGGGGCAGCCAAAGTGACCAAGAGAATGTGAACACAGCAAATATGAGAGATCTGTGAATGATTCTCAGTATTTTACTCTCTGTTGTGTTAGAAATTTGGGGACTGAAGAAAAATTTCATTAGGGGGCAGAATTCTTATTTGGAGGAGCAATGCCCTCATTTTGATCCCGCGGTAGCTGCACCCCTAGGTACAGGAATGTCACCAGAAGCAATAAGCCAGGAAAGGCAATTGTGTGACCCTTAGGATATTGTTGGGCTGCAGTTCCCAGCAGCCCTGGCCAACATACCCAATGCTGAGCAATGCTGGCCATTGCAGTTCAACAGCACAATTCCTACCTCAGCCATAACCTTTGGAAACAACTTGGTCAAGGTCCAGCTGAGGTGCATAGAGATTAAGTTCAAAGCTGTGGAGAGGGGGAACAATTGGGGCTACACCATCATGAGGAACTGAGGCTAAAGTGTAAGTGAGGTTTTACCCTGAAAAATTATTTCTAGATAAATAGGCTCAGAAGAAGATGAAATACCTTCCCTCCATACCAGCCACCACTGTCTTGGCCTCAGAGGGAGAAAATCCTCAATGGATAACAAGAAAAGGGTTAGAATAAAATCAAGTGCTGAAAATATTAAACCAACAATAAGAAATGCATGTATTAAAAGTTCATTAAAACTAGTTTTTTAAAAAACAGGGATAACTGAAAACATTATCAGTCAGGGCAATAATTAGGAAAATACCTGGGCAAACAAGCGTTCAACTGATGGCATAAATCACTTGTCAATCATTCTCATAATATCCCTCCTTTTGCCCAAGAATGGGACTCAAGGCAGGTTGTACAATAGAAGCAATGCAAGCAAAACAACATATTGCTAAAAAGATGCAAAAAGTTAAGATTAAAATAATATTAAACTGTCTATAGCATTAAAATTGCATAAAACATTGATTTAAAATCATAGATTAAACACAATACAACAGTAACAAGGAAAAACTGTTATATAAATTAATCAGTTTCCAAATGCCTGCTGGAATAGAGAAGACTTCACCCAACAACAAAAGGACAGGAAGGAGGGAGCCAACCTGGCCTCCCTAGGAATGGAATTCCAGAGTCTAGGAGCAGACACAGAGAAGGACCTCTTCTGTGTTCCCACCAAACATGCCTATGAGGGTTGTGGGACAGAGAGAAGCACTTCCTCCAAAGATCTTAGTGTTCAGAAAGGCTCCTATGGAAAGATGTGGTCTTTCAGATAGCCTGGACCTAAGCCATATAGTAATGTTAGTCCACCATGCCTAGGCACTTGCCCAATGTCAATGGAGAAATTACTGTTTGTGTATTAGTGAAATGTTGCTTTTTTAAAGCATAGGTCCCAGCAATCCCCATCGTTTCTTCTGACATGGAGCCCGGGGCACCTTACAACAAAGGAAAAAAGATAATAGCTAAAACCCTGATAACAGCAGCCACCAAGAAGGCTGTCTCCTGTGTCCTCATGAGATTGACCTGTGACAGTGGTGAGACCAAGGAAAAAACTCTTCCCTAAGGATCTCAAGGATCTGGCGGGTTCATATAGGGGAATAGGATCTTTCAGATAGTCTGCACCTGAGCTATTTTGGGGCTTCAAGTCATACCTAGCACTTCAAATTGTTGCCAAAAAGAAACCAATAGCCACTGAAGCTGTGTAACAAGGAAGTTATATATTTTCTGTGACTGGCAGTGGTGTATTTAAGTCTTTTACTTCAAGTATCAAGTCAAGTCTCAAGTCTCTACCTTCAAGTCTCAAGTCAAGTCTAAAGTCAAGTGTCAAATCTGAGAGCCAACTTTAGACCCCAACCTGTATTCCAGAATTTCTGGATAGGGTCGAATAAAGTCAGTTTTAACAATTAAAGCAGAGTTGGGCCTTCACATTTGTGATTTTGCCACTTACAGCTTCAGAGGTGAGGAACGGGATCCTTCTCACTCCCCATTCCTGAAGCTGGAGGCTTTTGTGCCAAAGGGCATAAAAGAGTCTGCAGCTTTGAAAGTAGGAAATAGGATCCTTCTTACTTCCCATTTCTGAAGCTGGAGAACTTTTCAGAAGTGGGGAATAAGATCCTTCTTACTGCTCATTACTGAAGCTTCAAAAGTTGTAGAAGGAAAGATCCTTCCTCCTCAAGCCCACTGCCTAACACACTTGCTGATTTCTGAGAAACATGTTCTGTGGTTTGGGGAAAAGTCTTGCCTTCTGCTCTTAGGAAAAGTTTTAGGAGGCTCCTCCAATATGCAGCAGGGACAGGTTGCTGAGCAGACCTCAAGCCCATTGCCTAACCTGTTTGCTTTTCCCGTCTAAGAAATGTGCCCACAATTTGGGCTTGAGACAGACTGAAAGCATTTTTCAAAGTAGTGAGGTTTTTCAAAGGTTTCTGGATGAATGTATTATGTTACTGAATCAAGGGCAGCAAGTCAGTCACTTAAAAATATACAAGTCTCGAGTCGAGTTGAGTCAGTGCATCTTTGTTGCCAAGTGAAGTCCAAGTCGAGTCACTGAGGTGACTTAAGTCCAACTTGAGTCCGAGTCAGTTGACTTGAGTCTACATCACTGGTCCTAATCGGTGCTCTGGCTGCAGCATCTTGGACCCACAAAAGCTTCCAAACATTTTCTAAAGACAGCCCCGCATAGAGTACAATAGAATACTTCAAATAGGATGCAATCAAAGCATGTATCACTAAAACCATTTCTGACCTTCTATAGGAACTGGTACAGCTGGCACACTAGTCTTTAAATATGCAAATGCACTCCTGGCCACCAACAAAAACTGAGCATCAGGGCTCAAGAGTTCATCCAAGCGATGAGCCTGAGCATAACCCCATCCAACTCAGGCTGAATCTCTGTTCCCTGAACTTTTCAACTGAGCAGGAGCATCTTTGTCTTGCCTAAATTAATCGTGACCCTGAATCATGCCAGCTTGGGGTTAACATGTAAGTGGGAAACCTCTTGCTTCCCTTTAATGATGGGGTAGGATAAGCCTAAAGGCTCCAGATCCCATCTGATCTTAGAAGCTAAGTAGGGTCAGCCCTGGTTAGTACTTGAATGGAAGACTCCCAGTGAATACCAGGTGATGTAGACTATATTTCAGAGGAAGGAACTGGCAAAACCACTTTTGAGTATTCCTTGCCTAAGAAAGCACAATGAAATTCAATGGGGTCTCCAAGTTAATAGGCAACACATACACGTATAGCTAAAGGATGGTCCTTCAGATGTAATTGTAATGTAGTTCTTATTAATGGTAGCACATGTAGCCAAGGGGGATGAACTGCAGTCCAACAACACCCAGGACTGCATTTCACCCACTCTTGCTTTAGTACAGTCATCAGCTAATCCAGAATGAGAACAATGAGTATAAACAGCCATACTCAAGTGCCATATTTTTAAAGGGTTTGCTGAGGTATCAGCAGCACTTTTTGGGGGCATAGGGATCAGTTACCATGGGGGCAATATTGCTCATGGCCACCATGTTTCTTACTCTTGCTATCTATGAAAACAGCTCTCTGTTGAACAACTGTACCTTTCCTCAAGTCTGTTTTGTCTTATTTCTGGCACATTCAATGGGCTTCTGGCCTGACATGGATGATTAAAAACCATGGCGACATCAGGCCTGCTCTCCTCTGTGTTGCAGCCCATCTGCCAAACAATTTCTGGGAACATTTTGAAAACCTTGCCAAGTGTTAAGAAGTGTGCTACAGTTTCCTGTTTGAAACAGGTACAGGGAGCAATTTCAAAAGGGTTGGCTAAACTTGGAAAATGTTCCTGTCGATGACGGCTTCCCTTCCAGCAGCTTCAGTGCACAAGCTACTAGTGGGTATGATCTCCTGTAGCCACATGAAACAAAATAAATGTTGCTTTCTTATTTTCTCTTTGGGACCTAGCCACGGTGTGGAAACAGGCATGTTGACTAGTGGATTCTAGAAACTGTTGTAGTCCCCCCAAAATACTACAGTCCTCCCTCCACATTCACGAATTTGACTTTCACTAGTTTGATTATTCACAAGGCATGTGCTTGCCTCCCTGCCCCTATTTTCCTCCTCCCATCCTTTACATTCTTCACCCCAGGTTTTCAAGGCTTATGTTTAAAATGGATTTTTTTTTTCTTTTGGGTGAGCAAAGCTCCTTCCCACTGCTGAAGGCATGGCCCCTCTGCCAAGTGGCTGCGCATTCTGCTGTGTATTGGCTGCTGATTGGTCATGTGCTCTTTTCTTAAGACGGCCATTGGAAATCATTAGAGCTCCAGAATTCCTCTTTTCTCTGTCTGAGTGGAAAGTATGAGTAAGCCTTTTAGGTTGTCTTTTTTTCTCCTCCCCCACCAACAATGCCAGGACCAGAGGCAAAGGAATGGAAGGGGGAAAGCTCTGGAAGGGAATAGAGGGGGAATCACGAGGTGGGGGAGTTATTTGCAATCTTTCCACTTTAGTGAGGGTTCTGTGCCCCGAATCCTCAGGAATGTGGAGGGGCTACTGTATTTCTAAGTTCTGCTTTTAACATACCAGTCAATATTTCACAGATGAAAACTGGGACACATGTGACCAAGCAACATCAGAATGTAGTTAAGATGGCAAAAGTTTTTAAGAAGAAAAACACATAAGCCATGAGAAGCTGCAGCAGTTTTCTCTTGCCTAAGCCTACCAGGAAGGACAACAGTCCACCCTGCTCCTCTGTCCCTCCTGCTGAGTTAATTGAGTACAAACTACTTTTGCACTTAAAAGTAATTTTGCAGCCATTGAAGTAAGCTAAGGACAAAGGGAGAAAGTGGGAAGAAAAGGGAGAAACAGGGATATTTTAAAAGCATCTTTAAAAGTGGAATGATAGAGGATTGTCTCGGTTAAATTGAGACAGTTGGAGGGTATGCTTTTAAAATCTTGTGAGGTTAAGATAGGATTTATTTTGCCCTTGTTAGATGGTCTCCAAAAAAGACAAAATTGTATTGCAGAAGCGGGCAGCTGTTCATCATCCTCTGAATGCCGCTTTCCCTGAAGAAACCTATACTTGCCTAAGATGTGATCACTCAAGCATTCCATTTGCTAAAATCTGACTCTGTGATGTAGGACCATCATGTTCCGGTTGCCACTGTTTTCCTCCGATAATTTTGCTACTGAAAATGTCTTCAAGCTCATCATAACAGTAATATAAATTGTCAACTATTTTGTTTTCACTTGTAAGAAGGCATAATTTTTGTGGTTCTCTTCTGCCAAAATAGGATAAAACAAATGTTTCTGGGCAGTTTTTGCCTGGTATTTGTACATCCCAAAGTATTTTAGGGAATACTGTGCAAAAATACACATGTGTTTCTTTACACAAAGAACAGTGTTTTCAGAAACATGCTTGTGTATGTGTGTGTGTGTGTGCGCGTGCATGCATGCAAACAGAGTGTAGAATAACAGCGAGAAAAATAACAGTGTGAAAAATAACACAAGTTGAATTGCACAAAAAGTATGAAAAATAATACAGAAGTGAGAATTTGGAACCTTTTTTTTGCTCAATATTCAAACATTCTGAAGTGTTTTTGGAAATGGTGCTATATGGTTCTTCCCCCCCCACACTATTTCCAGAGACATATGGATTTTTTCTGAACGAAATCATGCTTTTGCAGCAACCTTCAACAATTTTTGTATGAAAAATGCATGTGTTGCTAAAAGCAGTAATTGTTTTGGCACAAAAACACAGTTTCCTGTGGGAAAAAACCTTCTTTGGAAACACACATGCTTATATATGGATTAACTGTGGTTTGTTCCCATAAAAACCCACTATTTTTGCATGCATGCACACTTGCACACACACACACACACAGTATATCTCTGGAAACAGTGGCTGAAGTTCTGAATTATACACAAACAATGTTGTGGATACACTTGTGTAAAAGCCACTTGAAATCCACTTGACAAGCCAAACAGCCACAACAAGTGAAGAAGTTCTGCAGTGCTAGCTAGTAGGCCACTGAAAGACGTCTCCAGCCCCTCCTGCCCATGAGCTATACTGCAATGAAGAGTTGTGACACATCCGGCTGAGGTCCCTGCTTTTGCCCATTGCACTGGGACTCATTGGCCATAAAGGGCTGGATGCATCATCCTTCACTGCCCCACTTGCCAGTGCCACACAGCTACATTCCTTGGTACAACTGTCTGGATTTTAAGGTGGATTTAGCCAGACATTTGCAATTGTGCTCATGATCATAAATATGAATAGCAAGCAGTTGCAAGCCCAGCTTACAGCACTGTAATGGCCTAACAAGAGGCCAGCCAGTGTTTCCCCAATCCAACCTTCTTCCATTTAGATTTATGTACGGCATTGTGTCCTGAAAAATTTAGGAAAGCCAGTGCAAAACCTGTGCAAAATTCTTGTTTCTGTATCATTTTTTCCAGCTGGGTTTCTGGAGTGTCAGGAAATGTACATCCCACACAGCTTGAAATTCTGCCATTCACTTGGAGAAGTTTATTATAGGGCATGGGAGCAGCAGTGGATAGATGAGATGAACTTACCTCGTGCGGACTAGTATTTCTTGATAATGACAAGCAAGGCAAACAGCTAGTTGGAAAGATAAAAATCACAGAGCATTTGGATGGGAAGGGAGATCTAGAAAAATCACTGCAGTTTGAATATACTTAAGCATTTCCTGGAGAGGCCAGGAGAGGCCGGGTGGTGTAGTAGTTGAGCGTTGGACTATGATTCTAGAGCCCAGGGTTCAAATCCCTGCTCAGCCTTGGAAAACCCACTGGGTGGCCTTGAACAAGTCACACGCTTTCAATCTCAGAGGAAGGCAATGACAAACCCCCTTCTGAACAAATTGTGCCAAGAAAATGCTGCAAAGGTTCACCTGAGGGTCACCTTAAGTCTGAAATGACTTGAAGACACACAACAACAACAACAACAACAACAACAACAACAACAATGACAACAACAGGGATTTCCTGAGTAGGGATTGTATTCAGTCATGCTGTCCCCAGGAAAAATAATTAGTCTGAATTACAAACTCCAGGATCTTCTAATCAGTCTGGCTACTGTGTTGGCTGACAGGATGCTGGACAACGGAGTCCGGAGATCACTGTTCTAGACTGAGGGAATTCCACTGATCCAGCGTTTGGGTTGGCTTTGATAGTACGGAGTTAACCTGATAACATACTTTTGCTTTTATTTTCAGGTCTCTGTTTTACAGTACTTCTCCTTTCTTGTTGATGTATTTTTTTTTAAAAAAAAGGAAAACCCACATAATTTAGCAAAAACATTCACATGGCCTCTCTGAACGATGCTTGATAGTCTTAGAAAAAGTTATGTAGTTGCTGAGGAAATTTGGGTGCCTTGAAGTTCAGGAAGTCCATCTAAGCTGCAGACTTGCTTTTTTTGAAAAAAGAAAAAAGAAATCACTAAATGGACATCTTCCAAAGCAGGCTTCATTATTAAGGCAAGGTGGGCAGTTGTAGTGGTTGAGGCGGCAGTTTTCTACTTTTGGGATTCTATGAGTGTGACATGGATAGCCAAAAATGCACCTCCCGGAAACAGACAGAAGTCCATTTCTAGATTCATTTTCTAAATGTAAACAGTGCAACCTGTTATCTATTTAAAGAATCCTGGGATTTGGAATTCAGGAAGACACTATTAGTCTTTGACTGACAATTCTAACTAGCCCTCCCAGGATTACATAGGATGTTGCCATGGCAGTTAAAGTGGTATAAAAGTGCTGTAATTGTAGTAGTGTGAAAGAGATTTCAGTGGCCATTCCAATTTGCTACTGAATATGGAATGAAGTGATGGTGGATCTCGTCCTTTGCCTCGGGCAGCAAAATACCTTGTGGCAGCCCTGGAAAAAAGATGAAAAGTACCAAAAATCCGACTTGTCATTCATCTAGGGCCCAAAGCAAAAAAAAGAGACATTTAATCCATTGTTGCTCCTTCCAAGTTCTCTGAAAAGCTTCCCCAACCCTTTTGTGGAAATGTTGAGAAGGTTGGTTATTTTCTTGGTAAGGAATGCCTCCCCACCTCCCCTGCAAATTTGAAAAAGCAATAAAACAAACAACAGCTCAAATAAACGAGGGAGCCAGTTATGTCTATGAGAAGGCTTGGCCCCCTAAAGCTATTGATTTTACAGCCTGAAACAGGTGAGTACAAGCAGCTGGGTGAGTGACAATTCCATTTGGACAGAATCCCAGCTTTTCATACGTTGTTCTTTGGCTTTTGCCGTTGTTTCCCAGGTGCAAGAAGCTCAGTCTCTCTCTCCAGTGCCAAATCCCATCAAGCTTGTGGTTTGGGAGTCATCAGGAAAGGAAATCAAAGAACATCTGTATGTAATGTGCTGCTTTACTTTTAAGAATCTCAGGGTCTTTTTGGGAGGGTGGGCGGGAAGGGAGTTGCTCTTTTTTTTTAATGAGAACAGCAAAAACAAAACTCAGCATGCTTCTTATTGCTGACCAGATATTTAGAATTCTCTGCTTGTGACAGCTGGAGCGTCTTATCAAACTACAAATCTTTAGGATACAGCAATGGCAGTATGAGCGGTAGGACTGTACTACAATTGTGGAGTGTGAAAAAAACCCGCCATCAGCTTGAGAAAAGTTGTCCCCCAGCCAGCATGGCTACTGGGAGTTGTAGTCCAAAATGCAATGTTTCCTAAGCTTTGTTGTCACTGACCTAATGTAACTGGAAGTTGGCACAGAGTGAGATTTCAGTATGAAGACCAGCAGAAGGACGGGTCTCTTTCACACTAGTCAAATTGTAATACTTTCCTACCACTATAATTGCCATAGCTGCATCCTTCAAATTTGTAGCTTGGTGAGACACTGGAGTTCTCTGGCAGAGAATTCTAAATATCCCTCCCCAAAGTGTAAATCCCAGGATTCAACAGGACTGAGCCATGGTAGCTAAAAGTGGTATCCATGTGCTATAATTGTGCAGTGTGAAGGAGACCATGAACTTGATGGGAATGTGATCTTAGGCCAAACCAGCCCAGAGTAGAACTGAGAAATGGGGCAAAGAAGGAAGCTCTGGTCACACTCACAAACATACATGCTGATATGCAGCTCATTTACAGATGACTGGAGGCACAAAGCGTATGGCTCAATGTGTCCACAGGACTGAAGTGTGGGTGGATCCTAGGACACTGTGCTGTCCTACCTTCATAGTTATAGATAACTTTGAAAATATGCAGACAAGAGTGTCCAGGAGTCAGAATGTCTCTGTTCCTATACTTCTGCCCTTCTGTTGCTATTTCTGCCAGCTCAGATTTCCTGCAATATCTGCAGTAAATTGCCACAGCTTCTGCTGATATAATGTACATTCCTATATTGTACAAAGGTGTTGAAGAGAGTATATTTTCTTGTAAGACATACATGACTATTATGTCTACAATTCTCATATGAATAGTATATGCTGCTGTATGCTTCTTCAAAACCTTCTTTAAAATCTTTTCTAGGAAACTATAAAGTACACTGGCAATATTCTTAACACCATCAGGACAGTTTAATGGTACCGTATTTACTGGTGTATAAGACACCCTGGCGTATAAGACGCACCCCATTTATATGTCACTATTTGCCAGTGTATAAGACACACTGCTGTATAAGAGGACCCCATCCTCAAACAGTATTTTTCAGGGGGGAAAGTGAGTCTTATACGTCGGAAAATAGGGTAATCACTAATGACTGATAATTATTACATTTATGTTCCACTTTTTCTCCAAAGAGTAAGGAGACATACATGGCTTTTCCTCTGTTTTTTATGCCCACAACAACCCTGTGGGGTAAGTTAGCCTGAGAGATTGCCTGCCTCAAAGTCAGTTGTGAGCTTTGTGGCTGAGTGGGGATTTGAAACTAGAGCCATTTCCACACTACACTGTTATAGTGCTATTATTCCATTTTCAACATCCTATGGAATTCTGGGGTTTGTGGTTTACTGAGGCCAAAGAGCTCTTTGGCTGAGAATTCTAAAGGCTCTTCCCTTAACTGCAAACCCCAGGATTTCATGGGAGGTAGAAAGTGGAATAAGAGCACTATAACAGTATAGTGTGGAAATGGCGTTAATCTTCCATTCTGTTTCTGACACACTAAGATCTTTATTTTTGTTTTATTGTTGTTGTTGTTGTGTGTCTTCAAGTTGACTCTGAATACAGTGACCCTCTCATAGGCTTTTCTTGGCAAGATTCATTCTGAGATTTACCATTGCGTTCCTCTCATGCTAAGAGAATGTGACGTGCCCAAAGTCACCCCGTGAGTTTCCACACGTGAATGGAGAGTTGAACCCTGGCTCCCAGAATCTTAATCAAGCATTCAAGTCACTACACCACACTTGCTCTTTCTATTACCCAACACTTTTGTCAATGATATAAAATATTTCAAGGAGCTGGGATGATGCCAGCAACTATTCTGAAGAACTGAAAAAAAGCTATGAGGAAAATGGCAACTGGAGAGCTGTGAAGAGATCCAATAATAAGGCCTGTTATGGCTCATATATTTCCAGTTGAGAAACAGGAAGTGTGCAGATTGGCTTCCATAAGGTAAGCATATTCTTGCTTCTGGATCTGGAATGCTTTCCCATGCAATGTGGGTCAAATGTTGACCCATCTTGCAAATAGGGATATCTGAAGGCATGCTTGAGGTATTTTTTTTCTGCCTAGACTTCTACTTACCCTCTTTTGTGTGTGTGTGTTTGTGCACTTAAACATCTGGTTCCTATTTGACCTGAACAGATGTGTTTCCACTTTCAAAGCATGTCCTATGCATTCTTTCCTTAAATGAATGCTAGCAAAAAAGATTGCACACATTTAAGGTGTCTAGCCTTTTTAAATCATGAAAACTGAAAGAAAGGAAAAGAACAAACTTAGTGTTCACTCATTTGGACATCAAAACAATAAAACATCATCAAATTAAATGGCCAGTTCTAACAAAGGACACCAAATACTTCCACAATGGGCTCAGTTTTGGACTTGAGAGAAGTCTCCAGGAAGGAAAAATCTATGGGCACAGCCAGCAACCTTCTGTTGTCCAAACTTTATGGCACATGGTTGGAAAAATTACTTCACTAGACTACATTTCCTAGAACTTCCTAGCATACCAAGAAAGTCATGGCTACTCTCTTTCAGCCACTTAATTAAGTATACAGTTATATATAGCTAGGAAAAACTTAACTAAGTAAATCTTAACTGAATAAATGTAGGTATTTCTGTATTTGTAGTTTTTGTGTTTATGGTCATGATTACTTAGTCACAATTGTGACACTACTGGCATGATCATACCCCCCCTTCTACCTAATTTACCAGGCATCAGCTATAAGAAGAGAGATAAAGGTCCATTCTGCCAGTGATTGGAGCACAGACAAATGATATTTCCATAGGGTGTGGGGTGGTGTTTGGAACAGGAGAGAGGCCCTTTCTGCATGAGCCTGGATCCTGCATCATCGTGTCACGATCCCGGCAGCACCACTGCTGGGATGGAAGCAGGACCCAAATGCTCCCCTCTGCACCCAGCTGGCTGCCAGTGGGCTGGCATTGAGGAAGGAAGTGCTTGGTAGTGCTTTTGCCATTCCCGCACAGCCACTGGTGATACAATCATTGCACAAAGGGAGGCCATTACCAGATATTCTCTGGCAATGGTATACTGCGCAATTGCAACAGCTGGGGACATGATGGGGTGAGACTGCAATGATGTTGTGCAATGGCACACCTTGCAGACTGGCTTCAACATATCCCCATGCCAGGATGGCGCTGTCATGCAATAAGGGCCTTGTATATCTATCTAAATAGCTGTTAGAGAATACTGGCCTATATTCTTAAGCTTCGGATACAATTTTGCCTAGTGCCTGTATCCTGAAGGATGCTCTTTATTTCAGAAAGACGTGATTCCATTAATTTTTCTAAATCAGGGATGGGAATCATCTATCCCTTCAGATGTTGGACTGTAAATCTGAGCAGCTCTCACCAGAGAAATGCTTGGAGTTGGGTCCAACATATGGAAAGCTGCATGATTCACACTGTTCTAGAGAATGAAAAATTATGCTGCTCTGTTCAGATCTTCATACATACAATGAGAGGCAAGATGCAAAATTATGAGATATTGCAAAACAGCAGAAGAACTCAGAATCAGACAGTGGTTTCACACAATAGTGTCAACAGTATTCACTGAGAAACTAACATACTGGTTCCCCCTAGCAAAAGGAGAAATAAAGGAAGATTGTTTTGCAACTCTTTGGACTCTCATTTGTCTTCTCCATCACTTCTCATCAGGACGTGATCCACCAATGCATCAAAAACAATTTTGGGTCAGTTTTTTTAAATCAATGTATTCTAACAAACTTGATAAAGTCAGTTGTTAAATGATGGGTGAAACAGGTGTATTCTACTGTTTTGGGGGACTGAAGTTTGGGAAGAGGGTTTGCATTTATCTAGGTTTGAAAAACTTTAAATAAATAATACTTTTTTTTTCCTGACAAGAAAGTACAAAAAAAGGGGTAGAGAGCAGGATTTCCCCACTGTGCCCGGACCAAGTCTTTGTCCCTAGAACCAGTGTTCCTCAAAGGAGAGCCAACAAGCATAGGGTTGTTAAGGCGGCTTACAAAAAGGCAGAACATTATAATAAAACAAATATAATTTATAATATATAGAATTAAGATTAAAACTGCATTAAATAACGACAGAATGAAAACCATTTAAAATCTTACTTTAGAAAGATTACCAATACTACAGCACTGTAAAATGCCCTTTTCCTATCAAAAATCAAATTTCAGAAGCTTGATAAAAAAAAGTCTTAACGTGTCACCAAGGAGAAAGAGCCTTCCTTAGGGAGGGATTCCAAAGTGTAGGAGCAACTGCAGGGAAAGCCTTCTTCTATGTCCCACCAACCATGCCATGGGAAGGCCATGGGATATAGATAAGTGCCTCCCCTGCAGATCTTAAAGTTCAAGCAGGTTCATATAGGAAGACAGAGTCCTTCAAATAGCCTGAACCTGAGCTTTATGGGCTTCTATAGATCATAACCAGCACTTTGAAACGTGCCTGGAAACAGATTGGTAGTCACTGGAGCTGTTGCATAAAGGGAGTTGTTTGCTCCCTGTAACCAGCACCCCTTCGCAATCTGACTGAAGCTCTTGGGACCAGCTGAAGTTTCCAAACACTCTTCAAAGGCAGCCTTATGTAGCCTCATTACAATAATCCAAACAGGATGTAACTAAGACATGTGTCACCAGCATGTGTCCTTATGTTACATGTATATGAAACAGAAAGGGGGACATCACAGCATAGGTACAATTAGTGCTCCTAGATGCTTCCAATCCAGGGCCCAGGAGCAGCACAAAACAATTGTTAGTGCTTTAGATCCAAAGAGTGGACTGGAGCTCTCCAGCAGAGAAGTCTACGTGAGTCTTACCCAGCTACCAATCTGCAGAGAATTCAGCACACAAAAACTTCTGATAAAGGCAGCAGCAATGTGTATGAGCCACATGACTTCAACACTTCTTTGACATTCATACAGCTCTGAATGGTGAGGCAATTAATCATCTACATTTCCTAACATGTCTACAAAGCCTTACCAAGGAGAGCTCCTTTTCAGAGGCTGGAGCCGTGGAATGCAAACAAAACTTCAAAGGCTGTTGGCCTCTTGGTAACTTAGAGGAGGAACAAAGTTCTGTTAAAGACAGTATTCCCTACTGTGATACAATGGACTGTATCTCAAAGCAAGGTCTGCTGATAAACACAGAAGTACCTGAAGGTCTCCTTGGAAATGAGATGTCAGCAGAGGGAATCTAAATACTCTTGACTCTTCTGCTAAAAGAACTTACTCCAAAAAACTTTTTTTTAAAGAAGTACTCCAACAGTTCCTTAAGGGAAAGAATGTAATTCCACTTCTTAAATGGGCAAGACACGAGATAATATATTAACCAAATTGAGACTTGGTCATACCTTGTCCTAAAAAAACAAAAACAAAAAAACAGAAAACAAAATGTTTAAAAAAACTATTTTGTTGGTCAAGTTGTCGGTTTATTGATAAGACTCTTGGATGAAGTAGATAAAGTTGGATAAGACTGCTGAAAGCAGCTGAACTGTGGACTTACTGCAATTTCTGAACAACCTTGAAAGAGAACCCCAAGAGACTCCACCACCATGATTTAGTACTGTGGTTCTTAACCTGGGGTTTGGGGACCACTGGGGGCCCATGGAGCCCTCACAGAGGGTCCATGGAGCTCTGCTGCTGGCTACCAACAGCTTTGGCAGCAACAGTGACTTGCCTAAGGTCATCCAGTGGGGATTTGAATCCTAATCTTCAGAAGTCTCTAATAAACAAACAAATATTTGAATATTTAAATAATTATTGAATATTTGAATATTTAAATCTAAATCTAAATATTTAATTCCTGAGTTAAGTCTTGGGGTTACCTGGCAACAGATTATATTTATAGAGGGTCCCCAATAAAGAAAAGGTTAAGAACCACTGGTCTAGTACATCTGTACTTTTGAGCATTTGAGTAGTAAAACAAGTGAATGTCCAGTCTCTAAAACAGAAATAAACTGAGGAAAACTTCTAAAGATTTTACGAAATGATATAAGAATGAGGCAGCGACATTTTTATTGTTTGCCCCATTGATATCACAGCTGCAGATATCCTGAAGGTATGTGTGACACTTGTGCAAACAAATGTTTCACACTTTAATTGCAGTTCAGGATGAGAGTGTGGGAATCAGGGTTTATTTTTAACCATTTAGTGAAAAATTATTGTATGCTGAGTATAAGAAAATTATAACATCACTGCCAAAGAAGCCATCTGGATCCACTGTGATGTATGATTCACACTTTGGCATAAATGAGGAGGAGCAGGAAGATGCCTTAGTCCTTTCCTTAGCTTTGTCATATATTTTAGTTGGGAAATAGGAGATTTGCAATTAAATGTGGCCAGAGTAGACAAAAGAAATGTTATGGTAAAGAGTATGGGACATGTTCATCCTATTTATCCCACCACTCTGACCGGAAAATGTGAAGCACTAGATTGGTCTTCCTATAGTGCCATCTAATGCCATCAAATGTGGACTTCTTGTTTCAAATACCACTTCCATGGTATTTGTCAATATATATGTCAATATATAACTATGTCAATATATAACTAATGTACCTTGTTGTTGTTTGCCTTCAAGTCATTTCTGATGCCCTTTTCGCACGGTATTTTCCATGTGAAAGGGCCCCTCGAGCGTCACGCACATGTGAGGAGGGGTCCACACGACGCACTCATATTTGCGCGACGCTCCAGGGCCTGGCAGGCACCGCTCGTGCACTTTTTCATTTTTGGCTTTAAGCCAAAAATGGTGCATGGTTACGCATTGCTCTGGGGCCGCACATGCACTTCCTGTGCGTGTGGAGCCCTGGGAGCTGGGCCGGTCATGCTTCCTGTCTCAGTACAGCCTGGGAAGGTCCCAGGCTGCACTGCGAAAGGAAGAGGCAGGGCTCTTGCGCGAGCAGGAAGCTCATGCGGAGCTGAAGAAACCCGGACACGAGGGCCTCTCACTGCAGTGCCGAGAAAAGGTGACTTGCGGAAAGGGCCTGACTTATGGTGACCCTAAAGCAAACCAATCATGGGGTTTCCTGGGGGCTGAGGATGTGTGATATGCCCAAGGTCAGCCAGTGGGTTTCCGTGGCTGAGTAGGAAACTGAACCCTGGTCTCCAGGGCTGTAGTCAAATGCTCAAACCACTACACCATGCTGGCTCTCCTACTTCCTTATTTTTACATTTCTTCTGCCACAATTTATCCTTTAAATTCTGCTGCCACTAAGATCTTCTCCTTTTAACACATAATCAGTCAGGGTTGGGAATTACGTGGCTCTTGGGGGAATCCCATGCAGCTCCCAGGGCCCCTCAGAGTGTCACCAGTTCCCCCAATTCCTGAGTTAGCTTTTTTTTTTTTAAAAAAAAGGCACTTGAAAAATGATCTTTTGGTTTAAAAAAAATGACTCCGGGGAGCACAATTTAGCATTCTGAGACTGTTTCAGGGGCTCCCCTACCCCGAAACAACAGAAAATCATTCCACAAATTGCTTAGAAGTGAATTCCAATTTAAGAACACGATGCCTTCCAACTGTTTTGATTTGGCTGCAAAATGGGGAGGAAGTAAGGGAGAGAACAGAAAGAAAGAAGGCAGTGCCATGTGGTTCCAAGGTACAAAGCAGGGAGATGAGGAAACGGAGGACATGGTAAGACCGTGCTGACCTCCTTGCCTTGTACCTTGGAAGTACACAGTGTTTCCTTCCTTCTTTCTGTTCTGTCCCTTCCTTCCTCCCCCTCTTGCACCACCTCATGCTGCTGCCTGCCTACCTATCCTCTGTAAACTGTGTTTCAAAGCAGTGCCAGTATGGAGCAGCAGGCCTGATTTTGCCCTCTAAACAGCATTTTCATATATTTTGCCTCCACTTTTCAATATAAATCTTTTCTACACTCACCAACATGTTGCTGCTGCAGTAGCCAAACCCTCTGTTAAGAAGCTGTATTTGACTCCTGTCTTAAAACAATGTGACTTTAACTTTATGTAGTGGTTTATGACGTGGCAGAGTACTGTGTCCACAGTGCAACCCTGACCGTAGCCATTTTTGCACTAGACTGTTATAGCACTATTATTTCACTTTCAACATCCCATGGGATTCTGGGCCAGCCCCTCTCGAAACTGCAAACCCCAGGATTTCATAGGATATTGCAAGTGGAATAATAGCACTATAACAGTCTGGTGCGGAAATGGCCCATGTTACTCAGAAGATAGTCTCACTGAGCTTAATTGGTCTTAATCCGTAGCAAGCACGTTTAGGATTATAGCCTTTAAAAACATTTATTAATACCTTTCTTTGAAAATGGAGAATGGCTGGACTCAGTCCACCTTCATGATAGTATTTTTTCAATCCCTCCGACTGAGTTTGAAGGAAAACAGTGGAAAAAGATGCAGAAGCAGTGGGGAAGCAGAGGGGTGAAAATCAAATACTTCACCCTATAGAAAGATGCAAAAGTGTTTCTCTCTCTCTCTCTTTCCATTAGGCTTGAACTTATTTAATATATTTATTATTGTGGGGAGAGTGGGAGAAAAGTCCCAGCATTCACCCTAGGTACCCCACTGCTATGCTGGGCTGAAGACATCAAAACATGCTACAGTCCAGCTGCAATTGGAGCTGTTGCTATCATGCTGTTGGGTTGCTCCACTTCCAGGATGCTTGAGTCTGTGGTCCCTTTTACTTCCAACCCAAACAAGCAAAGTATGCATTCTGTGCCCACATTATTCTTCCTCCTCCTCCTCTGTCTGTCTCTCTCAAACACCTTCCCAGCAGGGGAATTGTCCAAACCCTGTACAGCTGACCCTCTTCCAAAGCTTTTGCAACCTGCTGGTTGTGCTTGCTTCTGCTTCTTCCCCTGAGCTATCCCTAACAGGGAGCAGCAGAAGTGCATCCAGCTCTTTTTCTTTAGCTGGACACTGTGACAGGCATCCTCAAAGGCTTCTCACATGTTATCGCTCTTCATCTAAGTAAAGGAAAATTGCTGGACACACCTTTGCTGTTCCCTGCACGTTCCTCCAACACAGAAGTAGCCACCTTTGGAGGATTCCTTACTGAGAAGAGGATTGGAGGGTGCAGTCAGAACAGAAAGCTGACCTTTGCAACAACCCCAAAAGTGAATTACAATTGTGTATGTTGGACCTAGAATGATAGAATCACAGAGTTGGAAGAGACCACAGAGGCCATCCAGTCCAATCCTGTGCCATGCAGGAACCCATAGAAAAGCAGTCCCAACAGATGGCCATCCAGCATCTGCTTAAAAATCTCCAAAGAAGGTGACTCCACCATACTCCAAGGCAGCATATTCCATTGCCAGACAGCTCTGACCATCAGGAAGTTCTTCCTGAGGTTTAAGTGGAATCTCTTTTCCTGCAGTTTGAATCCAGTGCTCCTTGTCCTAGTCTCTGAAGCAGCGGAAAACAAGCCTGCTCCCTCCTCAACATGACATCCCTTCAAATATTTAAACACGGCTATCACATCCCCTCTTAACCTTTTCTTCTGCAAACTAAACATACCCAGCTCCCTAAGCCACTCCTCATAGGGCATGGCTTCCAGACACTTCATCATTTTGGTCGCCCTCCTCTGGATACACTCCAGCTTGTCTTATGCCATTGTATTTCACCGACAGGACATCAACCATTATTTTGTTTTTTAAAACCTTTTTTCCCAATAGTTTTGGTCTTGGTATGGCTCATGATAGGTCCTGGGGGTAGAAAATTGGCTCCTGAGAAATTGTTGCCCAGCCCTACTTTATATATAAATGTTTTGAGGTTGTTTACTGAAAATCTGTAATGCATCTAATTCCCCAATATTGTACAGGATGAGGCTGGGGTGGCTTTTACAGCCTGTTCTTTCCTTGGCCATGTTGTTCACTTAGTTTCTCCCAGTTTCTGTAAAAAGTGGGGGACCACACCCATGCTTCTTGTCTTGTCTAGAAAGCCAGCCACAGCTCACAGTCCTCTAATAGAGTCTATAGTAGCAGCCACAGACAAGGTTTACAAAAGCTTATCAGTCAGTTCATTCAGCAGCTCAAGTGGGTTAATATATGGACTCAGATACAGTGTTTTAATCTACACGTGGGACTGTTTATAACTGGTTTTAGCATCACTGTTATCATATGTGGATTTTAAGTATTTATTGTATTTATTCTATTGTGTTTTATGTCGCTTTTCTACGAATTTCATATTTTATGTATTTTAAGGCAAAATTTGTCATCTTTGCTCATGCTGGTCTATGACTGTAATAAAATGATTGATTGATTGAGCAGCCCAAGTCAATAATAAATTTAGAGTGTCAGTTCAGGGGAGTATCTAGTACTATAGTCAATACACAAAGTGAGGGTCAAAGTTTTCCAGGAACATGAGCCTAGGATCAAAAGAAAAATGGGTTGCTTCCACCAGATATACCAGTTGTCTGCAATGGACTTCTCTTCACCTCATCTCTTGTATTTATTACCCAGCAGCCTCCCCAGCTGTTTCCTAATTAATACATCTTCCTTATATAGGTGGTCTGAGTCTCATGGGCTCTCCCTTTCTCATCTATGCCAGGCTATAGTAAGTATTGTCCTGTTCATCTCTCTGTGTTGTGGCTGTTGGGGAGGTTCCTGCCTGAATTTGCACCCGAGTCCTGGGACTGGGGTATGACAGCCTTCATGAACAGTGGCAGAACATAAAGCTCCAGCAGCATAGTTAGGCAGGTCAAGGAGGGGAGACGGCGCATCAGAAAATAATGGCTCTCTGGATTGGGACACAGGTACAGCTGTTCCTGGCACCTTCTAGCTGCCATTGCATTGCCTGGGGAAAGCAGGTTTATCTTCCCTGCTTTGCCATGAAGACCCACTGAGTGACCTTGGGCACATCACACACTCTCAGCCCCCAGAAAACCCTGTAATAGGTTCATCTTAGGGTCACCATAAGCTGAAAATGACTTGAAGTTATGCAACAGTGGCAATTACTAAAGCACTTTAGCATAATGATTATAACTGCTGAATGATAACAAAAAGGCCTCTGGGGAAATTGGTGAAAATCAGCTCCTGAAATTTTGCATGAGACTGGAAGAAACAGATGAAGGGGAAGTGCACAAAGAAAAAAGGGAAACCTGAGATATTTCAAGAATGGACTAAGTGGGGGAGTAGGAAACACTGTGAACATGCAGGTACAATCAAAACAAAATGATCTGAAAATTACCTATATTTTTCAAGCAGTCTGGCTGAGCTCATACCCATGTCAATCTGTTTCAGCATAAAAAAAAATTATAAAGGAATCCTGTAATATGTTTGAGACTGACTGAGAAAAAGAAAATTTCTGCACAAGCATCTGTGGACTCATAATTTTTGGCTCTGCTGTGGCCCATGATGGGTTCTGTGGACTCTAGTCTGATGAAGTGACTGGAGTCCATGGAAACTTAAAACAGTCCTCCATCCACATTTGCAGGTTTACCTTTCTCAGATTTCATTATTTGCAAGTCTCTCCAACCCCCCTACCCCCCTTAAGTGCTTCTTTTCTGGGCTAACCCAACCTCTCATACACTCCAATCAGGCCATGCAGCAGTCTAAAAACGCACCTCTGCTGTTCCTCTTCCTCTTCCTTCTCTACCCGAAGCTACCTGGTCAGCTAAGGATGGACCTCAGCCCAATTTCTCAGCACCCCAAACCTTTTCCCAGTGTCCCTGGTACACCTAAGGAAGAAGATGGGTGCTAAAGGAAGTATAGGGGCCCCATGCTGACCCACCCTCTTTCCCTCTTCTTTCCCTGACCGGTTCAGGCCCTGGGTGCCCAGTCTCCCCGCCATGCCTTGGCCCCCTTCCCACAGCCACACACAGCCATTTCTATATTTGCAATTTGCCTCAGAGGCGCTACAAGATTCCTTTATATCTTTTTAGCATGATTGTTGCAGAAAGTGCTGAGAAGACAGTGCACCAGAAGAAATAGGTTAACTTAAAACAGATTTCAAAGCAAAGGTTGGGCACACACACATGTATATATGGAGCACAGCTCAGCATAACTACTTGCAGTGTTAGCTGAGCCATCCTTGGACTTACTGTCTCCCGAAGAAACTTTTCCCTGATAAATCTGTTTCGAATATGGTGGCGCTGGGGATATTAAGCTCTTTGGTAACTAGCAAACAAACAAACATACAAAAACCCTCTCAACAAGTGCTGCTAGTGGAGGGAACCAGCTGTGTTTTGCTAGTTCATTATGCCAGAGTTTTAAATGTTCTTGCTCAGTTTGCCAACTGCTCTTTCTGAAGCTGTCCCCTTGCTTTCTGGGGCCCTTGAAGTGGTTTTTCCAGTTATTTGGAGTCAGCTGATGACAATGGCTTATTATTGCCTGAGAAGCAGAATCCTGTGTTTCTGTGCAAAAGATTTGTGCCTTCTCCTGACATATGTGAAGCCACTGGAGAAACTGGAACCAGATTTTTAAAAGTGTGTGTGTGTGTGCGCGCGCGCGCGCTGGGGGGTAGAATTGAACACTTGAAAGACTGCAGTTCTGAAGTGTGAAGACATGAAGAGAGGCCCTGTAAGAAAGATTGCTTCATACTCTCCCCACACTGTGATTCATTTGCTCCAATCCATCACTGATTTATCATGCTCATCTGCTAAGGCCCTTCAAAGACAGCTATGCATCTGCTCCAGCCATTCAGTCACAGTGAGAAATAAAAGCAGAGGATGAAGCAAGGAGAACATGTCCTGAGTTCCATTAATGTCAATTAAGAGAGGTGGAATAAAAGAAGAGGGAGGGGAGTGAGAAACACTTGGCTAACAATCATCAGAAGAAAGTGCCTACTCAAGTGGAAAAGTCAGGAATTTGGGAATCTAGCTGGAGAATGTATATATGAAGAAAAGACCAATCTGTTCAAGAACCTCTCTCAAACTCCATGCAGAGCACAGTAGTTTGATGGGAGAGGGAATGTATCACTCATGTGTTCTGAGAAATGAATAAAATAACTAAAAAAAAATCAAATAACTGAACTTGCATCCAAGAAACAGGTTGCTCCTGAAGTTATGATGCCCTCCCCAAGACATAGAATCCTAGATTCCTAGAATCGTAGAATTGGAAGAGACTACAAGGGCCATTGAAATAGCGTAAGTACTCTAAAAGAGAACAAAGACAATTTTTTGCTTTTTGGTGTACTTTAAAACACAGTCACCAAGTGTTCTATGATATCAGGTGATGTGTGTGCATGTGGAAGTTAGCCCAAAGGCTGCAATCCAACAGTGGTTAAAATAGGAGTGTTTTGACTTGAGTTGGCTTAGTCTTGCTGACTTTAGTGGGTCTCGTAGCTTTGATTTCAGACACTCTAAATGATTGGTTTATGAACTAGCTAGTGGTGTAATTTGTAACTTGTTTTTCAGTAAGTACCCTGTTACAATAGGTACTGCTTTGTTCTCCTTCAGGGACAAACAGGATCATATATTTATCATGTTTTTTCCTCAGAGGCACTCCCCCTCGTGCACAGAAAAACATCTGTTTGTCATATCACATTATTTTTCACACCCATATATCTTGCATTTAGCAGGCTTTGGTTTATGATTGGTCATGGGAAGGTAAATACAGGATTATCTTCCAAGTTTGATTGCCAAGGCATGTATGTCCAAGAGAATCACCTCATGAGAGGAAGAACAATCATAGGAAATATGCATTCCTCTTAGCGTCTAGACAAGAAATAAAAGTAATGTGAGGGAATGATAGCAAATCTTCTTAACTTGAAAGTGTCCACTCTCACAAGTACAGGCAGGTTCCTGAGTCCCTGAAAGCTTGCAGGAAATCAAGTGTAAGACAATTACAAAGTTAATGTAATTTTTATAGAAAAAGTGGTCAATAAATGGGCAGGCTGCTTAGATCATGTTGCCATAACTTCTTTAAACATAACTAGATAGGATGACTTAACTACAATGATGGCTTAACTATAATGAATCCTTTCAGTGTATAGAAAACACTAGATTGCTTTCTTCATATACATCTACTTGAAGTTTGTCTTCAGAGGCCCTCTTTCAGATCTTCCAGTCAAGTCAAGTGAAGCAAGAATTTAGCAGGCAGAAAGTTTTCTCCAGGGTGACACCCTGGTTATGGTATACCCTCCCCAGATAAGCCTGCCTATACATTCTTTAATATCATTTCAGTGTCAGATGTAGCAAACAGAGTATGGGACAAAGGCATAGGGCAGCCTACAGAAAATGAATCAATGAATGAATATAACAAATTTATCAATAAATAAAATCCAACAATAATGTTTCTGAAACATCTAACATTTTCTTAGTTAGAATTGGAGACAGTCTTCTTCTTTATAGTCCAAAGATAAAAGAGTAAAAATTGCCCACTCTCACAACATCCCAATCTGTCTTAGCATGATCCCTCACTCAGATTCTAAACTTATACATTTTAGAAGGAAGCAAATCCAAGGAGGTAGCTTACCTATTAGACAAAGGACCTTTCTGCATGACAACTGTGTCCCAGCACAGAGATGTGAGAGGAGCAGGAGCACAATGATGCTTCTGCATGACATTGTTGCATGACGTCACTGATGATTTACCTGACGATCATGCCAGCTGGCAATGGGAGAAGGATGGGACCACAACAACGTCATACAGAAGCATCACATGATGCTCCTGTCCTTCCTGGCCATGTGGAAGGGTGGGAAACACAATGGAGGTGCTTTCTGCCCCAGTGCAGAATGGGAAAGAATATGGCTGTGCTGTGGAAAGCAGGAGAGTGTCGCTCATGCTCTCTTCCACAGGGAGCCACTCAGGTGTGAAGTGGAGCATCCCCGTTGTGCTCCCTTACTGCCAAAGGTACTGCTGGAATCAAGACCAGAGGACGACTGGAACAGGTAACATGCAGAAATGGCCAAAGATCTTTTTGTTCAGAAGATTGACTGCTTGTTGAGAGAGGGGCTTTTAATGGGTGTTCGCTGTGCTTTTATTGGTTTGAACCAAATGGGTTTTAATATTGTAATTTGTTTTGTTGTGTTCTTTCTTAAAATCTGTATTATTTTTAATTAATATACTACACATTGGATAATCTGTCTTAATCTACCCATTGGAGATAAATGAATTAACTCATAAACACTAAACATTTAAAGGCAATTGTATTATGGAATGAGGATTCTGATTGGAAGAGAGCGGGACCTAAAAAGGGAATCACAAGTCATGTTCAGACATTCCAATTCAGGGAAGAATCTCTCTGTGTGCGTGCGTGCGTGTGTGTGCACACACATGAGTGTATGCAGGTGTGCATGTGTATGTGTGCTGGAAATGAGTATGAGCATGAATATATTAGCTCCACTACCTGTTCCTATCATCCTCTAAGACAGGGTAAGCACCTGCATATCATGTGCTTCTAGCAGGCCATACGTACAATCATAGAGTTGGAAGAGACCATCCAGTCCAACCCCTTGTTATGCAGGAACACACATCAAAGCATTCCTAACATATGGTCATCCAGCCTTCTGCTTAAAAACCTCCAAGGAAGGAGACTCCATCGCACTCTGAGGGAGCATATTCCACTACCGGACAGCTCTGACCATCAGGAAGTTCTTCTGAGGTTCAGGTGGAATCTCCTTTTCTGCAGCTTGAATCCATTGCCCCTTGTCCTAGTTGCTGGAGCAGCAGAAAACAAGCCTTCTGCCTCCTTGACATGACATACCTTCAAATATTTAAACATGGCTATCATGTCACCTCTTAACTTTCTCTTCTGCAGACTAAACATCCCCAGCTCTCTAAGCTGTTCCTCATAAGGCATGGCTTCCAGGCCTTTCACCATTTTGGTCGCCTTCCTCTGGACACACTCCAGCTTGTCGATATCCTTCTTGAATTGAGGTGCCCAGAACTGGACACACTATTCCAAATGAGGTATAACTAATGCAGAATAGAGTGGTACCATTACCTCTCTCAATCTAGACACCATACTTCATACAGGCATGTTGCAGCCATACTGGAAAAGATGTCACATGACTGCCGGTTCCTGTCTGGGTCAATTTTCAATCATTTTCCATTGGTTTAAAAGGATGGTGGTGGAGAGCAGAAGCAAGCTGCTATTTCACTGGGATGTTTTAATGCACTGGGGAAGATCCGAGGGCAAAAAAGAAAACCAGAAAACCACCCTAAAATTGGAGGATCCAGTGGCTTGGAGGACACACAAAAATGGGGCTAGGACTTGAATGGGACTTATGAACCACACTTTCTCCACCGTTGCCCTATAGGTTGAGGGAATAACCTCTGAACTTTTTGAGTGGGCTCCCTGCACAATTTATAATCATGGAAAATGAGGGATCTGCACTGCACAGAGGAGAAAAGACAGACATTTTTGTACACCACTAGAGAACACTGGTGGCAGTAAGGAGGAGGGGAAGTAGCATGCTCATCTTTGTGTTTCCTTGCATGTTGTTTCTACATCAGAATAGAAATAGCTTGATATCACAATCTTTCTAAATTGTTGTTTTAATTCTTTAACAGTTTAATTCTATTTTAATTTGCACTATTTATATGGTTTTAAATTGTTGTAAACTGTGAGTCACTTTGAGGCCCAATTTTGGTGGGAAAAAAAACAGGATACAAATAAATATGATAAATATAGCAACAACCACCATTTCAGTCAGAAGGTCATCATTACATAGACCGCGTTTGTTCTCTTCTGCCTTGCAGAAGAGGTTAGACATCAAAGAATGCACACAACTTTGTTGGCTTTTGAGATGGTGAAGTTCTTTGCACTCCTCTGAATCCTGCTGCCCGTATGTCTGGCAAAGCTTGTCTTTCCACATCCTTGCATGGGAGGCAGATGGAAGGACAGCAAAGCTGCAGAAGTTTGGAGGGTCATGGTTGATACAACACGCATCTGACAGAGCTAACAGGAATCATCTGACGGCGCTGAAAGAACAGGATGCAGCTGCTTGACAACACATGATCTAAAAGCCAGGATTTGATCTGAAGAGTACACAAGATCTAAAACTAATATTGGAACTGGGCCTGCCCAGTGAATTGCTTTGTACTGTGATCATGGACTTTAAGGAGAGTGTGGGCCATACATAACAAAACTAGAAAAATGATCTGAAGGTGTGAAAGAAAAAAAAGAAATCATCCTCAGCTGTAGGCATGCCATCCCTATGTCCTATCCAAAATACTGCTGGGCTCCCAGCACATGTTTTCAGAGCTATTCCATTAGTGGAGGATGCTGCAAGCAGGTTTCCTTCTGTTCTGTTTTATCCATGTGCCAAACACGGCAGTGTGTCTTTCCAGTTACAAATCGGTAAAAGAAAGAAGGACTTCCTGCATTGCACACTAATTTATGCTCATACTTGAATCTTAGTTTTTCCAGTACAATTTATGTAAATCTGGATGAAAATAAATTAAACCAAACAATTTTGTAACACTGAGTCTGGGATGACTTTTTCCCTCATCCTGCGGGAAAACTTTTAATTAGCTCAGTATGTAGAATCTCCAACTAAGTTCAAGCTGAGGCTCTTGTCTGCCAGGCATTTTTTACTCAAAACTCTGAGCTACATTAGTTACTAGTTCAATTTTTTAAATTAATTTCTCTCTCTCTCTCTCTCTCTCTTTGTCTTATCCTTTCTTTGTTTGTTTCTCCTGATACTAAAAGTTAATTCATATGGTATCTAATCAACAAGAGTCTAATGACAACTTAAAAATTATAGTTGGCATATTCTTTAATGAACTGCAGTCCATCTCTTCAACCGGAGTCTGATGGTATCTATTGCTTGGTATCCATTCATTCTTATACTGGTAAGGTCTTTACCAATCTGAAGCTATTTTTTTTCTTAATGAACAGAACTGTGACCTTTACAGTTTACCATTATATGGAGTTGGTCAAGATGTGAAAGATTTTCCCCCATAGGTAGTAAATATCAGATAACAGAAACAAGGCCAGCCCTAGGATAAATGGTGCCATGGGTAAGGAGTGCTGATGACATTCTCTCTATATAGTCAGATTTCCAAGGCCACTTGGAAGGTACATGGGGCTTGGGGGAGGTGTTATTTTGGGGACTCTGCTGTTGCTGTTAATTGCCATCAAGTCAGCTTCAACTTATAGTGACCCTATGAATGGGAGCCCTTCAGCATATCATGTTATTACAAGCTCTGATAAAGTTTTGCAAATCTTGCAAGCTTAGGACTACAGCTTCCTTGATTAAGTCTGTCCATCTGTAATGAAGTCTTTTACTCACTGACCCCCAGTTTACCAAGCATTATGGTTTTCCTTTCCTTTCCTCCCCCCTTTTTTTTTTTAAAAAAAATCACATTCACAAGGGATCTTGGTTACATACAGTAATGTTCTAGTATAACACAAATAGGAAAATAAAAGGCACAAAAGGAGGAAAGATAACCACAATTTGCAAATTTAATTATAAAATTGCAAATTTTTATAAAATCTGACCAAACATCCAAATAGAAGACCATTTGTACATTTTGCCTATACCTCATTCTTTCAAGTGTTGCAAACACTGTTAAACCTTCTATCCACTGGATGACAAGGGGAGAAAAATCATCTTTTCAGTAATAAAATATTAATGTTTTAGCAGTCAAAAGGGCACAAAAATCCACTTCCATTGGCCATTTGTTATTTTCTAAGAAACAGGTACCGTAAATAATTCAAAAGAACATATACATCCCTCCAAAACCAAATTTCCTCGTTTGATTACTTCCTCTCAAAAAATCTCTCTAAATCCTGTACAATATCTTTTATCAGCTTACTTGTATTATGATTAATCATGTGAGATAAGTCCCTAGGGATAATTATACCCAAATAAATAATAGAATTTGGGCAATATCCAAACTGCCATACTTTAAATATGCTAGAGCCGTGGTTCTTAGTTTTTTCTTTACTGTGGACCCCCTGTAAATATAATTTGTTGCAAAGGAGCCCCAAGACTCAAGATTTAAATAGTTAAATTTAGATTTCAATATTCAAATATTTATTTATTTATTTATTAAAGGCTTCTGGAGACTAGGATTCAAATCCCCATTCAGACACTGGTTGATCTTGGGCAAGTCACATTCTCTCAACCTCAGAGGAAGGCAAAGGTAAACTCCCTCTGAACAGATTTTGCAAAAAAACAGACAAACAAAGAAAAAAACCCAAAACAAAACCCTGTGACAGGATTACCTTAGAGTCACCATAAGTCAGAATTGACTTGAAAGCACACAACAATAAAGTGCCACTAACGGGGGAGGTTGTTTTCTAACCTGTTGTTGCTGCTGCTGCTGTTGGTGTCCAGCAACAGGGCTTTGTGGATCCCCTGTGAGGGCTCCATGGACCCCTAGGGGTCCATAGCCCCCTGGTGAACAACCGCTGTGCTAGAGTCTGTGTTGTCTCCCACTGGCAGCATTTCTGACTTGGGCCAGCTAATTGAATATCTGGATTTTTTAACAAAATGATTAATCAACTAAATCAATTAAACAGGGATGGGCTGGTGGGGCTTTGAGATGAACAACAAGAGATCATCTGCAAAAAAAAAGAGTGTTTTTAAATTCTAAATAAACACGGTCATATTAATTAAACTTTGAATTTTGTATAATAGTGCATGCTAAGGGTTCCAAGCACAAACTGAATATTAAAGGAGAAATTAACATCCCTGCCTTGTACCCTATTTCAACGTAAAAAAAGATGAGAAAGAAACCATTGATTATAACATACGCTCTTCGTACTGAATATTACATTTTTATCCATTCCAAAAATATTCTGAGAAACCCTAAATTAGCAAATAGTGTGAAAATAAGTGACCTATAAATTTTATCCGAGACTCTTCTTAGCATCTAAAGAAATAGCTGGCTGATAGTTCTATCTGAGTTTAAAGCAAATAAATCTGCAACCAATCAAATATTATCAACTCCCTGCTTGTTTGTGATAAACCCCCCCGGTCATGACTTTTTGAAATCCATTAACTAAAATAGCTATCAATATTTTAATATCAGTATTTAGTAAGGATATAGAGTGGTATTTGGTGCACCAAGTATGATCCTTACCAGGATTAGGTATCAGAGTAATACAGGCATCATTAAATGATGAAGATCGGGAGCCAGATTCTAAGATACATCTGTAAAGATGGAGCAGTCTTGGTGCTAGCAAACTGGAGAAAGGCCTGTGCCATTCAGCTGGAAACCCATCAGGGCCAGGAGACTTCCTTCTTCTCGTACTTGCTATAACATTGAAAATTTCCTCTAAGTATAAAGGTGTTGAAAGAACTTGTTGCTATGATGAGCTATGATGGGGAATGTCAGTATGAAAAAAGAAAGCCTCCATACCCTGTTGTTGAATTTCATTTATCAAAGCTATAAAAATCCTCACAAAAATTCAAAAATTGTAGATTTGTATCTGTGGGCAATGCATATAAATTATTTCTTCAGTCTTTGATAGCTGAAATAGCATTGTGTTGTTGTTGATAGATAGTTAACTAGTCATTCCTATTGAGACAGTGGTGGAGCTTCGAGTGTGTGGAGGGGGGCGGGAGGAGGCAGGGCAATGGCACCAGGGGTGTGGTCCCTGTGCGTGGGGGCATGGCCAGGATGCGTGGAGGTGTGGCTATGGGCTGGGACACCCCAGAAACATTGCTACCCAGGGCAAATTGCGCCCCAACCCCCTGTTCCTATGTGACTGTATTGAGCAACCTCAAACCTCAACTTTAAGTCAGAGTTCCATTTGAAAGTAACTAGAGGGTTCCAAAACTATTGTTGATTAAATGTTTAGACAAGTGGAACTCACCAGCCTTACACTCTCTGCTTCTGTCACTTTTTCCTGCATGTAGAAGGCAGCTTTCTGAATGGCAGATCACATGATTTTGAACCCTGGATAATCAGATTTGAGCATTCCATGAAGGCCCCATGGATAGAAGGTTCTCCTAATGAGAAATCTATCTGTAGTGTGTGAAGCATAATTAAAATGGAGACTGAGGGTAATGGCTAATCAATATAGTTTGAGAATGCCTGAAGAAGGCTTTGGATAGATGATGAACTGGGACAAGGTAAAGTGTCTGGCTCCGTATGCCTCTTCTGCACTGTGCTCATTTAACTTTTGGCAAAGATAGTCCAGGCTTGAGCACAATACCACTGATGTATTTAAGTCTTTTAGTCCGAGTTTCAAGTCGAGTCTCAAGTCTCTACCTTCAAGTCTCAAGTCCTTAAAGATGCTTTCAAGTCAAGTCTCAAGCAAGTCTCAAGTCTGGACGCCAAGTTTATATCCCAACCAAAATTCCAGAATTATTGAACAGAGAGAAATAAATTCAGTTTTAACAATTTAAGCAGAGTCAGCTCTCCACATTTGCAATTTTGCCATCTGTAGCTTTGGAAGTGTGGAATAGGATCCTTCTTACTCCCCATTACTGAAGATTCAAAGCTTTAGAAGGAAGGATCCTTCCTCCTCAAGCCCATTGCCTAACACATTTGCTGTTCCCCTCTAAGAAATGCACCCTGCACTCTGGGGGTGAGTCTTGTCTTTTGCTCTTAGGAAACATTTTCGAAGGCTCCTCCAATATGCAGCAGGGACAGACTGCTGAGCAGACCTCAAGCCTTCCTCAAGCCCATTGCCTAGCCTGTTTGCTGTTCCCCTCTGAGAAATGCACCCACACTTGGGGCTTGAGACAGATTGCCATGTGACCAGTAGGCAAAAAGAGATGGAGGCATTGTTCAAAGTTGTAAGGTTTCTGGATGAATGTGTTATGTTACTGAACCAAGGGCGTCGTCAGTCATTAAAAATATACAAGTCTCGAGTTGAGTCGAGTCGAGTCAGTGCATCATTTATGGCTGAGTCGAATCACTGAAGCGACTTAAGTCCAACTTGAGTCCGAGTCCATCGACTCGAGTCTGCATCATTGCATAATACTCTAGAAATACTCTTTTCAGCCAAGGCCTCACCCTCAGGGACTTATCCAGATCCTATCATAGGACATAAGATTCCCAAGTCAGAAGCATCTCAAGCCCTGAGACTTCAGAATGAAAACCAGAAACCTAGGGAAAATTCCCTGGTGATGTCAAAGGAAGTGGGCTGTAGTCATGTCACCAAATGTGGGATGTTAAACACAAGCCAGGGTGCCATTCAATTAAAAAGCACAAAGTCTAGCAAATGAGAAATAGCTGGCTGGAAATTAAATTTTCCAAGCTCTGCATTAAACAGAAAAAGAAATTTCTCTTAACAATTTTTAACACTTTCCCAAGAACTGCTTTTGAAAACACATGGGAATTATGGTTCAGCCATAAAGAGTTCTCCGAGATGTGCTTTGAAGAGGAAAAACCCAAACTCTTTTTAACATATGAGGCTTGGGTTGTAATCCAACCAAAGAAACTTTTCCAAACTAAATGAAAGTTTCTGAAACTCAGCTTGTAATGTGCTGCTCTCACTAATTAGTTCTCCTCATTGCCTGCATTTTCTTTTCTTCTCATTTTCTTTTACAAACCTCTCTCATCTCCAAAATCATCATCATCTTCATCACAATGCTAGTGCAGTCGTCAGATATTTTGGGGGTGGATGATGAAGACAACAACAATAATGATAAAATTACAGCTTCAAAATCCTGACTATCTAACACATTCTGGTCATAGTTACAATGTCTTCTTAGGGAAGTAAGCAAAGAAGGAGATTGAGAGACAGACAGAGAAGAGAGTGTTACCCTGATTTCTGGGGGTCCCGTAAGGGACACCTAAATGTGCTCCAAATTACAGTGTTGGGAATTAGCAAAGAGTACAAGCTAGCACTACGAGAGGCAGGGCAATGTAGTGAGATCTTTTACCAGCGTCTACAGGGTCAGGCTGAATCAAAGAGCAAACAGAAGTAAATAATTTGTTGTTTTTATTGATATACAGTCAAACACTTGTATGCAACACACTCACACAGAGAACTGTAGAAATAAAGATTGGAGTGGAATAGAGGGATTTTAAGAGGAGGTTTGGTATGGGAAATACTGCACCTGTCTTGAAGCCTAGAAAATCTGAAGGGAAAGGTTCGTTGAAGTAGAGTTCTCAACACGAGGAGCTAAGGGGAAGGCTTGCCGAATGAAGCGATAGCAAGGCAGGATGGAAGCCAAGAGCGATCCGATGAAGCGCTCAAAGTCAGGGGTTCTTATAGGGGAAAATGTGGCCGCAGGCTAGTCTGTTCTCAGGGATAACAATGAGTTTTGGGCTGGAGACAAAGCCTCCGAAAGGTCAGTATTTTACATGATTGAGTTAAGACCGAATTGTCAATAGAGTAGCCAGTATGCAAACGCAGAGTGCTTGACGATTGAGTATTCGGCTCGTCAAGCTGCCTGCACGGGGCAGGGAGTTCTTTGTAAGTAGTGTGATACATAATGTGGTGCTTGCCTTGAGGTCTCCTGAAGCGGCAGTCTGGCTATTTCTGGCCTGCCTGTATTAGTTTGGAATATTTCAGCGATTTGTGGCCGTGCCTGTATGCGTGCTTGTCTGGGGGCCTCGCAAGCATGTGGGAAGGAATAGGGAAAGAAGGCCAAATTACTGATATCAAATGATATCTCACATCCCACGAGCTCAGGCTAGGAAACTGCGGTAACAAAAGGAAGAGGAAAGATGATGAGTGTAGCTAAGAGATGAAAGATAAAGACAGAATGAAAGAGATGGAAAGGAGGGAGAGACAAATGTAGTCAGGGAAACTGAGGTGGAGGAAAGGAGAAAGAGACAGTACAAAGGGAATGAGGGAGAAGACAAGTGCAACTAGGAGATATGGAGAGTGGATGGAAAGTGTCCTGTTTAGAAAGCCAGCCAAGGTTCACAGTCCTTAAACTGAATCTATCATAAGAGCTAAAGTCAAGATTTACAGAAACTTTCCAGTCAATTATCATTCTTGTTTCAGCAGTCTAAGGCCATTTCTGTACTATGCTGTTATAGTGCTATTGTTCCACTTCCAACATCCTGTGGAATTCTGGGGTTTGTAGTTTAGGGAGGGGCATCTAGAATTCTCAGCCAGAGAGTGCTTTGGCCTCAGTAAACTACAAATCCCAGAATTCTGTAGGATGTTGAAAGTTGAATAATAGCACTATAATAGTGTAGTGCAGAAATGGCCCAGGTCAGCCATAAATTCAGAGTGCCAGTTCAAGGGAACATTCAGTAGCACAGTCAGCACACAAAGTAAGGGTCAAGATTTTTCAGAAACAAGAGCCAAGGACCAAAAGAAGAATGCATTGCTTCCACCAGAAATTGCAGTTGTCTCCAGCAGACTTCTTCCCATCCTGTCTCTGGTATTTATTGGCCACTAGCCTCTCTCAGCTGTTTACCTGGTTAATAAGTCTTTTCTATATAAGGACTTTGAGTCTCATGGACTCTCGCTTTCTTGTCTATGCTAGGCTGCAGTAAGTATCGTCCTGCCCATGTCTCTGTGTTTTGGCTGTTAGGAAGGATCCTGTCTCTGTTGCACGTGGGTCCTGGGACTGGGGCATGAAAGAAGGGGACAAGGAGAAAAGAGGGAGAAGGTATTTAGCCAGTAATCTGTGGTGGGAAGTAAGGAGGACAAGAGCAGGACAAGACAGAGAAAAGAGAGGGACCAGGGAACAAGGGAGGTGTGCCACCATGTGAGACCATAAGGAGAAAGAAAATGCAACTGAAAGAAGGATAACAGAAGGAGAAGACTCTTATCCAGCAGTTTTGGAGAGAGAAGAGAAGGAGAAAGAGGAGAAGAAGGAGAGAAAAATTAAACTATGTCAGAGGGACAGTGGATGATGGGAGCTACACAAAAACCTCGGCAGCACTTCCCTCCAGCACTGAGCTCTGTCAAAACAGCTTACCAGAGTCAAGTGTTTGAAAAATCACCAAGCAGAGTTTACTCACATAGCTTAGAAGCGTCCCAGCAGAGTAGCAGCAAAGCCCTGAAGCCAGGAAAAATGCTCCCACGCAATGTTATCTTCCAACAGGAGGCCTTTACTCTTGAGTTACAATACATACAGGATATACAAGGCTCCAACGGAGTTTCAGCATTCAACAGCATGTGAAGATAGCCTCCAGCCACTCTATCAGACATCAAGAGGGCACAGTTGGCTAGAACACACTCCCTTATACACATACTTTTCTGATGCAACTTTAGCCAGCCTTGCTAGATCCCATGTATGATGCAACCTTCTTCCCTGGTTACACAACCCAATGACTCATGCAGGTATTACATGGGATTGCATCATCCACTGTCTTCCCCAGGTGCAAATCTTAATGTACATCATGTATATTTTATTTGGACTTAGGTTCTGTCCAACCTTTCCTCACAAACTATGTGTTAAAAGAGAAAGGAATCAAGGAATCCCATGATAGGAGAAAATAAATAGATAGATAAATAAATTTCGCAAAATCAAGTGCCCAAACACAACTGAAGAAGGACATTGGTACTAGGTTTTTTTCCCAATAGCGGTGAATCCCTCCCCCTGCCCCATGCCTTGGGCTAAAAAAAGGAAATTATAGGTTAGGCTGAAGATGAGATCAGTATCCATAAAGTTAACAATATAATAGGATAAGCCAGAAAGCAGTGATCCTGAAGCAGCGAACACTGAGGTGCCTCCATGTTTCCCTGCACCCATCCCTCCTTCTCACTGAACTCGGGTGCCACCTGTGGTTTGAGAAACTTTTGAGAAAGGAAGGAGGGAAACGAGTAGATGATAAGGCAGATCCCAGGCACAGAATACAGCAGCTACTGGGAAGCTGCCACCACCACCACCACCTTCAAGTCATTTCTGACTTACATTAACCCTATTATGGGTTTTTCTTGGCAAGATTTGGTCAGAGTGGATTTGCCAAGGCCTTCCTCTGGGGCAGAGAGAATGTGATTTGCCCAAGGTCACCCAGTGGGTTTCCATGTCTGAGCAGGGATTTGAATTCTGATTTCCACAGTCTTGGTCCAACGTTCAAATCACTATATCATGTTGGCTCTCCAGCAGCAGCATACAGGGGAAAAATCATTTTTAAGGCAGCACACTTGTCCTGAGACTCTTCTCCTGGTCCTGAGATATGGGAATCCAATATAAAACATCCTGGACACTGGTTGCCCATCATTTCAATTTCCTACAATGTCTCATTGCTTCAGGCCATTCTGTGAGATTAAAATGCCAGCTGCTCGGTTTCCTGATACTGAGCAGTGGAGAGTGGGTTGGGTGGAATGATCTCATTACAAATTTATATTGGTTTTAAACCAATTTAATTAAGCACGGTGGCTGAACAATTCTGAGTACCTGGATTCTTGAAAAATAATAAAACTGAAAACTGAAATATCTCTAGTGCAGGACATACCATCATTTTTTGAAACCATTAATGAGCCACTTTGACGAAGGACACCACTTACCTTTTTGGGGTGGAGGTGTGGGGTTGGCAACACTACTAGAGATAAGCTACAGCTTGGAGTCAGGGAAAAAGAATCTCAGTGCTGAAAATAAAAAAGAAGTTGTGTGGTGTTGCCTTGATTTTTTTAAAAAAAGTCACCCAACAGAGTCAGGCAGTACATTATAATAATTTTCCTGACAATTTCTACAACATATAGTTCCCTCTTATGGATTGTGCGACCCGCAATGGAGATATTTTTGTGTCTTCATAATGTCATGGAGAGCAAGGATTTAGTATGTACTGTTTCTTGCGCAGGAAACTGTTTTCTGTGCAGGAAATCCATTTTCTGTGCAGAAAACTGTTTTTGTTTTTTGTGCAAAAAAACTCCTGCATGTTTTTTTGTCCACAGAATAATTCTGGTACAATTCAGAACACTGAATACTAGGAGAAAATTGTGCAAAATTCTCATGGGTTTACTATTCTTCCTGATGGGATTTCCAGACTATAAAGAAATCCATTTTTCAACTTGGGAACAAATAACTGTGAACATTCTTTTCATCCCTAATGGAGAGTTAAGAAAAGATATTCTCAGTTGCATTTATTTTGGTTTTGCAAGCTTGGTCTGTGAGCCCTATTGTAAAGTTAGGCCCTTTCCACAGGAGGCTTGCATCTCAGCATGGGGACGCAAGAGAAACAGGACCACGATGATGTTTCTGCAAGACATTGTCACAGTCCTGTCCTTCTCGCGTTGCCAGCTGGCATGATAACGAGGTCAATCATTGACAAGTTTTCCTTGTCAATGACTCCTGATCACACAACTGTTTCCTTATCTGTTTGCATGCAGTTCCCCGGTTGTGCCATCTCCCATGGTCAATCTGGGAGCCTAATGCACACACACACATATGTGCTGGATGTTGACCAATCAGAAAACAATTCCTGGAAAAAGGCAACCAATCAGGTGCTGCAGGGCAGGGAAAGGGCAGAGGAAGGTACCACCATTAATGCCTTAATGCAGGAGGAGTGGCTTCATTAATGCTGCTGCTAGTCCATTGCTGAGGGATGTGTGTGGAAGTGAGTGGTGGAAAACCACTCCCGTCCCAGAACTGGTGATGCTGGAATCTGAATGGAGCATCACGCTATCAGCATAAGGTGCAGAAAGAGACTTAGATGCCCTTTTGTCACTATTTTATCCACTTATTACTGGGGTTTTGGGCCCTTTTTTTTTTTTTTAAAAAAATTCTCTTTTAAAGAAAAAAGGAAGTTGGCACCACGTTGTTTTGTCAACAGCCCTGTCCCTCACATAGTTCTGCCTATGATAAATCATTCACATGTTCTGTCAATGTGTGAGCAAGAAACATGACCACGCTGACCAGCCGCTCTTCTTGGTGTCCACACCTACAGTGTGAAAGTATTCATGGAGGTAATCTCTGTGAGTATGGCATTTGGAAATCTACAGGAAAGTTCTTTCTGTGAAGACACTTACACTCTTTGGAGGGATCCCCAAAGGACAAGGACAATTTAAACACATAATATCATGGGTGGGGCTGGTTGAGGTTTCCCCTCATGTGTAGTAATTGTAGCTGGCTGAGGTGTTTGGCATTCTGTTTCAGAATCTTCAAAATGCTCTTAAAGCAGAACAACGCTGCACATATCCCAGAAATGACATTCTAAGCAGCAGTGATGTAGACTCAAGTCGATTGACTCAGACTCAAGTCAGACCTAAGACACTTCAGTAACTCGTGATCGCGAGAACATCATGCAGAGCTGTCCTTGCAATTCCACGTCACTCCCGTGGCCATTTCGTGTTTGAAGTCGCGTGTGAAAAGGGCCTCCGTCCAGAAATTCTGGAATACAGGTTAGGGTATAAAGTTGGCTTGACTTAAAAGTATCTTGTAAGGACTTGAGACTTGAAGGTAGAGATTTGAGACTTAACTTGAGACTTGGAGTAAAAGATTTAAATACATCACTGCTAAGCAGTTGAAGTCTACAGCTTAGCATACAATCCTCTTGTTGCAACAGCTTACTTAGCTACCTGTCTGTTTCTGTGCCCAATTTAAAATCCTGAGTAGGACCTATAAAGGCTTGGGCCCAAGCTATCTGAAGGACTTTACTGCCCAATATGAGCCTGCTTGAGTTCTAAGATCTTCAGAGAAAGCCCCTCTCTCAGGCCCAGCATTGTCTTGGGTTCATTTGTTAACAGCCTGGCAGAGACACTTCTTGATAGCTGTTCGCAGGCTTTGGAACTCCTTTGTTAGGGAAGCTAGGATGGCTCCTCCTTGTCATACCAGCAGCAAGTTAAATTTTTGTGGTTCTGACAGGCCCTTTAGGAATCACCTGTGATTCCTGTGGTGTGCAGTTTATGGTGTGTTCTGTTCATTTTTATCTTTTTTTAAATGGATCTATTTTAAAGGGTTCTAATTCTAGGTATTTGTTTGATTGCATTTTAATCATAACTTTATGTATATTACTTCTCTTCTTTAACTGTACCTGTTTTAACTTTTGTAAGCTGCCATGGGTCCAGCAATTGGGGAAAACATGGAATATAAACTAGTAATAATAATGATTACAGCGATAATGGTGATGTTATGTCACTGAATTGGAAAGAAACAGAAGACCATCTAGTGTCCATCTTTCTAGTACAAAGACAGACCACTCATTTGGACCTCAGCATAAAATATATATTTTGAAAGCATTTCCAGAGGAACAGTCATGTAAATCAGAGCAAAAACCCACAAATAGTCTTGTGGCCCCAGGGAGACTAACACATTTATAATGGCATAAGCTTTCCTACAAGCAGCCAAACCTCACAGGTCAAGTAGAAAAATGCTTGAATTCAGCAAACTGTAAAAATTGTTTGGGAGGTGTCTCGTATTATTTTTGTGAAACTGTGGAACATATGGGAATGAAGCTGTGAACATGGAGAAACACTGAGGAGAAGAGGGCAAAACAGCAATGAAAATCCAACTATTAAGGAAGGCTGAGGTCAAAGGTCAAGGAAAGCCAAAGCAGACCTCGACCTGTCCACCAAAAGCAAGAAAACTGGGCATGCATGACAGCTGGAAGCTAGAAAACCAATGACTTCAGATCCTAAAACTAGATCCTGTTCAGATGTACAGTTCACATCTTACAAAAAGGATTGCAGTCAGAGCCTTGTTTGGAACCATCCGTTGACTTTTAAACACTGAAATCTTGAATAAACTAAGCCTGCATAATACAATCTTTGTTTGAAATTCAGTTGTAAGCTGATGGTGAGCTGAGACTTTAATAACAAACACCAACTGTTTTGACATTTTTACCTTTTCCAAGTATTTATGTAAGCACAAATATTTTGTTTCAGGGCTGCAGCATACACTTAACATAGAACAGTCTGCCTTTCAAAAATACGGGATTTCTTTTTTTCTTGGGGAGATATTGTTTAATGAAAAGGTTAATTGTGTTTTACAAGGTTGTAAGGCTGAAATGGATAAATAAAAGACCTGCCTGCTAGTTTCTGTCTTGGAATGAGGTGAGGCAAAATGTTCCATGCCCATGCCAATTTCTGTCTCTTGCGGGCATGAATTTACTAGTCATTTTTGCACCTTCCTTTTTGGGGTGCCAAAAACAAGAACATTTTAATATTTTAGAAGTTACTAGAAATAGTGCCTGAGTTAGTGGGTCTATTCAACTCTTTCCACAACTGATAGCTATATTTTTAAAAAGAAATGCTTCTCAAGACAGGGATTTGTACATTGGGAGAACTGCTGAGAGGTACAGAGAATCCCTTAAAAGGAGAGACTACCTTCCCTGTGGTAGCTCATGAATGCATTCACGTTGATCTAGTTGCCTTTTCTACGGCTTCTCCAAGATAAGATTCCTGGGGCCTATAGAGTTCTGTCTCCTAGAGGGACCTAACATCTGACTCAGCACTAGCCAGCAGTCACTTCCTGCCAGATTATACCAATTTGCATCAGATTCCAACTGCTGGGGCATAAAAGGAATGTTGCTCCCAGCTGAGAGAGCTACTTTGTGCATGAGTGAGGACCACCCTGCATGTAAGAGAGAAGGAACAGGGAAAGTGATGCTCTCTGGCTGTTTATAGCTTTAGAAAAATTTGACTAATTCTCTTGAAATCTTTATCAGCTGAGCTGACAGAACTGTTGAACTATCTGTCTGCTGGTGAAAGAAATGTGTCTTGAAAGTGGGCAGAGGAAATAATGGAAGCAGACAGGGAAACAATCCCTACCTGGTGGGGTTTAGACTTACCGGGGCTCCAAGTCCCTCTACTGAGGTGGAGGACCCATCATCATCATCATCACCAGCACCACTAGTACTACCAGCACCACTATCATCACCACCATCTTAAATCCTTTCTCCGACATTGCTGTTCAAGGCAGCTTAGAGAAATCAAACAAATGCAAATTTCCTTCTCGGGAAGGAACTCCACAACCTGGAAACAGCCACAAAGAAAGCCTTGTCTCACCAATTATGCCAGAGTAGATGGTAGGATTGAGAAAAGGACCTTCTCAAAGATTTTAGAGCCCAGCTAGGGTCATATAGTAACAAACAGTGCTTCAGATAACCTGGAGCCAAGTCAAGTAAGATGACCCACACTAGGAAGCTGAAGAATCTGAACTGGGAAAGTAGACACATTTGAAACTTTGAGAGAATGTTATAGGAGCTCTCACAAAATGGCAGAAATCTGGTTGGCGGCCTGCATATTCACAAAATGGTAATCTAGGTGTTTAAGATTGGTCACAAAATATGTTTTCCAGAAGGCAAACTGATTAGGCTAAAAGAAATATATCATAGAATCATAGAGTTGGAAGAGATCACAACTGCCATCAAGTCCAACCCCTTGTCATGCAAGAACACACACACACACACACACACACACACACACTCACACATGCCTCCAGCAAATGGCCATCCAGCCTCTGTTTAAAAACCTCCAAAGAAGGTGACTCCACCACACTCTGAAGCAGCATATTCCACTATTGAACTGCTCTTACCACCAGGAAGGTCTTCCTGAGCTTTAGATGGAATCTCTTTTCCTGCAGTTTGAATCCATTGCTCTGTGTCCTAGTCTCTGGAGAAGCAGAAGACAAGCTTGCTCCATCTTCAACATGACATCCCTTCAAATATTTAAACATGGCTATCACATTACCTCTTAACCTTCTTTTCATCAGGCTAAACATACTTAGCTCCCTAAGTCACTTCTCATAGGTAGATCTTGCTTTTTATTTTACTACTCAAACAATGTTTCTGTTATCCCAGTGCATTTGATAGCAAATCTATCATCATCATCATCATCATCAATTTTTTTTAATCCCACCCAGAAGCTCACACTTTTAAATTCCAGAATACATAGCATCCCACCCTTTCCTGCCTGCAAAGGACTCCTATGGTTCTACGTAGTTATGATGCAAGCAGGTTCCTTGGCCATTCCTCCTCTTCACTGCTGGAGAAGAGAGCATGAGGATCTTGACTACATAAGTAAGATTGTCCCTTTAAAAAAGAAGGCATGCCCATCCAGGCTTCAGAATCAATAGTGAGCAAAGTCATGGAAGAGAACTTGTGACTGGCGAATTACAGTATTAGAAGATTTAAATGATGATTGGCTACATGTCTGCAGAGCCAACAGTAAGCAAAGCACAGAAGAGTTATGACATGTGAATGATGTTTCCCCGTTCCATATAGCTTCTTGTGTCGTCCTCCCACCCCAGCTAATTTTTACAGATAGCACATGAATGCTCAGACAGTAACAAGGGGCACCAACTGTTACTATTTGCTGTAAGATCTTTCACTTCTCTGCAGTAGTTTGGAGGAGCCCATAGAAAGCTTCCTAATTCAGTTGGTACCCTGTTGTAGCTCCCTTTTTCATGGACTGCACAATTTGTAATGGAGTTGTTATTTCTGATTCTTTAAAAATAATTGAATGGATAAGCTGATGGTTTGTATTGAATTAGTCTATGTATGGTATGAAAGCTGGACAGTGAAAAAAAAGGTGACAGGAAGAGACAACTTATTTGAAACGTGCTGGAAGAGAGTTCCGCAGATGCTGTGAACCACTGAAAAGCCAAATGAATGAGCCCATGAGCAAATTGAGCCTGAAATCTCCCTGGGAATCAAAATGACTAAACCAATGCTATTGTATTTTGGACATATCACAAGATGACTTGACTCGTTAGAAAAGATGGCGATGCTTGCGTAAGCTGAAGACATGATTCCCTAGAAAAGACAATAGTCTTGGTAAGGTAGAATGGAATAGAAAAAGAGAATAACCACAACACAGGTGGATTGACACAACCAAGGAAGCCAGAGCTGTTACCAGCGTGTACTGGCTTGGCCTTTGGTGAACCAAAGATATCATTTTGATATCACAATTTGACCCTAATCTGCCATCAGCCAAGTGTTTGTGAGGCCACCGAACAAGTGTGAAGCTAGGCATGGCTACTATTTGCTGCTCACACCAAACCAAGCCAGAGATTGCCAGATCTGCTTTAGGGGACCTCCCGAAACAAACACCCTCATTACCAGTGCACGATAAACAAAGAGGCCCTCTGCCCTGAGAGGGCACCCTGGCGAGCTAAGTGCTTAACTGCTGAGCTTGCCGGATTTACATACTGGCCATACTATTGTCAATTCGGAACATAACTCAATCATTTAAATTCTGATCTTTTGGAGGCATTGTCTCCAACCCAAAACTTATTGTTTTCACCCAAGACCAGACTGGCCTACGGTCGTTCTTTCCCTGATAAAAACCCCCAGTTCCGAGAGCCCTTTGAAACTCTTGCCGGATTGCTTTGGACTTCTACCCTGCTTTGCTGCCTCTCAGTTCAGCGAATTCCCCTCGGCTGCCACGCCGGGTTTCCTCTTCTACAGTCGGCTTCCCCAGGACTGCAGGAAAGGTGGTGTATCACCCATTCCCCTTGAACTCTATTTTCCTTTTTCTAGTTAGGAGTGTGGTTGTGTTGTTCTTGATATTGTTAAATAAATCTTATTGTTATTTTGAACTGCCTGACTGCTCACTGACCCGATGCTGTAGACATAGGGTAAAAGATCCCCGCTAAGTTACCCTGCCTCTCGTTAGCCAAGAGAGTGCTCCAGCTAATTTTCCCCATCTTTGCTTGGTTTGGTTTGTTGTTTGGGCACCCCTCCTGGGACCCCCAATTCACAGGGTAACAGAGCCCTGGGTTCTTAGTCGTGCTGTTAATAACAGGATATCTTGGAGATCTCTCATTCACTAGGTTGCCACAAGTTGAACCAGATCTCATGATAGTTAAGAACCACAAAGTCTGTCGCAAAAACACAGAGATATCTATACATTAGCAGCTGAGTGAAAGAGGAGAAATTTGCATTCTGTTATACAATCTGTATCTGCAAGATTCTGTATCCATGGATTGAACCGACCATGGCTTGAAAATATTCCGCTCTCCCTGACAAACAATAGGCAAAAAGCAAACTTTGATTTTGCCATCTTATATAAGCAACACCATTTTACTACACCATTGTACATAATGGGACTTGAGCAGCCACAAACTTTGGTATTCACACGTAGTCCTGGAACCAAACCCTACTGGATACAGAGAACCCGATGCATATGTGTTAAGGAAGAAAACTCAGGCCATTTCCGCACGAGACTGTTATAGTGCTATGATTCCACTTTCAACATCCTATGGAATCCTTGGGTTTGCAGTTTAAGGAGGGGCTGGCTGGCCCCTCCTGAAACTGCAAAAAGTCAGCAGGACTTTTGGGGATGAGGTTATTTTATTGATGTTAGTTGGTAACCATTTAAAGTTACTTTTGGGAGTTATGTCTAAAGGGCATTTGTAGACATTTTACGGGCATTTTGGCACAAATTCTTCCGCTGTCTTGCCATTCTTCTATCAAACTTAAGGATTTTTGTTGTTGATGTTTCTTAAATGACCCATAAAATAAGAGGAAAATCATGAGGAATGCATGAAGTAAGGCACTTGGTTACTTTTAGAATTCTGTAATGAGTACACCTGTGGGTTACTTTTTAATCATTATAATTAACAATGGGGAAAAAAGAAATGTTCCAAGTGTGGACATCAAGAAGGGAACCATCTCAGTAGACTCTTTTTCAAAGTCTTGTTTTTATACCTGTTTGTCACATGCAGATAAGCAGGTGCAATGGTTAGAGAGAATTTGGGAAATTGACAATCATTGAGATGTTTATTGTGAAAAATAAGCACTGATCTGTGGCTTCTAATGGGTGGATATTAGCACTTAAGGTCATATGAACTTTAAATTAGTGCTTCCAGGTTACCAAAAGCATATGCAAACTATCTGAATGTCATTTGCCAATGCCCAGCAAAGCTTGTGCCTAATGTGTTTCAAATGCATTAGGCAGATGGGTTCTAGCTAGGGTTGCCAGGTCAGGACTATCTCAAGTTCTGACATTTCAGGGCACTTAGGGACAACTCCTGGTGATGTTACAAGAGGGAAACCTCTGGTGCTGCCATTAAATTTGGTATAGTCAGCATCAATCACATAATAAGCCATTCAAATAAAAAAAACAACAACTAACAAATGAACACACATTCAAACACTTTTCTTTTTTTAACAATAACTTAATAATAATTTTATTTATAATTTTATTACACATAAACATGCAACATAAAACATACACATAGACCATACAGAATCACACATCACATCAAAAGTACAAAACAATACCAAACAATACCAAACATTACAAACATAACTCTTATATGACTAAACTATAGTTCAAAACTTAACTGAAGTAAACTAGCATACAAAAAACCTCTATAACTATTTAAAAAATAGTTCTCACCCTTGTTGGAAACAGCTCCTACTAAATAAATGTACTTAATGTAAAATCATTATTTAAACTCAATTTTAACTTTGTTGCTCAAAGTGTTTTTACCAAATATCTAAAAAAAGAAATGATTAATATAACTCTATTATTCTAATATTAAACTGTTCTAACTACTAAACTCCAAATATATTTATAATATCACTAATACTCAATACTCAATTCCTTTTTAAAAAAATTATAAATCATGCCGCACAAGATGTAAGTTGTTCAATACTTTAAGAGTACATATGTATCTGCTGAAAGGCCAGTTAGGCTGCAATAGCAATTAAAAGCTTACAGCTGAATTTGCAAAGGCAAGTCACCAAGATGAAATATTTGAGATCTTGAGATTTTTTGTCACTGTTGTAGGTTGGGGAATATTCCCTGAAAATAATGGGTGTCATTACAATTAATTGAGAGATTATTTTGTTAGGTGGAGTTTGAAGAAATGTTAAGATTAAAGTTTAGGATGTGATGGATAGGGCTAATATTTCTGTGAAAAATGTCACCAATATTTACTAGGAGGAAGTGCTGTTAAGGCCTCTATTTATTCTTCATTAAGCACATTATGCTTCCATGAAGTAATTACAACAGTGCAATCTAAAATTTAAGGCATGGCCCAGAAAACTGAGACGATTGAGCTGGATCTAGACTTCATTAACATTACATTAGACCCACTGAAATCAATAGGTTAAATCCAATTGTTAGTCCCAGCTACAATAGTCTCACTGAATAAATGGTAAGTGATGACCTACCACATTTCCATTGATGCAATAGGTTTAGAATCACAGAATCACAGAGTTGGAAGATACCACAATGGCCATCCAGTCCAACCCCCTGCTATGCAAGAACCCACATCAAAGCACTCCCAACAGATGGCCATCCAGCCTCTGCTTAAAAACCTTCAAAGGAGGAGACTTCACCACACTCTAAAGCAGCATATACCACTGCTGGACAGCTCTGACCACCAGGAAGTTCTTCCTGAAGTTCAAGTGAAATCCATTGCCCCTTGTCCTAGTCTCTGGAGCAGTGGAAAACTAGGACAAGAAGCAACTCTAGAGCCAGCATGGTGTAGTGATTTGATCATCAGACTATGACCCTTGAAACCAGGGTTCGATTCCCCCTCAGTCATGGAAACCAACTGGGTAACTTCGGGTGCATCACACACTCTCAGCCCCCAGAAAACCCCATGATAGATACTCCTAAGGACCACCATAAGTTGGAAATGACTCAAATAACAACACAACAACAACAAGTGACGATTAGCCTTTTAGGTCAATGACTTACTTGTCATCATGTTTAATTGATTGAATGTTGGTCATCTGGGGACCAGCGCAACTAAGGGCTTTATCACATGAGGCAGGTAAATCACAATTGCACTTAAAGAGAAAAAGAAGTTTTATTTTTGATAGTCACCCCCAACCTAGATAGGAGGTCCAACACATGTGTAGGGTGCTGGTTTAGGGGAGATGACATTAAACCAATGAAGAAACATTACAATCTGTTAGCAAGACCAGAAAGCATTCAACACAGATGGGAGCTTAAAAGCTTTGATTAAATAAATCTTTTAGCTAATCTACTAAAAGGCAGGAAGGGTGGCGTTGATGAGAATCTCAAGGTATTCCAGAGATTCCCTGCGGCGTTGGAAATATGCTTTGAACAATAGAATTGATAAGGGCTATTTTTAAAGTAAAACTGAACTGCATTCTTTTTGGGTGCTTAAAAAAAAGAATTCAATTCCCAGTCACAGCATCCTTCACTTTAAGTTAGTCTGGACATGGTTTGAGGGCAGTGCTCCCCCCATAACTTTAGTTGGTGAGTTCATGTATTTTCTGGCTTTGAAAGAGCTGGCATAATATGTGCAATTTTTTGGTAAGTGCACCCTACAGATAGCATGGTTATCAAACAGGAAGTTGTATGATTTAAGGCCAAATTTCATCTGTGCTCTGTGGCAGGTTGGAACACACAGCTGTATTGCCTTATACAGAACTGGCATCCATTATGGCTATTGGGTGTGAGAGTTCACAGTGGAGCCAAAGTAAAGTTGATACACATAGTGAGATTTCCAAGGAATCTCTGCCTTATAATGTTTGCCCTTTCTTTGATCTTGGGTGCTACTTAGAAAGACCTTTCAAGCTGAATGTTACAGTTCTAATGATTGTTACTATGAATTGGTTAGAAATAGATAATTATTAATATAGGCCAGTTCTGTTCACTCTATTGTACAATGGACAATGAGCTCTTTGCATACCCCCAAAGGAAGACAAATAAAATCAATCAATCAGTTAAAACCAGCGGTTGAAAAGGAAATGAGGTAAAAATTATTTTACTAATCATTGTAAAATGCTGCAGAAGTTAATTATTTAATTAAGTAGCTATAAATTAAAGTAGCTGTAGGAGCACGCACTGTCACCAGAAAAAAAATGCAGTTTTTCATTTTTTCCCCCTAGAAAGTACACACTGTCGTGTACATTCAAGTTGTTTTTGACTCAAGGCAACCCTAAGGCAAACCTGTCACAGGGTTTTGGGGGGCTGAAAGTATGTGAGATGCCCAAGGTCACCCCGTGAATTGCCATTGTAGAGGCATAATAATTAGGAAATAATTAATCAATAGCTTAATAGCAGGCACATTGAATTAGGACAAAGAACATCGGGGCCAGGTAAAACAAGAAAAGTGCTTATGCTTGCAGCTGGGTGCAAGTAACAGGAAATTGAGCTTGCAGAATTTAGAATAACAGGAAGCTAAGTAGAGCAATGGTAGATAGTAAGAGATAACTAACTGAGTAGGCTCAAAAGGTGTGAAAGAGAGGTAGACTCTGTGGGTTGGAGCGTGTGGAGTAGGCCAAACTAGGCCAAGGGGATGGGGAGCGACCACAAGAGATGAACTTTGGTGACCGAGAGCCTCATAAAGCTTCATTTTAATATTAAAAATCACACCCCCAGGGTGAGATCTGGTATTAAAATTTGGGACTGCCTCTATGGGCATGCGTAGTGCTTGTATGCTGACATAATAATGTATTCATGATATAGTTCCTATATGTATGTATTTGGATTAGCCAATAATTAGCATTACTTCTGTAATGGATGCTTAGCAGGGTATAAAGCTACCTGTGTGTAGCCATTTTCTTTGGAGTAGTATATTTTTAGTGCCTGATGCACAACTGCTCCCCTCTTGTACAAGGGGAAATCATTTAATAAATTCTTTACATTTTTTTTTGCTGCTAAAAACCCTGGTGTGATTTTGAATTAATGCAGTGACACCATGGCTAAGCTTGGAAATCGAGTTCTGATCTTCAAGGTTGTAGTCCAAAGCTCAAACCACCAATGCTCAGACTACATCACATGTTTAGCAACCCGATAATAGTGATCTGTTCCTGCCAATAAAAATACAGTTTTGTTTAAAAGAGTATTATTGCCAGCAGCAACAATAAGAAAGCCCGCATACTGAATTCTTAAGGTCTGAATATAATGGGCATTCCAGAAAAAAGTGGGCCAAGTACTCCATCTTCCCAGAAACCACAGGACAAACAAGAAGACGCATTCATCTCAAACTCCATCAGCTGCAGAATAGTTGATCTACATTTAGTTTGAAGACCTTTGAGGCCATGTGGTGAAGTAAAGGCCAAATGTGGAGGTGTTTTCCAAAGGGAGAGTAAAATTTCTCTACAGTTAGATACATGCGGGGTTGTCAGCTGATTAAGTGCTTTGTCAGATCCAAAGGAGTATCTCTATATCCCCTCAAAGTCAATAAGCCCATGGAGAAATTCAATTTTTTTAAAAAAATCAACCAATTTTGGAAGTCACTCCAGGTTTTTAAAAATTAAATGTGAATTAAAATAAAATTTTAAAAATTAAATTTTTACAGAGGCAAAATACTGCTATGCTTTATTCCTTTATGTCGTTTTGACTACCTCACAAGATTCAGTGCTTTGTTGTTGCTGTTTTTAAAGTACTGGGCTGGACTCCAATCCCAGTTGGTCTCTTGCATGAACCCATCAAGGTCAGATACTTTTTGCACAGCTGTGAGTTTCATAGAAAGCAGCAATGATCAGTGTCGACATTCTATGGCTGACTCAGTTGCCAAAGCGAATGAATGCCTTGCAGATGACCGCATTCTAACAGTGTTCTGTCTGACACAAAATGCTGGTTGCTACATACACTGGATGAATACAAGAGGGATGATACGACCATCAGAGCCTTAGCTTGTCCTTTCACAATGCAAGTAGCAAGCCTCTATTTGATAAATGTCAAGAAGGGAAAAGCAGCAGTGCTTTTGAAGAATATAGTGGGTATTGGTCATCGTGTGTCTGTGACCATCCACAGTGATATCTGGGTTTCGGCAGTGCATACATGCAATAAATAATATCTGCTGCAAAGGGACATACAAGCTGGAGCAATCACATTTTCACATCCACACACCCATGCAAACATATATATACTACAAATGTTATTAAAAGAAGGGAATACAAGCTAAACACAGTGACATTATTTGTGTGTATCAACAGCACAAACAACTATAGATAGTGGACATAATCTTAAATGTGCCATTCTCCCTTTTATCACACAGGGAAAGAATACAAATTGTAAGGTGATACCTGCTATAATGTAGGTGTACATCATCCAAAAACACACTTTCAGTTACCTCAGAATTCTGAAAGCTTTAAAGTTAAAAATCACGATTTTAAATTAAACTTCTAAATCAGTGGGGAGCTAGCGTAGTTGACAAAGGACAGCCATATTGCTTTTCCCTCCCTTAAAGTCAATCCATAATTAATAATCTTACAGCCCTGTTCTTGACCAACTATAGCTTCGGAATCATTTAAAAAGCCAGCCCTGTGTGAAACATATTGCAATAATCTAAGCCAAGGTGGACTACTCTTTCAGGGCCAGGGACCAGCCTTTTAACCCCAGGCCTTTGGTTGACCGCCCAGTCTCCACAATAAGCCGAAATGCTTGTGTTCCTCTACAGTCCCTCTCAAAATGGTGATGAGAAGTGATGTCAAATTGCCTCCTGTCATAATATTGAGAGGAAATGAAAAGGAAAATGGGTCATGGAACTATGTGAGTGTTGTGTAGGTGGAGTGGAATGTTTTTACATGTTTCTGGGAACTTCTGTATGGTTTTGAGGCAAAAATTGCCCAAAAATGGTGCCAAAATTTTAAAACTCTTTTTTAAAAATTAAAATTTTAATTAAAAAAACATATTGGGGAAATGAGGGGCTTTGGAGGATTTGTGTGGGCTTAAAAGGCTGCAAAGGTGGGGTCCAGATGTTATATGCAGCCCAGGGCCAGCAGTCTCCCAATCCTTGATCTAAATGGAAAGTTAATCATGGGTAGTTATAGCTTAACAACGTCCATTCAACTAAATGGATATACACCTGCCATCATCTAATCATTTAATTAGTAATGGCACTATTTGGATCAATTAGTTTTCCCAAACTGAGGATCTAGTACTTTGGAAGGCAACACAAGCCCATCTGGCACAGGTTGAATACAATTCCTCTGGATGTACGAACCACTTGTTTGGATTTAGTCTCAATTTGTTCTACCTCAACAGTTTTTAAAGGCAGCTGCATACGCAATGTGTTTATTTGCTTAAATTTAAATGATTTTATGGTTACCCCATAAAAAAAAAACTAGGTCAGCATTAACACATAGAACACACTGAGAATCTGTTATGAATTACAGCTCTAATTGCAACTTCAGTTAAAAATGGAATTGAAGAATAAGTTCTTCAAGACTTAGATGAATACGTGGACAAAAGGGTCGTAATGCATGTCTATGGTAAAAGAACAACACAGTTTTAGGACCATTCTCATCTAGTCTGCTTCCATGACCAAACACCAGTTGAAGACAACAGCTGTCTTACCTGCATCTGATAGAAAAATGAGATAAAACTGGATGTCACCCATATGCAAGAGAGTCCTCTGTCCCAGATATTAAATGTCACGGGGGTGGCTGGGAGACAGAAGTGCTGTAGGACCTCCTGCCAAGGGGCAGAACAATGGTCCCCAGCACGACCTTTAGAATTATTCCTTCAAAGGAGAAAGTGTTCCTAAACTCAACCTGGTGAGCCTATTCGGAAGGACCCCATGGCCAATGGCATAGAAAACTGCCAAGAGATCCTTTGTTTGTTCTCATGTGCCATGATTCCACTCTCTATCTCCTCTCAGGAAAGGTGATCCCGAAGACTGATCAAAGAAATCATCATCCCAAAACGAGGCCTGAGGCCTGACAGAAATGGATCCAGAGAGTAAGGCCATTTCTACACTACACTGTTATAGTGCTCTTATTCCACTTTCAACATCCTATGGAATCCTGGGGTTTACAGTTTAGGGAGGGACTTTTAGAACTCTCAGCCAGAGAGCTCTTTGGCCTCAGTAAACTACAAACCCCAGGATTCCACAGGAGGTTGAAAGAGGAATGATAGCATTATAACAGTGTAGGGTAGAAATGGCCTAGGTATCATCCAAGAGTGGCTGTAACTGATTGGCTGAAAGCAAATTTTTAAAGTATGATCACAAAGAAAGAGGAAAAAAGGAAGAAGAAAAAGAACAAGAAGAAAAGGGGAAGGGAATAATATAGGACAAGAACATGAGCAAAGCATATACATTGATATAAGCTGACCACATTTTCAAGAATATATTTTCTTGAAGCTGACATCTGTAAAATGCACATCCATGCATAGCTAAAGCTGTAACATCTTCTGACTATAGAGCAATAGCTGATGAATATAAATAGTAATAAAAGCACATAGGATCCAACCACATTGACCCTCAGTTAGATTCCACATCACAGAGATATAATTTAAAAGAACTTGGGTATCTACAAATGCCAAAGATTTTTCTAATATAAAATTAATACTCTGTAATACAGCCAGCCAAAAAGGGATAACCAGTGAAAATGTATAAATTGCTGTGATAATGATATTTATAATAACTGTCTGTGAAGAACTGAGATCATATTAGTTTCTACTCCACTGAAATTTGTGATTTTTTTGAGTAGGATGTTAGGGGCACTTTCTCATATCCCTGAACATTTCACGGATGAAAACCAGCACACATGTGGCCAAGCAACTTCAGAGTATGGTCAAGATGGCAAAAGTAATTAATGAGAAAGAATGCAAGAGGATTCTATGTGGTTTTAAGTTGTATAGAAGAGGTTGCAATAGTTTGCTTTTGCCTGAACCTCCTGGGAAAGGAAAGATTCTGCCCCTTCTCTTCCTTTCCTCTCCTCCCTTTGAGTTGTCTGCAAACTCCTGAACTCAGTTTGCAGCACCTGAAGTAAACTGAGTGCAAAGGAGGAGAGTGGGAGGTGGAGAAACTGAATCATTTTAAAAGCAGCTGAAAATGTGGGATAACTGAGGATTAATTAGGACTATTCTTGCCAAAACAGGAGAGCTGAAGAGTATGAATCTAATGGTGTGCTTCAGCAAGCAGAAATAACAGGGGGCAATCTCCTATCTCTCCTACAGTCTGGTGTACCCCAGAAACCTGGGTTTTGGGATTGAGAAATCCCTTGAAGCTGATTTCAGGGACACAAAGTGCTGCAGAGGAGAGGAAAAAGAAAGGTTCAGCACCATCACAAGTGTAATATTGATTTTAATCCCTTCTCTGACATAGAATCATAGAATCATAGAAATGTAGAGTTGGAAGAGACCACACGGGCCATCCAGTCCAACCCCTTGCCATGCAGGAACATCCTCAAAGCACTCCTGACAGATGGCCATCCAGCCTCTGCTTAAAAACCTCCAAGGAAGGAGACTCCACTACACTCCGAGGCAGCATATTCCACTGCCGGACAGCCCTGACAGTCAGGAAGTTCTTCCTGAGGTTCATTTAGGCCACTGTTCAGCTTTATAGCAATTGTTACTATCCCCAAACATGATGGTTTTAGTAAACTATAGCTACAAATCAACAGACATATACATCAGTTGATTATTCAGTACTTGATGATTCATAGCTAATGGGCACTGAGATGTATCATATTTGAGGCAATGTGAGGGTGAGAAGAAAGTCCTGTTTGTAGTATTTTATCTGTTATGACTCAGAACAAAGCCATCATATGATGTTGCAGTTACCAGGTGATACGCATGGCATTGTGCCAACATGCCCATAGTTACTATTTTTCTGGTTTTCTTTGAGGACCATGTGGTCACCTTTTGTGAGATGCAAAGGGTAAGAGAAACACAAAGTAAATGCTGAGCCGGTGATTTAGATTGCCATGCAAAGTACGAAGTGACTCTGAGGTCTAAGCATTTCCAGATGTTATAGCAGGTAATGGCTTTGAAAACGATGTTAAATAAGTGCTGAGTTTTGACCTGCAGGAAAAATGTACTCTGGTGTGACACAAATGATACCACTTTCAAAAATTATCCCATATTATCCTAGACCTTGTGATGGTAACAACCTTGGGGCAGGAGACTTGATTAGTTTCCTGTCTGGAAGGTGCAACGACCTGTGATTTATTCCTTAAGTCAGTGAGATGCAGTGCATTGTAGCGACTCCCCTAGGCACGCCAGATCCCAGAAACACATGAACTTACGAACTAAAGAAGAAACAAATTATTCTATGATGTACACAATGGTTGACTGCAATATTGTTGTTAAAAAGGCACACAACTTCCCAACTTGGACCCTTTTCGCACCTTACCTTTTCGCAGTGCTGGGGTGCGGGGCTCGTGCGAGCAGCCTCCGGAGAGAGGCTCTAGCGTCCGGGGTCCTTTGGCTCTGCACGAGCTTCCTGTTCATGTGAGAGCCCTGCCTCTTCCTTTCGCAGTGCAGCCTGGGACCTTCTCAGGCTGCACTGAGACAGGAAGCGCGACTGGCCCGGCTCCCGAGGCTCCACACGCCAGGTAAGTGTGCATGGGGCCCCGGAGCGATGCACGACCGTGCAGCATTTTTGGCTTCAAGCCAAAAATGAAAAAATGCGTGCGTGGACCACGTCAGGTCCTTGAGTGTCGTGCAAATGTGAGTGCGTTGTGTGGACCACTCTTCACATGTGTGCGACGCTCAAGGGGCCCTTTCACTTTGGAAATGCCGTGCGAAAAGGGCCATGGAATTAGATACACAATTGCTGTGTTGGGCCTTCAAACCATTCTCAGCCTTCTGAGAATGCTAGTTGTATGTCTAAATTAATTAGTTAATTAATCTTCTGCCACTTTTCCAGCTGGTGCCATTTTCATCTTTAATGAATTTAATATTTAAAGCTGATATGTAATTCACTTTTTAGCTTCACCTACCTTTTAAAAAGTTGAAGGCACAACAGAACCTAAAATAAAAGGAGTGCTTCAGGGCAAATTAAGGAAAAAATTGAAGTTGATCTGAATGTGTGGTAAACCAAAAGCATGCCCATGGGAATTTGCCATTTTGGCCATTTTGTACTCCCCTCTACTGAAGACAGGATAAAGCACTATTTATCTATCTATCTATTTATTTATTTTCTATCCTGCCTTTCTCTTACCACAGGGCCAAAAGTGGCTTACAACAAGGCTAAAACAAGATAAAGCTAAAACTGTAGGACAAAGAAGTTAAGACACAATTAAACAAGCCATCATAATAAAGCACTATTGATTATAAAAAGTGTAAAATAATTTAAATAAGATAAAGAGGTTAAAAATACAGCACATGCACGTGATTAAGAAGATTCCCCACAACCAATTAGTCATCAAGCACCGTTTAAAATAAAAGGATCTTTGCCTGCCAGCAAAAGAACAAAGCAGGGGCCAGTTTAGACCTTGAAGGAAGAGAATTCCGCAGCCTGGGAACAGCCACTGAGAAGGCTCTCTCTCTCATAGCTGCACCATCTGTGATGGAAGCTGAACCAAGAGAAAGCCTTCCCTTGGTGTTGCTTGGCCACAGATGTCCTGGTTTTCTTTTTGTAGAAGATACACCACTTATGGTGTACGTTCCATCATTGGCAGTGGGGCCAAAAATGCAGTTTTCCCTTGAAATCTGGGCATGCACTCCTCGTGTGCCCCCATTACAGGTAGAATCACCCTCCAGGAAGCCTTCCAGAAGTTTCTTTTTCCTTATGAACAAATTGTGTGTGGTCGGAGCAGGGGATATGCATCTTGTTTAAAGGAAAAGTCATGCTTTTTACTACTCATGTGGAAAATTTGATGGAATCCAGTATGTGACCACCCTTCCAAGATCCTAAAGGTTGCATAGCCCTTTATCAGCAGGTGTCTGCTATCATGATGTTGGCTTTAGGCCTTTGCCTGTGAAATATTTATGCAGATTGAGGATCAAGAGCTCCATCAATCTCTTGAGGGTTGGTTGGTTTGCTGTCAGGTTGCCTTTCTCTGTCATTAATAAAAAAGAAAAGTTGCAAGTGCGAGGTATCCTGATGTTTAAAGATTCTTCCCCAATGTACAAAATAACTCATAGTCTGATGTGACGGATCATCTGAAGAGCAGCTCTGAAAATCCTCCCCCTACACCCTCACCCTGTGTAATCCTTGGCGTGGAAAACAGCTTTAGCTCTTGCATTCTTCTCTCCACCCCCTGAGTCCACCTCACATGACATATGTGCTATTTGCAGAGACTGTTTGTCCAAACCAGGTGGTTAGGAGTAAAAATGCCAGTAGATCTGCCTTTTGTAACAGTGTGAGCAGCTTGTTGAAATTAGTCACCCTGAGCTACAGTACATCTGGGCTGTCAACTTTCCAAACTGCTATCAGTCCTAACGTGAAAGGAAGCCTCCATTTTCCATTCCCAGATGGGAAAAGCTTTGTTTTTGTGTGTGTATTGAATAAGCTGGAGCCTATTGCTTCCCAGAGAATGGACAGTAACGTGCAAAAATATCCAGCCGCCTTGGGTCCCACTTTGTGAGAAAGGCAGCGTATAAATAAAATGAATAAAAATAATAAATTGTAACTAGCTTCAGTGCTAGTTTCTTTTTAAATTGTCCATATTATAGGAAAAAACAAAGTCAACATTAAAAAAAACAGCATTCAATACATTTTCTTTTATCACTTAATACACACATTGACTTCCTCCTGACTTTCTTTGGTTGATAAACCACTTTGATAATAAAGTGGAGCTTTCTCAGTAGTTGAAACATGTCTGATTCTGACTCACTGGAATTAAATTTTATAAGTTATTTTGATTTATAATACATTTTACTTGAACTGTGACATCTGACATCTTACTGAGAAACCTGAATTTGATAAAATGTTGTCTCAATCTAAATCAGTGATAGTTTCAAGGGCTCAATAAGTTGTTTAGTTTCTCATTATTCCAGAGGATCTAAAATAATTATTTTAGTGACTTACAGAATGCTTTTGAAGAGCATTTGGAAGCTTCAGTTTGTACAAATTGCCGCAGCAGAGTGTTAACTGGGGCTGCTGGCAGGAATCGTACAACATCCCTGCTCCAACAGCTCAACTGCCTGCTAGTCTGTTTCCTGGCCCATAAAAGAGCCAGTATGGTGTAGTGGTTTGAGCATTCTTCTACAACCCTGGAGACCAGGGTTATCTGCTCAGCCATGGAAACCCACTGGGTGACTTTGGGTGTGTCACATGCTCTTGGCCCCAGAAGACCCCATGATAGGTTCACCGTAGGACTGCCCTAAGTCAGAAACAACTTGAAGGCACAGAGAAACAACAACAACAAATGGCCCAGAAATCCTAATATAACTTGGTTCCTGGCTGCATCTCCCTGTATGAATATGCCCAGACTGAAATTTTCAGGATAGGCCTTTCTGTCAGTCCATTTGGTGGTAACTCAGGAAAAGACCCTCTCCGTGGCTCCCTCAAGCTTTGAAATTCCCTTCCGTGAGGCTAGAATCATTCCCTCTTTACTGTTCTTTGGAGAAGACTTTTCTATTATGAGGGGCTGTTAGGACTGAAGGCTTTTAAGGAAAGTGCTTGTAAGAGGTTGCTATGTTGTTTTAAGTTATACAGTTTTAAAACTTTTGATCCTTTTTAAATGCATAATTTAAATTGTTTTAATATTGTCAATAGTTTAACCCCATTTTAATTTTAGTTTAATCCCATTTTAATTTTGACTTTGTTTTAATTGCATTGTTAACATTTTAATTTGTAAGCCACTTTGAGCCCCATTTTGAGGAAAAGGCAGGGTATAAATAGTTAACAACAATAACGTTTTAAAAATAATCAGAATGCTTGATGGCATTTACTTGTGGTATAAAACACAATTAGTGAGGCCAGAAACAATGCCTAAACTCTTAGTGAGAAATAGAAAGTAGCAGCTACTGAGAATAAGCATGCTAAGGTTGCTTTCTCTAACATTAATTAAGGTGCGTTTCCTAGCCAAGGTTCTAGAAAACCCTAAATAATTCATCACAGGTTTTATATTCAGACTATCTGGACTGACAGTTCTATGAAATGAAGAACAAGGAAATCATGTACAGAACCAGAGACATAAAAATTTCCAGTCTGCATTTACCTTTGAAAGTCTTTGAAAGTTCTACGCCTTACTTTTTGATATTTCATGTATTTTGGTATTCATGCCATATTCTATTTGTTGCTCTTAGCCATATCTTCTCTTTTCCTGTATCAGCATGTGATTAGTGTTAGGTCGCTGTCACATTCCACTGTTATAGCACTATTATTCCACATTAACTGCCCTGGCTGCACCCTGTGGAATTCTGGGGTTTGTACTTTGGTGAGGCACTGCAGCTCTCTGGATGAGAATTCTTAATAACTCTCCCTAAATTGCAAATCCCATGATTCCATTTGATATTGCCATGGCAGTAAAAGTAGAATAATAGCACTATAACACTGTAGTGTGATAAGGCCCTTAGTCCATTTATCCTCCATTTTGTTACCTGTAGTTCTTTCTCTCAATTTCTCTTTCTCCCTCTCCTCCTCCTCCTCTTCCTCTCCCCTATATGTTTGAATAGCACATGTTATAGACCCTCTCACCCTGAGATGCTATGAAAACTTTAGGAGTAAGTTTACTTCATACATTTTATGAAGAAGAATAAGCCTGATTTATTCCTGTCCTGGACACTGTGTGTGGGGTGGTAGTAATGGTGTGGAATTAGGTGTTATTCACCTGCTGCTTGTGAGATAATTACTCTGCTTGTGAGATACAATATATATCTCACATTCCCCAACAATTATGTATTCACATGGACACATCCAAAAACATACCCACCCCAACGTTCTCCTCTTAGGTAAAATACCACCTTCCTGTTTAGGAACCATTTCTCATTTGTTATAAAAATGGACAGTGGAAGACCTCTGGTAATTGGCAGTCATATGCTGAACACAGCAGGAAGAACACAAAAGAACAGTGTCAGATTTATCACAGGTAGATAAGAAGAGTGATAGGGAGTTGCCTCCACATTGTCTGGATGCAGTGGCTGCCCTATGCATCGGATCACCACGAGTCCAGCCCTGGAGAGTTGTCCAGCAGAGGGTCCCATCCTCCTTGAGCCAAGAGAATACAAACAGTGAACCTTTGTCCTTTGGAATGCCCCATCTGCTCACACAGGCAGTCTGTCAAGCCCATGTATAGCGAAGTCTCTTGAATACCACACTTTCGTTAGGAATTTGGACTTAAATGTGAAAATTCTCTACCACACAATAAAAGTGGCATTCCTTTGCCCTTTAGCACATCAGTCTTCCCTTGTGAATAGAGCCCTGAGTTCTTTGGCTCTTTCCATATGGAACAATTGATCCCTTCACTTAATTTGCCAAGAGTAATCAGTTATTTCTGCTAGCTATAAATTTTAACCCACCCACCCCCATTTGGGAAAAAAAAAAAAAGCTGGAGGAAAGGAAGAAAGCGAAGCAATAAAAGTGGGAGGGCAATAAAGCATGCAGCTGTCAGAGCAGTGACGGCTGGTGCAGTTTAGCACTGCAGGGGGAAGAAAAGAAGCAAAACAGGCTTCTAAACTGCGTTCACCTGTTGGTTTCTCAGGCCCTGGGGTTCAGCCCTGAGAATGGGTCATTTTTCAGTTGATTCTTCTGCTGCTGTAAAGGTTATTGTGTACCCTGTTTCAGGATGACCTGAGAACTACTCCACTATTTTAGGCTACTAATGTGATAGTCTAAATTAAAGGATTAGCAGTAAATCTCAGGAATCAATGGCTCCAATATTTTCCACTGATTCAATTGCCTACCTCCTGGAGAGTATATCACTGAGAATATGTTGCTCCCTATCACTGGTAAAGGCTCCTTAAGTTTGTAAAAACTGCAGACATTCAGGAAATTATAGAAATGGATGCTGCTCGCAGCCTTTGAATCTTAGCTTCTCTTAAAACAAGGGTAGAAACTGCAGGGCCATCTGTTGGATTACAAGTTCCAGCAGCCCTAATAGCAAGGAAGGCTGGGAGTTGCAGTCCAGCAGCATCAGGAGGGCTGCATGGTTCCCACCCCTTATTTTAAAAATGAGAGAGAGAGAGAAAATGTTTCACAACAATAGATACCTTGGGAATTTAGAAGAGACACGGTACAATAGTGTTGCTTCATTCATGACATTCTGGGAGAAGTCCAGACAACCGTGACTTCAATTTGTAGCTCTCCTGTGTTTCTCCACTCTTCCATCTGTCAAGAAAACAGGGTAAAATTTAGAACTACAACTCTTCACTAATTTCATTCTCAAAAGAAGCAACAAATCATTTTAGCAATTTTCTTCTTGCTTTTTCCAGTTTGGGATTTGTTTAGCAAAAAAATTGAATGTGGTGTGTGTGTGTGTGTGTGTGTGCGCGTGCACACACACAGAAAACAGGATTTTCTACTGTTTCCTGCTCAAATAATGCAAACTTTGTACAGAGTAAGTCCTCAGTTGCAAAGATTCTCATTAGTTTAGTTCTTTTTGTTACTTTTCTCCCTCCCTTCCTTCCTTCCTTCCTTCCTTCCTTCCTTCCTTCCTTCCTTCCTTCCTTCCTTTCTCTAAAAAAATGATAACATTGTACAGTGAAAGTTTCCTGTGGAAGAACCCTGACAGCCCAGGTCACCTCCTCTCTCTCTCTTCTCTGCCAAAACATAGGAGAACAACGGCTATTTAGGATGAGACCAAGTGTCCCGTCAACATTCCTAGCCCATCTCCTTAACAGCTGTATGGACCAGAATCACAAAAATTTTCTCTCCTTCCTTCTTTTTTTTTCTCAAGCGGAATTTGTGATTCGCAGGCTGGAAGCAGTAACAGTTTCTGCAATTGCAGTTTCCATAATTTTTCTCACTAGGTAAAAATGTTTTTCTAAAAATAAAGACAAAATAGAAGCATTACTTCTCATTGGTTACTGCAAAGACAACTAGAAGAAAGATGGACAAAAGGATACAAGGAATTGAAACGAAAGAAAAGGAATTTGACAAATTGTTAAAATCGGGTGTAGATCATTTGATAGGTAAGATATATAAATTGTTACTAAACTGGTATATGGAAGAAGAAATTGTCAAAGATAATATGATAAGATGGGCTAAAAATCTGGGACACACTATTTTGTTGCAAGATTGGGAAAAATCACGGAGGGATGTTAAGAAATATTGTGTTAACATCAACATAAAAGAAAATTATTACAAAGTTTTTTATCGATGGTATTATACACCGACTCAAATTGCTAAATTAAGTAAGAATACTAAAGATACATGTTGGAAGTGTTCTAAGAAAGGGATGTTTTACCACCTATGGTGGACATGTGATAAGGCTAAAGAATTCTGGAATAAGATTCATAATTGTATTGTTAATGCGTTACAAATTAATTTTCTTAAAAGTCCTGAAATATATTTGTTGAATATGTTGGATGAGAAATATTTTAAAAAGAGTTCTTTGAGAAAAATGATGATTTTTATGATAACAGCAGCAAGATTGGTATTTGCACAATTATGGAAATCAAAGGAAACACCTAAGATGGAAGATTGGTTATGGAAACTATATGACTTATGGGAGCTAGACGAACTCACATCAATTATAAATGATAGACCGAAAAAATTAATTATTGAAGAATGGAATTTGGCAAAACTCGTTTGGGAAGTCCAATGGGGAAGGTAAACCTAAGTGATTTACAAATTTGGACTCGGAAGTAAAAACTTTGTATTGAACTTTGATAGCACAAATAAGGTAGTGGTATTTTTTTCAATTTGATAGTATAGTAAGTGTTGGTCAATAACAGATAAAGGATGACCATCCTCAAAATATGTAGAGAATAAGGGAAGGAGGGTAAGTAGGTATAGAGAGTAGAATTAGTATTTGTACTAGTCAAAAAGTGATATCTTCAACTAATATAATGGATTAGTTAGTTTGAAATTGTAACAATTTTTTTCTTTTTTCTTCTTCTTTTTTTTATAAAAGGTATATAAGATGGTGGAAGAGAATTTATGTATGGTAAAAAATAAGGAATGTTTTATTTGTATGTTTGTTTTTATAAAATAAAAATAAAAAATAAAATAAAAATACAGACAAAATAGCTGACAAGGGCCTTTGGGACACTTATTGCCATTTCCACATGGAGGTGCAGTCCTGCAATGAGGACAAGATGGCAGCAGTCCACGGGTTGCGCTTTCGCACAATATCTTTGTGATCCGGCTGCCAACCCATTCCCACCCATTGCAATTGCGGGATATTCGCTTAATGGGAAAAAAATCCATTAAGCATCTATGATTGCAAAACACTCCCATCACCCCTGCCCATGCAGAAGGGGAAGAAGCACAATAATGCACTTCCTTTTCCAGTGCAGCATGGGACAGAACCCAACTGCATTGCGGAAGGAAGGAAGGAGTGTGTTGCTCACACTCCCTCCTGCAGGGAGCTGGTTGGGTGTGAAGGGGAGTGTTCACATTGCGCTTCCTTCCCAGCAAAGGCACTGCCAGGACTGTGACGGGAAGACAACAGAAGGAGGTACGGTGTGAAAATAGCCTATCAATGCAATCCTTCAGTCCAGAGTCACACTTAGTTTCTACTCCTTCACTTGCAAGTTGTATCTTGGTGTGACTTTATCTGTCTGTATCAGTTCATAACCTTTTCTTTGTGTGTGTGCGCACATGAATGTGTGCACCTGCAGGAGAAAAAGCCCACCACTTACCCCATCCATCAAATCCAGACCCTCAGCATCACCCATAAGATAGATTTTTGAAAGGGAACCAGCTCTGCAATTCTATGATCCATCTGTTCCAAGTTCTTGAGGAAAGTAAGTGAGCTCGTTCTACAAAGGCATTCTGGGAAGAAGTATCAGGCATAAAAGGAAGAAAGGAAAACCATCATTTTAGAAGACAAGGACCTTTGAACGGCTGTAGGTGATCAAACAAAATGAGACAAATGAGTTTCCCTGGTAGGGTTGTGTAAAGATACACACATGCACATGTGCACACACATGAAACCTTCACCTTCTTAATGAGGCAAAACCAAACTTCTCTGCTTCCACCTTTCCAATTAATCGAGATAGTGGGACATGCACACACACACATACAGAAATAGAAACAACAACAACAGCAACAGCAAACTGAAAGAAGCAAAAGGGAAAGACTGTAGTATGAGTGAAATTAAAAGAAATAATTAGGTTGACTTTTTATTTTGCAGTGCTGGCTGCATTTCTGTGGCAAAGGATAAAGTAGAGACATTTAAATAACTATCTATGAAAGACAATAAATGGACCCAAATAGTTTGCTGCTTGTAGTGATGCAGAAAATGTCTGGTCACCCCCCCACCCCACTCAATTGGCCATAAAGTAGTAACTAGTTGATATCAAATTGTGGAGATTGTATTTTGGAAGTGTCTTCCCCATTAGATGACTAGGATAGAAATAATAATAATAATAATAATAATAATAATAATAATAATAATAATAATAATAATAATAATAATGGGGCTGTGACATGGAATTGCAACAGAGGTCCTGCTTCTGATTGCTGCAGCCTAGCTCTCTGGCAGGTAGGAGGTGGAAACATCATCTTCTTGCACCTCAACCATCAGCTGAACAGGCCTCCATCTGTCAGTGTGGCTACTGCCTCATCAACTAGGTTTGAGAGGGCAACAGTACCATGATTATTACCGTACAGTGTTAGTGAATACAGAGCAATTACAGATCTGTTACTGTAGGGTTAAGAATCCACAACTGCAATACTGAATTGCAGCTGGTATCATTATCATCATCTCTACCACCATCATCTCAGGACTTGACCCCTCTTCTGTAGACCTCAGCACATGGGGAAGAAACTAAAAAAAAAAAAAAAAGACAAGGAAAGAGATTAGACTTTTTTTTTTAATGTGTGTTGCTGGTCCACACTGTCATTTCAGGCTGCTTTGGAGCAGCTGCTGTAAACTCTTCAGAGCCCTTGTCTCCTCCAGTCCCTCTCTTGTCTCATTGATTAAATTTGTGTTATGTTATTTGAATGGCATATTCTGAGCAACTGTGGTTAATGCTTAACGTATCACGTTCAATGACATCACCATGCACTGTCCGTAGATCTCAGGTTTTGACCATGAAATCTCAGAGCCTGGAATGCTTCTGATCTGGGAATCCTATCACTGGGGGTGTCAGGGATGGGTGATCAGAATACAGGATAGAAGCTACCAAACTAGGATATGCTAGAGCAGAATATAAGTTAAGATACAGGGCCAGTAGCCAGCTTGGGTAAGTATTCCAATGGGCTGTAGCTGTTGGGCATGAAAGCCTGTGCGTAATTGTAAGCAGGACAACAGAGCCATATCTTGGAATCCTCCACAATGCACAGCTACGACATACTCTTAAACATAGAAAGTAAATGGAAGGAAAAAGCAATCCAGTCCTTTTGATTCTTTCACTTTTTGAAGTTAATCACTGCAAAGAGGGATTTCTCTAATCTTAGGGAAGGGCTGGGTAGCTCTTAGAGGAAAAGGCCTGATAAAAATTATTTCGGCTTACAAAGGAACTTTTATCAACTTCTGTTTCCTCCAGTACTGTTGATATCTGACAAGGTGGGTGTGGACATGGAACATGAAAGACTTATCGAAAAGGAAAGACAGCTTAGGTTGAGGGTTGAATCCAAAGCACACTGAACTTAATATAAAGAAACCTATTCATTTCAAACAGCTTTATGTTTGGCAAAATGGCTCTCATTTCTTAAGGGCAAATTGGAGGAAGGCATAGTTTTGTAATGGCTTTTATTATGCTCTATGTTCAGTCTTGCACTGCTGTTCCCAGAAGCAATATATGGATGAGCCAGGAACAAATCTAGCACACTTTCAGTACTTTTCAGAATCTCAGCCCTAACATCTTAAAAGGCATTCTGGCCTTGAGCTTAGCTTAATGTGAAAACTAGGGATGGGCCAACCGAATCCGCAAATCCTCGAATCCTGAGATTCACGGATCCGAATCCGGCCTCCAAAATAGGCAAGTAGAATCTTTTGAATCCACTGCCATTCAGGCCCGCAGGGGCGTGTAAGGTGGGTGATTGCTGCATCCTTGCACACCCTGGGGCCTGAGCTCACACGATCGTGTGGCAGCTGGCCGACAGGAGAGTGGGGAGCATGAGATCGCACTCCCTCATGATCATGCTCAAACTGGAATGTGGAGGGAGAATTGGCACCTCCCGGGGCCCACCAATGGCCTGATTGGGTGGTGGGCCCCTGGATGTGCAAAAATCATGGCATAAAGCCATGTGCGCGTCTGAGGCTGCCTGTTCTCCCTTGTGTTGCTTGTTCTCCCTCATGCTGCCTGTGCCCTTTGGCTGCCTGTTCCTGCTGGGCTACCTGTGCCCACTTGTGCTGCCTGTGCCCTTTGGCTGCCTCCCCCTGCAAGGTAATAATAATCTCTATTCTTTTGACTTCAGACTGGAGGGTAGGGACTGGGAATTATTGAGACTGGACTAGAGACTTGACTTGAATGTCCCTTGCAGGACTGAACTTGAGGGTAGAGAATTGACTGGACTAAAGGCTTGTGTTTTTTATTTTTATTTTAACTGCCTTCTTTGTTACAGGACTTCAGACTTGTCAAATTCTGTGTCAAAAACACTTTTCAGTAAGTGCTTTCTTTCCCTTGCTTTTTAAACCCTTTTTTAAAAAAGGATTTGAAAGATTCGAGATTCGTGGATTCCCAGAACCTTCCAGGGATTTGGAAAATTCTGGATTCGTCACATACCTGGTAAAAATACACTAAACTCAAGCCCGGCAAATTCTGAAAGTCTTTTAGATTCTCAGGCCCTGTAGATCTTGAAGGCTGAAATCTTAGTGCAAGCTGAAGGCACAGGGAACTTCTGAGCCCAGAAAGTCTCGAATGCACCCTTAAGCTGAGCAAAATTTGAAAGGGTTGTATTCCTGACTCTTGAGTGTAGCAATTTGCAAAGAGATTTTGGCCCTGAGCCTGGTAAGTCTTGAAATCATTCTCAGACTTTGTAATTATGACCTTCCAGAAGTAAGAAATGAATTGTGCCTTGACTGCTTTGTTTTAAGGACCAAATGTTCAAGGCGTGAATGAAGCCTGCTGGAGGAATTTTATTTTGCAGCTTTCTTTTTCTGGTTTTGAAGAGCTGATCTCAGTGGAAAATCTGGCTGCCAGCTCAACTCTTAACATATGCTGTTTGCCTGTCAGTAGACAATTCATTCAATATGATCAATCCCTTTTTTTTTTTCCCCAAGAAGGGGAAGGACTGAAGCTCTGTGACAGGGCATATGCTTTGTACAGAGAAGTTCCCATTCAATCTGTGATATCTCCAGTGAAAGGGTTAAGTAGGAAGTAACAGTGATGAGAAAGACCCTTCTCTGGCTGAGACCCTGGGGACTCTCTGTTAGTCAGATCAGAAAAAATATTGGCTTCGATTGGGATGAGAATTATGCAGCTATGCAGATATTGTTGGATTGCAGCTCACCATTGGCCATACTGATTAGTAGAGCTACTGGGATTTGCTGTCCAACAACATCCAGAGGGCTGCACTATTCCTACTCCCACTTTAGACAGACAGACAAACTGATCTGATATAAAATAGAGTTTTATGTTCTTTTGTGTAAAGTCCATGGGTGTTTTCATAGTAAAATCCATGGATGGATTTAGATGTAGTTCAGTTGTGAGCATGAAAACAGTTACAAGCGAATGAAGGAGGGAGAAGTTTCTAATCAGGAACATGGGGAGTGTTCGCCAAATTTTGATAAACTGCTGCTCCTACTGTGCTTCACCAGTGGATCAAGATTCAGCAACATCTGAAAGCCGTACTTTGCCTGGGTGGAGCCTGCATTCCTCCATTCCAGACTCATGATCCACCTCTATTGTTGTCTCCAGTACTTTCTAAAGGAGAAAAAAAAATGGGAAACCACATGACAAGAGTATAGTGCTTAAAAAGTATCTTCAGTAAATTGAAGCAGATTTCAAGGTCTACCATATCAAACATCTTTACTTCATTCTTCCAACCTGATGCACAATAAAGGGGGGAAAAGAGACTTTTTTTTTTTGGTCTTATACCAGGATGGAAGAAAGTCTGTATGATGTCTGATTACATAAGGAGTGGATACCATCATCTAAGCAAATCTGCTCCATGATGCTGTCATGACATAACAAACCAAAAGAAATGGGTATAGTAAGGCACACAGTCTGCAAATCTATATAACAAATAACAAAATTATTTGAAATAATGAGCCCTTGAACCATGTGGATGGATACATTTTTATTCCATTGCATGGTTCATCTCCGATGAATTTACAAATGTATATATACACAATGCAGAATGTCCGCCATGTGCAGTCTTAGAAAAGCAAAAAAGCTTACACATTCCAGTTGTTAAATGATGCAACGTCCAGGTGGATATTTAATGGGCCATAGCAAATCTTGAATGACACTGCAGACTCCATAAATAATCCCTTTAAACAGATAGAACAGACCCCCTTTCTAAAGAGAGGCTGTTACTCTCTTTTTTTTCACGTGGCAGCCATATTTTTTAGTGTAGTATTTTTAGCATCTCCCAAAGACATGCACATGTGAGTGACAGACTTACCAGGTTTGATTATTGAAACAAAGAAACTCAACCCAGGATACAGCAACAGCACTAGATATATTAGCCAGAGTAGTTTATATTTAAGACATGTACAACAACCTGTGCCAGATCAGACAAGAAGCCCACTGAGCTGAGCATTCTGCTTCCAATGGTGGGCAACTAAACCATATGAGGAAATTACGCAGGGCTAACTTTTTGTTTCACTGCTGTCCCATAGCATCTCCTTGCTTGCCAAGGCAAACCAGGATAGACTGGGAAGAACAGACTGATAAGAAATTATCTTCCAAGTAGAGGTTTTTCAAAATACTCCAGTCTCAGATACCTTTAAAAGTCACAGGGCTTCCAAATTTTATATATATTGATGATAACATGATGTGTGCCTTCATGTCATTTCCAACTTGTGGCAGCTTTAAAGTGACCCTGTCATGGGGTTTTCTTGACAAGATTTGTTCAGAAGTTGTTTGCTCTTGCCTTCCTCTGACACTGAAAGTGTGTGACTTGCCCAAAGTCACCCAATGGGTTTCCAAGGCTGAGCAGGAATTCGAATCCTGATCTCCAGAGTAGTAGCCTAATGTCCAGACCACTACATTAGGGCCATTCCCGCACTACACTGTTACAATGCTATTATTCCACTTTCAACATCTTGTGGAATTGTGGAGTTTGTAGTTTACCGAGGCTAACAAGCTTTCTGGCTGAGAATTGTAAGTGCCCCTCCAGAAACTGCAAACCCCAGGATTCCATAGGATGTTGAAAGTGGAATCATAGCGCTATAACAGTCTAGTGTGGAAATGGCCTAAGTCAGTGGTTCTCAACCTGTGGGTCCCCAGATGTTCGTGGACTTCAGCTCCCAGAAGCCCTGAGCATTGGCCATAGTGGCTGGGGCTTCTGGGAGCTGAAGCCCACAAACATCTGGGGACCCACAGGTTGAGAACCACTGGCCTAAGTGATAGGCTTAGGAGTAAATATTTAGCATATAGCTAGAATCCTGTTGGTTACATATATAACCCCCAGTTAGCATGGCAGAAGGGACTGTGAATAACGCAAAATCCAACAGACTATAAGTCAAAATAAAAGAGTCATATATCTTGAGAATATTGGACCTATATTATGAATGTGTATGACTCCTTTGACTTGGGGGTATTCCTTGACCTTCACAGTCCTTTCTGCTATTTTTATACCAGTATTTTACCTTTCAGGGGTATTGAAGGAGAAGGTATTCCATACCCCCTTGTGCAAATCCCCTTGCCCAGCTGCATCAATGGATCAAATGTGGGGTATGCTTATTCTTTTTCCAGCAACCAGTTAAAAAGGTGGGGTTTCTGCAGAGAGTGGAGGTTCCTCCTTCTTCCCCATGTGTCCAAGGACAGTCAGAACATAACTGAGCACGCACCTGCAGCTGCTCAGTGGCCAGGGGATGGAGATGCGCCTGGGATCTCCCTCCCAGCTGCTGTTCCACTCCCAAGGAGAGAGCAGGGAAGAAAGAGCAACTTCTGCCCCTGCAAAATAATGCAAGTGTGCACGCAGAGAAGCACTGCCAGTCTGCTTAATGGCCTTCCATATCCACAGGTTTAGCAGTTACAGATGTCATTACTCATGGATTATTTGCTGCTACTTCTGCTATGCCATTTTAAATCAGAGCTTCTAAGCCTCACCTTGCTTTCACAGTCTCTCTGCAAGCTTCACAAGACAGTGAGAGACTGTGAACATGAGGAGAGGCTTCTAGGTCCCTATTAAAAATGGCATACGGCAGCAGTGGAGGTGGTGTATGCCCTGGTAGCTGACCATGCCTGCTTTGAGAAGGAACCCCGCTGCTTCGAATGCAAACTGGGTGGCTGATGTGCTCCCAACCATAGATTCAGATATATTCCGTACTGTGCACTTGAATTTGTGGTGGGTTGAATCCACGGATCATACTTTTGTGTGTGTATTAAATACGGTTTGGAGGAGCCGATAGATATTTGTGTTTTTTTCATTTTCATGGGGGCTCTGCACTCTTAACTCCCACAAATGTAGAAGGGGGAATGACTCTGTAGATTTTTCTTAAGCACAGCCCAGGACATTTTGCTTTTGATGAAGGACAAAATGTTGTCGTCTCTTACCATTTCTTCCATTCCAAAAGCTGACTGGATTGAGAGTTGAATCTTAATTTTGTACTGACAATGGGATAGCATCACACACTGTGGCTGATGGCAGCAGCCCAACTTAATAGGGCAAACCAAGCCTCCTGCTACAAGCAGCATCATTCTTCAGCCAGGGCCAGATTTTGGCAGGCTCGGGCCATGAGCTATGTTGATTTAGAATCCTGTAGTTTACGTTGTTGTATGTCTTCATTTCACTTCTGACTTATGGCCACCCTAAGGTGAACCTGTCACAGGGTTTTCTTGGCAAGATTTGTTCAGAGGGGATTTACCTTTGCCTTTCTCTGAGGCAGAGAGAGTGTGACTTGCCCAAGATTACCTAGTGGGCTTCCATGGCTGAATGGGGATTCAAACTGTGGTCTCCAGAGTTCTAGTCCAAGGTTCAAACCACTACCTCATGCTGGCTCCTAAGCACAGCATATGATCCTATAGACACAACATGCCAGCCCTCATTAAATCTAAAATCTAATATAAAAGTCAAAGATTGTTTGTCTGTGTCAGGTGAGAAGACAGTTTAGGGAGGGGCCTTTAGATATCTCAGTGGCATGTGAGGGGTCTGATGTATGGGCTGGGTTGATTTTTTTTCTGTTGCCCCATAACTTTAATACTTTTATGTTATAAGACATTGCACAGCTTATCTTGGAGCTGTTTAAAATTGTGAATGTACAAAATGTGAATAGTCACTTATCTAAAACTATGGATAAGTTTTGTTTTGCCTGTAATAGTAGATGTTTATAAAAAAGTGAAGGACAATGTTTGTCATTTTTTCTTGCTTGCACAGGTGGCACTATTGAAAATTTGAGATTGTTGAGATTGTCTACAGAACTGCAAGACAGCAAAATCTTGTAGGTGTCAAATTTAAACAAAAAACAAAAACAAACTATTGTTCGAACAAGAATTCTCAGCCAGAGAGCTCTTGGGCCTCAGTCAACTATGTCTGTCTTGAATAGGATAGTTGCTATGGAGATGAGGCTTAGCAGCAAGGAGGTGGGCAGTGTATTCCTTCAGGAACCCAACCTCTGTATGTTAATAACTCTGAATACAGATTGGATTTGGGAATATGGGGAAAGTTACAGGTACTGGACAAGACAGTTTGCAGAATTAGAGACACAGGATCTCAAATCTTTCTGAAAAGTATCACCTATGAGAACATAAAATTCTGGGAAATGCCGGGTTTATATGCTAGTTATCAATAAAATTAAAAGCGTGGCCATTAATAACAAGAACAACACACAACATAGCACATGACAGGCACTTTCCCCCAAGCAGTCAACTGCTCAAATCCATGTGGTAGTACCTCCAATACCTTACTGCTGCTCGCTAGATTCTGTTGTTTGTGGTAAGTTCCTCCTTCTGCTTAATGGTAGGGCTGGCTCCATTAATCTTCATACAAAGCAGCTGAAGGGTAGTGGGATATGAAAAAGGGCAGGGGGCTCTCTCACTTTTATCATGCAAGCTATGCTTGTTAAAATCTTCTCTACTATTAACAAAGGCCTTGTGGCCCTGTCCTCTTTTGTACTGGAGACACCCTCCTGAAAGAAAAACCCATCACCTAAGACGCTTTTCTTAAAAGCCTTTGTTGAATGACTTTTCTGCAAAGACTTCTGAAAAAAATGAGCGTGCAATATATTGACAGGTTGGCTTCTATTCATATTGTTGTTGGCAGTCTCTGAGAAAGCTTTAGGAAGCACGAATTTCCTTTATGAAAGAAGTGTTGCCTTTCTCCTTCCAAATCATGTTTACCTATTGACTAATACTGTAATCCAGTTCTTTATTGTAGCACTAATGCTAACTGAACTTCCCAGTTGAAGCCTTTCAAGCAAAACCTTTATCAAAACACAGCCATATTCTAGAATACTGCAAAACTCTCTACCATGGGACCGTATCCATCTTAGAACAAGGGTTCTTGACTCTTGTTAGCATTCCTAGGCTGTCTCTACATGGCACAGATATAAACGAGTTTTGTTGTCATGGTTTTTCTCACAACAAACCATGGAAACTTGAGTTTCTATGGAGAATGGCCACACCGTTGACAAAGAGAAGAAAGGCGTTCACAAAAGGGATGGCAAAAGAAGGCATAAGTTTGCATAAAATGTGCATATGCTGATTTCCATGTACAGATGCAAATGTAGAAACAATGGCTGTTTAAAAAGAAATGCAGCAGTCTCGTCCTGTGAATCCTGTGCCTTCTCAGCCTGCTCTCCAGGTGTTATAACTATTAATGGGCCATTTTAAGACCCATGCTGTTCCCCTTGTCTTTGATTCATGATCTTTAAACCAGATGAAGATCTGACAGCCCTTCAAACAGAGAATGCCTTCAAAATGGAGAATTAGGCATGCAGTTCTTTGATAATTTCATTTTCAAAGGAAAGAACGAATAATTGTAGCAATTTTCTTCCTACTATGAGAAAATCTTTGAAAACTGTGAAACTATTCACAGTTTGGGACTCATTCTGCACAAAATTTCACACTTATTGTTTTTGCACAGAAAAGAGTGGCAGAAATCCTATATATTTAACTGAGTCCATTTCTGCACTACACTGTTATAGTGCTATTATTCCACTTTCAACATCCTGTGGAATCCTGGGGTTTTGCAGTTTAGGGAGGGGCCTTTAGAATTCTCAGCCAGATTGCTCTTTGGTTTCAGTAAACTACAAACTCCAGAATTCCACAGGATGTTGAAAGTGGAATAATAGCACTCTAAGGCCCTTTTTGCATGGTGTTTTCCATGCGAAAGGGCGCCTGGAGCGTCATGCGATTGTGAGGAGCGATCTGTACAACGCACTCACAATCGCACGACACTCCAGGGTAGGGCAGGCACCGATCGCACACCTTTTCATTTTTGGTTAGAAGCCGAAAATGGTGTGTGATCGCGCATTGCTCCCAGGCTCCACACGCACTTAACCTGGCGTGCGGAGCTTCTGGAGTTGCGCTGGTTGTGCTTCCTGCCCCAGCGTAGCCTGGGAAACTTGCAGGCTGCGCTGTGGAAGGAAGAGGGGGGCTCTCGCGTGAGCAGGCAGCTTGTGCGAGCTGAAGGACCCTGGATGCAAGAGCCTCTCGCCGGAGGCTGCTCACGCAATCCCTGCACCCCAGCGCCGGAAGAAGGTAAGGTGCAGACAGGGTGTAACAGCGTAGTGCGGAAATGGCCTAAGTAAACTTTCCCGGCCTGTTCCCCTCAAAGCTGCTGGAAACAACATTGACCTCTACTCCAATCACTGGCAGAATAGATCTCCTTCTCCCCATGCAGTTGATGACTGATAAAGTAGGTTTGGGGGCCAGTTACAATAATGACAATAGTGTCACAATCAAAACTAAGGCCATTTCCACACTACACTGTGATAGTGCTATTATTCCACTTCCAACATTCTATGGAATCCTGGGGTTTGCAGTTTAGGGAGGGACTTTTAGAATTCTCCATCAGAGAGCTCTTTGACCTCAGTAAACTACAAACCCCAGCATTCCACAGAATGTTGATGATGTAATAATAGCACTATAACAGTATAGGGCAGAAATGGCCTAAGTAGTGATCATGAATAGAAAACAGTTATGATAGAATAAAACTAGGCATTTGTTTTGTATTCACAACCATTACTTAATCATGATTGTGGTACTGTTGTCCATATTGCCATGAAGTATACTTAACTAAGTATCTGATACAGGGTTCTAGCCAGTATTTTCTGTGCAGAAAAGAATATGGTGCGGAAAATGCTGTAGCTGGGGACTTTTCTTTGCACAGAAAACAGCATTATCCCACTGTTTCCCATACACAAAATGCTGTTTCCTGCACATCCCACCCTTACAACAACTACATGCATATTTTGCACTGAATAAGTCCTCACTTGGGAAGATTCTCATTAGTCCAGGATTCTTCTAATAAGCATTTCATGACATTCAAGAACATTTTTCCAATTTTTTAAAAAATATATTTTCCAAGACTACTGAGAACTATCCTTTTTAAAGCCAGAAGAATGGCCATCCTAATGCAGAAGCAAAGCTAAGACACTCTGGTGGAGATTGCGTACAGTCTTCAGAAAACTGTAATTTAGAAACGTGTTTAGGAAGACTTTCAGGAATCTGATATTTGTTTTGGGAGGAGAAAATCTTCCATACTGGCATCAGCTTGAGCTTTTCTCCCAATGCAAATGCCAGGTTTAGAGATGGGATTTTCCTCAGGACCACAGCAGGGCTGGAAATGGTTACCTGTCTGAGCTTTGCTTTAATGCCATTAATAATTAGCTCTCTCCTTAAAGGTGTTTCTTTTAAACATTTGCATTTTCTAACACCTGCAGGTTAAATGCAAAGATAAATGTAAGCTTGTGCATGATTTGGTCCTGAGAGAACAAGGGGCTTCGTATAGCTTCCTCGCTGATTTTTTTTTCTTGGACTAAGGAAGTTGGTTTATTTTAATATGGGAATGCATTTGAACATAGGACACCTCATCTATATTCTGAAGTGGTACAGTTCCAGGAAGACTGTACCATATGCCTCTTCTGAATATTTTAATGTCTTCTCAGGCTTTGATATTAGACAGTCACTTTCAGTGTACATTTGTATAAACTCAGCATAATGATAGGCTCATTAGAGGGAAAGCAAAATGACTAATCTGAGGCTATTGTGATTTGGATATGTCAAGAGAGATGACATGACTCATTGGCAAAGATGACAGTACTTGGTAAACTGGAAAGCAAAAAGGGAAAGAGGAAGACCACATTACAAGTGGATGGATTCAATCAAGGAGCCCATAGCCTTGAGTTTGCAAGACCTGAGCAGGGCAGCTGATGACCAGGGCTCTCTGAGGTCTGCCATTCATAGGGCTGACATACATCAAAGTTGACTTGATGGTAAATAGCAAGAACATTAGGGTGATACAGAGTGGTCCTATGTCCTACTTTACACAGTATGGCCCTGTCCTTGAAGATGTCCACTCTATGAAGGTCTGTCCAGCCTGTGTTCAATTTAAAGAGGAAAATCCGTAAAAAGAGAGAGCAGCAGGAGGTGTCTTGCCATTGTCCATCCATGATCAATAGCACTGGGACAGCTTGTGTTGCAGGCTCTTACTGCACAATGTTGTCATCCTCGCAGATCAATGTGTTACTCCCAGTCCAGGATGTGTGCCATCGCACAACATCACTGCTCACCCACTGCTGTTGCATTGCCATCTGTTGCAAATCCATCCCTTTCAATTACTGGAAAAAAATGCAGTAATGCCTCCCTTTCCTGCAATGATCCCATTAGCTGCCTGTGTGTGGTAAGGGCCAAAGCTTGATAGCATTTCTTTTTACAGTACAGTGTAGGAACTGACCAGTCATGGGTCATGGGGCAGGGAGGAGGCGGGGAAAGGGATTCGCCATGGATGCTGTAGTGTGGAAGGAAGAATAGTGTGCCTGATGCTACCCATCCACGGCAGCTGATTGGGTGTGGTGGGGAGCATTCAGGCCCTGATCCCATCCCGGCAATGGCAATGCTGGGATCCCACTGAAACAACGTGCTCTTGGGCCATAGTGCAGGAAGGGCTGCAGTCTTCCCTAGCAGGGGGGGTGTTTAGAATTCCTGTTCCAATTATACTCATTGGATTGGGTCTTGCTTCTTATGTACCAGAACCAAATGTTCTCATCATTAGAAAGGCCAAAGTGCAGGAAGATGACTGATTTCTCTTTCCCTCTGTAGTCTTTACAAGTACTTCACTCACCCTGTTCTGGAAGGTTCCCTAAATTTCTTGAATAAAATTTCAGAGGCAAGAGAGGACACCAGAGGGAAGGTTGCCTCACCCTTGCAGTGCAGTCCCATCAGTGGAGATGTTCTGCTGGACTGGGATCCTTCCATCCACCAAAGAAAAATGCTAGGTCCAGGCTAGTATTTCTAAATTTGCCGGCATCTACGTTAAGACAGCACACACACATTTTTATGCAAATCATCTATTCCTTTATTTTGGACAAGGCATTTCTTTGTTTTGGGGAGAAGAACAATACATAAGTGGCCTCTCTAAAAGGACCACTTGTAGGAGATCTGACTGATGGCAATGGCTTCAAGGTGATGGTCTCAAAGGCATGTAGACCTAAGCTTTCAATGTCTTTGTGCTGTGAGGGGAATGTACCTGAGATGCATGCGCTCAGAGTCTAATCAATGGCTGAAAAAATCATGGGAAAGTGTCGCTGGAAGTAGTGCAAACAGGTGCTTAAAGGGACCTTTGCAGCTGTTGCCTAAGCAGGACAGAATGGAGCAGAAGGAAATGGAGTCGTAATTGGAATGACCTTTCCACAACATCCTTCCACCACAGGAATGAGATCATACTCTAGGGCTCTCCTGAAATTATTAATCCTTCGAACTCTCCAGGATGCTTAATCTGGACTAATTATTACTTCCACCCTCCCTGCTGATTTGAACCAAGCCAAAAATTGATTTACCCTATTGATGACCTGGTTACTCTTTGTTATAGGCATGTAGTATGGAGAGGATTTCACTGAACATCTTAAATGACACTTCCTAGAAATTCAGTTTCGAAGCCAAATGCTAACAGCAAAGCCACAGCGTGAGACCCTTCTGTGTGCAGCTGTATGATCTAATGCAGAATCTATTACAAATGTTTTGGTGCCGTTATGAAATGACGACCTCCCTGCTAACCTTCCAGAACTTGAACTGTTGAAATATCTGGCAAAGGTAAGTGAGCCATTGCCTACTCATGTCATTCCAGTTTTCCTTCTTAATGTCAGGAATGGTTTCACAGATATGTAAACCAAACTGCTACTTTTGCTTCAGCTCAAGGACAGTGCAAGTCTTGGCTAAGTATTATATTTGTATTTATATCCCATATTATTCCCAGTCTGGGATTCAAGGTATATTAATAAAAGCTAAAACAGATTTAGCTAAAAAAAATTACATTGTACAAAAGTTAAAAATGAAGGCTGAGATCCTGCATTGGCAGATGTGGCTACAAAGACATTGTAGCCTCTGTCATTGTCAGTACTTTTTCTAGCGCTATCCCACCACAACCTATCGTTTACGTTGGGCAGCACCCCCATCTGAAGGGTTTCCAAGGCATTGCAGATTGGGGTGCTAGGAAATGATTGCTGTACCACTCTCCCAGTTGTAGCATACACTGAGTCAGGCAGCTGGAGAGGGACCTTGGGGTCCTTCTGCGACTGCTTTTCTCAATGTCCCTGCAACAGGAAGAGTGCCACAGTCATCACTTCCTAGTGCTTGATCTGCAGGGCCCTGGAAATGCTTCAGTTGGGCCACAGTTTGACTTAAGGGGTAGGTGTTTTGGGTCACATTTGGTCATTAAGAACTGCAAAGATGAATCCCCAAAGTAATGAGATCGGCATGTGGTTGTTGTGTGCCTTCAAGTCATTTCCAACTTATGGCAACCCTAAGGAGAACCAGGCCTAACCACCTTAAAGTCACCAGATCCCATCTGACCTTGGAAGCCAGGTGGGGTCAGCCTTGGTTAGTACTTGGATGGGGGATGGCCAACAAATACCAGGTGCTATATGCTATGTTTCAGAGGAAGGAACTGGCAAAACCACCTCCTTGCATAAAAAAATCCTGTGAAATTCATGGGGTTGCCATAAGTCAACAGGCAACTTGAAGGCATGCATGCACGTGTGTGCGCATGCACACACACACACACATGAGTTTCTTGGCAAGATTTGTTCAGAGGGGATTTACTTTGGCTCTCCTCTGAGGTTGAGAGAGTGTGACATATATGGTTACCCAGTGGATCTCCACAGTTGAGTGGGGATTTGAACCCTGTTCTCCAGAGTCTTAGTCCAATGTTCAAACCACTACACTATGCTAGCTCTTAAGTACAGCATATGACTCTATAAATACTACATGGCAGTCCTCATTAAACTATCAATAAAATTAAAAGCAGTTAAAAGCATAACCATTAATAAAAAGAGCAACAAATATAAACAACTAGTACATGAAAGGCCCTTTCCCACAAGCAGTCAACTCTCAAAGGCCTGCCAAAACAAAAATGGTCTTCATCTCTCCACAAAAGGATAACAAGGAGGGCACCAATCTAGGAAAGGAGTTTCAGAGTTTGGGGGCAGCCACCAAGAACATCTCTACCATTTTCCTACCAGATGTACTTGTGATGGTGGACAGAGGGAAAGGCTCATAAATCAGTCTTAGCTCAGAGTCAGACTATACATTGAATTAATGCTGCAATGCAATAGCATCTCTACTTTTTCTTGTTGTTGTTTTGTGTGACTTCAAGTCATTTCCGACTTATGGTGACTCGCAGGCAAACCTATCCTGGAATTTTATGGGGACTGAGAGTATGTGGCACACCAAAGATCACCCAGCGGGTTTCCATAGGCAAGTGGGGAAGTGAGCCCAGGTCTCCAGGGTTGTATTCCAAAGCTCAAATCGCTACACCACGCTGACGCTCCTACTTTTTTTACTACTCGGGAGTAATTATTCAGGCCTTCCATCTGGACTGAGGCCCTTTTCACATAGCATTTGCCATGTGAAAGGGCCCCTAGAGCAGTGGTTCTCAACCTGTGGGTCCCCAGATGTTTGTGAACTTCAGCTCCCAGAAGCCCCAGCCACTATGGTCAATGCTCAGGGCTTCTGGGAGCTGCAGTCCAAAAACATCTGGGGACCCACAGGTTGAGAACCACTGCCCTAGAGCATTGCACAATTGCGAGGAGCTATCCACACAATGCACTTGCAATCGCGCGACACTCCAGGGGATAGCAGGTGCCAATCACACACTATTTCATTTTTGTCTTTGAGCTGAAAATGGTGCACGATTGCGCATTGCTCTGGAGCCCCGCGCACACTTGCCATGTGTGCAGAGCTCCGGAGTCGCGGCGCTCACACTTCCTACCCCAGCGCAGACTGGGAAAATCCCAGGCTGCACTGCAGAAGGAAGAGGAGGGGCTCTCATGCTACCTGCTTGCGAGCAGGCAGCAGCTGTGGAGCTGAAGCAACGGGGACGTGAGAGCCTCTCACAAGAGGCTGCTCACACGATCCCTGTACCCCAACTCTGCAAAAAGGTAAGCTGTGGAAAGGGCCTGAGACTACTACGTGCAAGGAATTTAAACTGGGCTGAGAAACTTCTTGGAATTCGGTGCTGATACGCATCAGATTCCCTCACTCCACCAGGACCTACACCTGGGCTTCCAATTTAATGACAACCATTGAGGTTTCTGAACCTACTACCCAAATCCAGTGGCAATTTCAGAACCTCTGCATGGTGTAGGACAGTGCTAGAGTTCCCTCCCACACCACAGAGCCCTGTAAATTGACAGTACAGAGGATTCTGTTTCCTTTGAATGGTGGCAGGGAGGCAGGAGATCTACTGTCAGGAAATTTTGGTAGAGTAGCCACTGAAACCCACTGGGTGACCTTGGGCATGTCAAATACTCTTACTCCCCAGAAAACCCTGTGATAGGTTAGCCATAACTTGGAAATGACTTGAAGACACACAACAATAAATTTGTCACAGACAGCAATAAGGGAAGCCATACTTCTTTCAGAGGTGGCAACTAGTGGAAGGAGTAAGGCTCATAAAAATGATGGCGGTGTGTGTGTGTGATGGGTCATGTATTGCACATCCCTGGTTTAAACCTTCACCCTTCTGCTTTCAATGTATTTTCCTCATTTGAACAAGACTGTTTTTTTTTAAGGAGTAGGAACATCTCCATTGTCACAAAACATTGGTAATTCTTGTTTGCATATACAGGTGGCCAAATAGACAAGTAAACAGAGACTCAGATATATACACCTGTTTATCTCTCTTCAGGAAATTTACAGGTGTTAAGTATATTTGCATAAATGTGTTGCATTGCTAATAAAATCTTTATCAATTAGCCAATTAGATTTTTATTGATTCATTCATTGATTAAATGGGGAGGGGAACATATTTGTTTTTTCAGATGGTGAGGTGCAGATAGTATCCCAAAGCATCTACCCATAGCGGCCAGGCAGCTTCCATGTCAAGGGTGCAGTCAATCTACTCTGTGTTTTATTCCAGACTTTAAAGGAGTGACCCTAGGTGCTGAATTGTACCCTGCAAATAGTATCAACATCTTGGATACCTCCTTTAAGCTGCTGGCAGGCTCCGTCTTAGAAGAGGCATTCCTTCATGTGTGGAACTAAATGGAAAAACACTTCTTCTCTTACTGACCATAGTTGACATGGTGTGTGTGTTTAAGTATCTTCTGTGGGGCTTGGGCACCTTGGGGTTTTAATTAGATCTCACTAGCCAATGCTTTAGTTAAATGCAGCGACCACATTCTCCATTGTGGGCTGTGGAATACATCAAAAATAAATCAGTCGGTACTGAGAGTGAACACTAGACTCTTCAGCACCTCAGAACAGTTCCCTGGCATACTACCATTCTTTCATCTCTTCCTTCAAAGTGCATGAATCTCCCCTTCCTCCTTAAGCACTGATAATACTGGCTTCATTTTCGGGGGATGTAACAAAGTTATTTGGACAATAGATAGATAGTGGGGTGAGGGTAGTGGCTCTCCAAGGTTTTCTAAGGAGTTAATGTGGCTCTCTAGCCTTCCACAGTTGACCATCCATGCTCTAAGGAATCCTGGGATATGTAGTTTGGTGAGGTGTTACCTTTGCTAGCGCACTCAAGGAAGTACACTAGAAGTCTGTAGCAGAGACTGGTGTACTATAGATACACTCAGCACTCCAGTAACTTAGCCTTGCTGTTGGGGATGCTCAGGCCTTCTGGGGTTGTTTTAGAGTAAACTTACAGCCCTGCTTGGGCTGCTTTTCCCCAAAAGATTTTTTAAAAAATTACGCAAACTTTGACATTTCACCAATCTGACTGATAACTCTCTCTTGTTCATGTGTAGTGGTAATTCCTAAAATGGTCGAACCATTGGAAATGGTAAGATATATAAACTAGAGATTTTTTTTTTAAGCACCAAACCTAACCTTGTTTGGATCCAGAAAGCTTCTTTTAAGTATACCATCATGCTGAGCAGATAAGGTATGTCATGATTTTCAAAGAAAAAACGACAAGGTTGGAATGCTGTTGGGACATCATATAAGCATAAAATTAGTTGTACAAGCAGTTGTGCTTTTTCATGGGTTGTGTTGGTGCAGTCCCCAGTGCAGCGAATTGTTCTGCAAGCACACATATAGCCCTTTCTTTCACTTTCAACATGGTAGGTGAGGAACTATTTGAACTGTTGTGCAGCAGGGGAGCTCAAGGTGCCTATAATGCAATGAGTTGCATAAGTATGGGATTCAGTGTAACTATGCTGATGTATATTTACACTACACTAACAGTGTATAAGATCTTAATATAACTATCCCATTACTACAGAACTTATCAGAGTATTCAAGGCTATAAGAATGCACACACACTTTCTCTCTCTCTCTTAAACCCTATTTGATTCGTAAGAGAGAACTGTGGAGTTGAAGTCACACTTTCAAACACACAAGCCTATTTCAGGCTTTTGAAAGAGTAAAAAAAGGAGTAAGCAGATGTTGGTGGAACTGAAGTTTCCATGCTTATGCGATACTCTTATTGACACAGGTGCAGATGCCCTGCCTGTGTTGGCACAGGGCTCTACCAGGTCTCTGGTTACTTTCCTTTCTGGCCACCAACAGTGCACAGCTGCTGGCTAACTGTTTTAGATTCTGGCATGAGAGAGGTTCAGACACACCGCATAAAGTTCACCAGCCATGGTTGGGCAACATTGCTCGTCTCTTCTGGAAAAAGAAACACTAAACTTCTGAGAAAGTTAACACAGAACAAATTCCCATCTGATGGTCTCCAGTGGATCTGATTTTGTCTGCAAACAATGATATTTTATTGTATTTATTTATACCCTGCTCTTACAGGATCACAGTGGTCTACTAGCTAGATCAGGTCTACATCTGTTTAGCTTCAACAAAGCTCCTCTCAACCATATCCTAGGCCTTAGCAACAGCTTTTTTAAAAAATCAACCAGTCAGTGCTAGTCTATGCTTGCTAGAGTACAGGTATACCTCAGTTAATGGATTAGATGTGTTTCAGAGCATAACATCTTTAACAGAACACAGGGTACCAGAAGCAGAAATAAAATAGAGGTAGGTTCCTGCACTAGAAAAAAGAAGAGCAGTTCAACATGTTTCAGCAAGCTTTTATTCAGAAACTAACAATGTATACATGTCAGGAAAGTCTTGCATAAGTAAGCAAAAACATTTTGAACTTTCTAGAGACCATAAAATCATAGAACCACAGAGTTGGAAGAGACTAGAAAAGCCATTCTGTCCAACCCCCACCCATGCAGAAATACACAAACAAAGCACTCATGACAGATGACCATCCAGCCTCTGTAGAAAAATCTCCAAAGAAGGAGACCACTTGAAAGCTTCTTCCAAAATGCATCCAGGAATGACTTTTTATTTCACCAGAATCCACATTTCTTATGATTTCCATTTTGGTGGCAAATGTATAAATCTTTTTTTTAAAAAAACATGATGGAGAGAGCTGTTTAGTTATACTGGTCCATTCTCCCATTTTCTCTCTGTTTTGCTGAAGATGTAGGTTCAGTAAGAGATTTTCAAGGCAGCTGCACTTTACTTTTCCTGTTGTAGGCAGACATATACAGCTATAGTAAGACTGGTTAGAGCAGAACCACACTCTTTCTCAGCCCAAGCTTTGCTTATTGCATCGTTTAAAGAAGACACACTGCTCCAACTTGATGACAAATGCTTGTGTTTCTTCTTTATATAAAAAGTAATCTTGCCATGAGAGGCTATGTTAACTGAGGTCCTTTCCACACAAGGCTGATCCATCACAGTAGCATCATATTGTCTCTTTTACATCTACATGTTAAACTGGTTTGACATCATACTGTCCTCCGTGGCTCCGCACAAGCTGAAGTCTTAATGCAGTTAACATTGACGTTAAACCGATGTATTGTAAAAATGGAAAAACTCTGATGTAAACCACCCAAACCGTTTCTGCTGCATTTTTTTCCTACATGCAGAAGCATTACATCAATTCACACCACTTGCGCTAAAATGTAGCAATGGTTTCTACAATGTTTTTTTTTTAATTGGCCAATCAGAAGCAACAGAGTGGAGCGAGAGAGGGGAATAGGAGTTCCACGAGAATTGACGGAAGCTACAAATGATTTTCTCCACCTTACGTCAATAGAAACCGGAGGGCATCCAGATAGGAATTGGGGTAAGTTGGAGTAAAAAACCCCACTCATGACACGCAGTGAAACGCTCCTCCAGTCTAGTGCAGAAATGGCCTGAGATATGCCTGGATTTGAAATCTCAGGACAAATGTCACAATCTGGCTTTGGTTGAGCATGTTAAAGCTTATTGGTTTTATCTGGAGAGTATGCTTCACTCTTTCTCATTTAGCTCTGATGGTTCCAAAGTACTTAGCCCGGGCCAGACAGTACACAAAGACACTTTAAAAATGATTGCCACCATTGTCAAGTCAGCTTCACAGCTTTTGGTTTAGATTAGGGTATTGAGATTGCCTTGATTATATGGCAGGTGGGTGTCTTCTCCAGTCCCTTGCAATGAACAATGGAAAGGGGAATTATGAAGCACATGCTGCTCAGCCTCATTACTGATATATAGAAGAATGAGGAAAGAAACCCATGGCTTTCAGGGATATATTGTCTCTAAATGGTGTGTTCTGTTAAGCAACTGATCATTACATAACAAGATTCAGATACCTTGCTTAAATTTAAGTATACAGATAACTCATTGTTCCATACTGCATTGGAGTGTTTATATGAATTATTCAATAGGATTACTGTTTTCCAGAGGTTTCGTCACCCATCAACTTCTTTCACAAACACATAATTGTTGTTGCTGCACTGCTGTGTGCCTTCAAGTAATTTCCACCTTAATGTGGAAGAGACAAATAATAAGCTAAGATAGATATATACCTTAACGGTCAAGACATATACCTTGACAATATATATAGCTACTCCAAGTAAGTCCCCCTAAGTTGAATAGGTATGTGAGTCTTCATGTTGTTTTTACTTATGATGACCCAAAAGGAAGAACCTATTGTAGGTTCTGTTTAATGGCAAGATTTGTTCAGAGTGGGTTTGCCGTTGCCTCCCTCTGACACTGAGAGAGTGTGGCCTGGCCAAGGTCACCCAATGGATTTCCATGGCCGAGTGGGGATTCAAACTCTGGTGTCCAGAATTGTAGTTTAGCACTCAAACCATTTACACCATACTGGCTCTCAACATACATAATGCTGTATATTAAGCCTGTTCTGTGAAGGCATTGCCTTGTGTTTGATCATTCAGTCAAGATAACACTATTAGCTTAATCTGTTCAAGGTCATTTCTGCAGGTGAGATCCAAGTAAGCTGGGGGAACTACAGGAAGAGTACAGCTTGATAGTTCTTAACCCAGGAGGTTCCAAATATTTTTGGATTTTAACTCTCTGAAACCCTTATCTTGGTCATGCTGGTTCTGGGAATTGAAGCCCAACAATATCTGGCACTTCACTGGTTGCGAGCTGCTGCTGTAGCTGATAAGGAATCAAGATCCACAGCAGAAGTACTCCTGTGATGGATGAGGTACTAGATATGAGGGAGACCATTCAGGAGGAGCTTGAATGAAGGGAATCAAAAAGAGAGCTGTCAGCTTACTGTTGGGCTAGGATAGATTTAGATCAGTACCTTTAATAGCCAGCTGCCCATCTCCCTGGTTATTAACTGGGTTACCTGGTGAGACTCATCCCTACCTTATTTCTCACTCTTTCTATTTCATTCCTTCTAAGGAATTCCCTGATGGGGAAGCCTCTAAAACAGCAACAGAGCCCTCCACCATATCTGTGTTCACAAAATTTGGAAACTTTACTTCTAGATCAGTACTGTGCATACCCATTGGCAAAAGCTCTTAAGGGTTTCAGCCATTTTTTTAAAAAACAAGCTTACCTGAAGATACCATGGATTTTCTGGCATGCAAAACATGCACTGTGCCACATAGCTCTGGTCTTTCTGCAAAGGTCAGTTTTACCTTAATTCCACAATCCTGCTGACTCAAACTTTTAGTTTTTTTCCCCTATTCTAGCAGCCTGTCCAAGTTAGCTGGTGGGCTTTCTTCTCATTTCTACAGAAAAGTGGAACTGCAGATGATTTCAAGGTGCATCCGCATTTATTCTGAAAAAGACAAGGGTGAGGCTATAAAAGACAAAAGTTTTTTTTTTCTTTAAAGGGCAGTGTACAAGCGCAGCTATTTACTATTGTTTGGTTCAGAGAAATTACTGTTGTTGAAATCAGTCCTGAATTGGCTTTATGCTCACTGCCTGATTACATCTGCATTGTTTTCTTTATACCTCTGTGTTTTTTAAAAGACATTAGTGCCTTTATATCCTCAATATGAGGGCTTATAATAATTCTGCATAGTCTTCTTCCCTCAATTCATTTAAAATGGCTTACGGCTTATTAGTCATTGGATAGTTGCCACAAGTTTTTTTTTAAGCTTGTTAATTAGACAAACCACAGCTTGAGTGTTGCCTCTAGGTTTTCGTACCCATCTTTGTAATGCTGAACACCCTCCCTCCCTCCCTCTATCTGTAAAGTATATTGATGAAACTCAAGGTTGCTAACCGTTTTCTGCTTCATCCAAACACTATGAATCCTTCCATTACTATTAAAGAAAAATATTAGGCATTTAAGGCTCTCATTTTTATATGAACATAAAAAAATATTTATGATCTTGTTGGGCAGAAAATTATTAAGTTATCAATATTATGTTAATTATAATGCATCACTTCCAAGCCTCTGAAATTTTCCACTGTGGTTCTTTTCAAAGAAGTAGCCATGTGAGTCTGTTGCAGCATAAAAAGGAAGAAGGAAGGAGAGGGAGGAAAAATAAAAATAAATGTGGCACCTTTAAGATTAATTAGTTTTTATTTTCTCACGAGCTTTTGTGAATATGAACCTACTTCTTCAGATGCAGTAGCAAGTGATCCAAAGAAGTGGGTGTATATCCATGAAAGCTCATGTAAAAATAACAACTACTTAGTCTTAAAGGTGCTGTCACATTTGTTTCTTTTTTTCCCCCTCTCGTCCTTCCTTCCTCCATTTTAATCCTCCTCTGAAAGACTCCTTTTGCATTGCATTTACTGACTGGGACAAATCATCTGATGATTGTCCATATACACAATTTTTCATAGGATGTTGCACCACAGCTTGGAAATAATGTGCTAAAATCAGTTCTCTACCCTTAATATTAATATATTGATTTACATTTTTATGCCACCTTTCTATTTAATAAGTAGCAGTCAAGTTGGCTAGTAAACTTCATTAAAAACAAAAAATGGTTAAATCTTTAAAATAATCACAATAAAGAAGTTTAAAAGGTGAAAGTGCAGAAATGTGTCTTTGCATTCATTAAAGCGTAAGAGCAGGAACTGATTACTGTAAGTCTGAGGAGAATGCATAATAATAATTTTCCTATCTGAAAGCAATATAAGAGAAAGGCCCATCAAGCCAGCTTCCATAGGTGATTTTAATCGCAAGGGGGTCTCTTCTGATGATTGCAACATCCAGACAGGTCCATAAACAAGACAGCTCCATTTTTAGAAATCCAGGCCCAAAGTTGTTTATGGTTTTAAAGATTAAAACCAACATCTTGAACTGGGCCCAGAAAGCAGCTGGCAACCAGAACAAGGCTCATATTTAGAGAAACCAACATAAAATCATTCTACACAAAGGAATTTAGGATATACTCATCTTTCAGAACCCTCAAGAACTGAATCAGGAAATTGTTCCTTTGATTTACATTCAGCCACAGGGTATCAAATGCTGCTTTCCCCCACCAGCATTATTGGTGACACTGGCAGAGTGACAGACCTACCCATTCACAAGGTTTTGTGATGGCTTCACCTCAGGGCAAATCCAGAAAAAAATGGTAAGTTAAGGGAAGTTGGACACATTTTTGTATTTTCCAGCAATGAGGACAAAATGATGCTAATATATGGTATATACATGTCATACGTTTGACATGTATATACTGTTCATGTAGAGTGTGTGTACAATTCATGTACGAGAAAAGAGAAAGTGAGCTGTGTGACCAGTAAGTGTGTAAGAAAATGTGGGAAGGATGCACTGCAAAGGGGCAAGGTGAGAGGAGGGAAGGAGTATGAGGAAAGAGACTGCCTGGTCTGAGCAATGGAGTCCAAGAAGCAAGGGAAGAGTATGCTGTGGAGGTGAGGAAGGGAAAGGAACGTGAGTGGTGGAGACAGCAGAGTGCAAGAAGCAAGGAAGGGGCACACTGTGAGGGTGAAGGGACTGAGGTGAGGGAGGCAATAGGGTGGAAGGGAGAGTGTGTGGTATGAGCAGTGGAAACCAAGAAGAAAGGCATGAGTGTGCTGCAAGGGCACAAGGTGAGGCGAACATGAGAGAAACATGGAAAGGACAGTGAGAGGAGACCGGGGAGGGAATAGAGGTGAGAGTTGCAGTGGAGGTTGAAAGAACAAGGGCAGGATGCCTGCGACGGTCCGAGGTGAGGCAAAGGAGGGAGAAGGAGACGAAGGAGAGTGAGCAGTGAAAGTGGCAGGTTGCAAGAAGCAAGGGAAGGGCCTGTAAGGCAGATTTGCTAAGAGGCAGAGGTGGCTCAAGGTCACATTGTAGATTTCACGACCATTCAAATCGTGAGATCTGAACTTGGGCCTCCCTGTTTCACATCCAGCACTTTAAACATGATGCTGTAGTGGTCCTCTCTGATCAACTGCAACTGTCAAAAATGATATGATGCTTGAAACATAGTCGAAGAAAAAAACACATTGATTAATATGCTAAATTTGCATAAATAGAACACAGGTCAGAATAATATGCATACTTTGAGATTGAAGAAATGGAATATGGCAGGCTCACCCCAAGAGCCATTGTACAGCACACTATTATAGCATTATGATTCTACTTTAACTGTCATGGCAACAGTTTAGGGAGGGGCATTTAGAATTCTTAACCAGGGAATTCCATTGCCTTACCAAATTACTAACTGAAGGATTCAAGAGGATTTTGCCATGGCAGTAAAAATGGAATCATAGCAGTGTAACTATCTAGCATGGAAGGACTCCTCAAATGGCTCCTTCTCCACTTTTCCTAATCATCCTTCAAATTCCACCTCCATGCTACAGCTGGTTTTGCTTCTAAGCCCTGTACATAGTGATACATTACCTGCTGGGTGGATAGGAAGAGGAATAGGGAAAGACGGGAAAGAGAGTGGCAGGAAGGAGGAGAGAGGGATGGTTGAGTGGGTGAATCTGCCCCCTATTGGCAATGGCCTCACCCATCCCTGGCATCTGAGTTTTCTGTCAAAGATAATTCCTGATATATCTTGGGGGCAAAAATATTTCCCCTTCATGGGAGGGACAGGATAGATAGGGAACTATCTTTGCAGCAGCTGAGATCACTGGTTGTAGGCTCAGTCCTAATCCTGATTTCTCTACTACATACTTGGTAAGATTTACCTACTGTAAGTTATTTTGTTCCAACATGAAAGAAAGAGAAAAACAAGGGGAAGCAGAAAAGGAATAGCTGGGCAAAGGTGGACCAAGTGCTGTCTTTGAGATGTTGTTGTACTGAAGATGACAGCATTCCTTTCCAAAGGCTCTGTGGGCTAGGGCTGATGGGTGCTCCAGTCCAACCACCCTGAAGGGTCTGCTTTGCCCCCTCCTGAGTGCCTGATTCTCAGCCAGAAGCTGAGCTCAAAATCTGCTTTGAGTGAAATATGTTGCTTGGTTGCACCTGTATGTCCCAACTATAAGAATCTCACTCTGAGCACCATCCAGCTGCCGACATCTGGATATTGGTCAACGGTGATAGATTAGACTATCCATTTGATGAGGAGAGATCACCAGATCATGTACAGACATCTCTCAAGGCAGAAAAAAAGGACATTGATAATCAGGCAAGCCAGATTTATCCCATGTAACCAAAGTATTGGTCCCATGGGCAGGTTCATTTTGGAAAAACCACTAAAAAGCCATTCTTCCCTAAAAAGGAAAAATCTACCAGATATGTTCTAGTTCAAATAATCAAGCAAGTAGGAAGTACAAGGTGACGCAGAAGGTCCAGCTATTAGGAAAGAAATTCTTTTATGTACAGGGTTCTTGGCCACTGCCTGGCAAACAAAGCACATAAAACACACACACAGTCTCCATTGATTTTCTCAACAGCTCTTGAGGGCAAATGTGTTGTTTGCTACTTGGCACATTGTAAATTGCTACATAAATAAAGAAGGTCATCACCTCCTTATTCTACTTAGAAAGAGACACTTAACTATACATAGAGCACCGGTGGCAACCAGAAAATCATAGCTTTGTTGATATACAGACTCACTGTCTCTATGTTCTAGGCAGAAGTTGCATAAAGATTATTTGGTTACCTTAAGTTACTAGGCTACTATAATACTCAACAGGATGTTTGGTGAGCAACCATTTTCCCTCAAAGTTAAGCTGAGACCAGTGATCTACTTCACTGTTTATGAGATGCGAGAAAAATGCTCATTATTAAGACTGACTGCGTATGCATGGATCTCCAAGACATCTGAGGGAGGGTTACCCAGGGTTAAAAACAAGCGGTTAGGATCAACAATGTATTCTCTAGAGGAGTGTATTTCAGAAGCAATCTGTTTTTTTAAAAATTATTTATTCAGTTTATAATTTAATCAGCTTACATACTGCATGTCATCTCTAAAACATTGTTTCAAAGCATTATACAAAAAAGAAAATAAAAATAAAAATAAATACTTAATGTTAAAAAAGTAATTATAAGTTAAGATATTTTTGGCATTTTTAATTTAAAAAAATAATTAAACACTTTAAAAACATTAAACAGAAGGTCATAATACAATTCTTAGGCCATTTCCGCACTATACTTTTTATAGTGCTCTTATTCCACTTTCAGCATCCTGTGGAATCCTGGGGTTTGTAGTTTCCTGAAGCCAAAGAGCTCTCTGGCTGAGAATTCTAAATGCCCCTCCCTAAATTGCAAACCCCACAATTCCATAGGAGCTTGAAAGTAGAACAATACCACTATAACAGTGCAGGGCAGAAATGGCCTTAGTCTGGGCAGAACAATCAGTCAACACCATTCTGAGTAAAAATGGTGTTTTTACAACAGGCACCTTCAGCACTCAGTGGTTAGTACTTCCTAAATGCCAGGGAAGAGTACTCCAAAAGATGGGGGACAACAGACAGAAGGTTTGCTTCAGGTTTAGTCCCAGATGGCAATCCATTGGTCATAGTGCAGCCACCTAGTTTTCCTTGGATGACCACGGTGGTCACACAGGTTTATATCAGAAGAGAGGATTTATCAGGTAGCCTGGTCCCAAGTTTTTTAGACCTTTTTATTTCATCCACATGACCTTCAATGCGGCTTGACAGCTAATAGGGAGCCATTGCAGTTGGTCCAACACTAGTGTAACATCTGTGTAGCTGTAGAATGGGTCTCATTCAGAATCCAGGGACCCATTCACATTACAGAATTATAAAGGTATATTGCACTTCAACTGCTATGGGTCTGTCCTAATGGGTTTTTAGTTTGGTGAAGTATTAGAGAAGCTCTGTGGCTCAGAATTCTAAATGCCTCTCCCTAAACTGCAACCTTTTTAAAAAATGTAAGAAATGGGAAATCATTCAAAATTGGTTTCCTCTCATCAAGAGATAACAGTCCATACTACCAACCTAATTTTGCTTCTTCTGAAGGTCAAATCTCAGTGGTGACACAGGTTCAGTCCTTGGCATTCTCAGTGAAAAGAACTCATATGGCAGGACTCACAAATACGTATCTTTTTAACTTGCTTAATTTTTAAAGTTCTCACTTGTCAGTGAGAAGTGTAATATGGAAATTAATAGGTGATTTTAGTTTGTTTCACTTTTAGATTATTTATAATATTTACAATATATGGTTTTATTAGTAATGTTGAAGGTTTACTAAAAAATTTTGAGGACTGATTATTATCTTATTTTTATTTTTATTTGCTTATTTCTGGTTTAAATAATATGACTGTAACATTTATAAGTACGAGTAAGTATAGTTAAAATAGGTTTAATGTTACATTTTCTTTTCTAATTAGTTTCTGAGGTTTGAAGTAACTGTTTAAAATTAGCCTAATCTAATAGAATAATGTTAAGAGCTGATTATTATTGATCATAGTTGTTTCTTTACTAACTAGGTAATTTTGGGGGGAATTAGTATATAGATAACGCTATAATTACCATTAGTGACAAGAGTTAACTTTGGTCCTAATTAAAGATTTTATAGTTAAGTGTAACTACTTACTTAATATGAGCTATTTGCAGTGAGGGAGGGAACCATTATGAAATTATTTGTAGTTTTCTTTTTGTTACCTGGTTGTAGTTTAGTTAGTTTGATTAGATATTAATAGTTGTGTAGTTAATTTTTTTTATATGCATCGTACTGTTTAATTTTTGTGTGTGTATGGTTTTTATATTGTTATTTATATTGTTGTTACCTGTGTTTAACAATTAAAATAATAATAATAAAAAATCTGAATGTTTGGGTGGCCAGTCAGAGTAAGCGGTACCGAATTCAAGAATTCCAGAAGCATAACATAGCCGGTGCTGTTCAATACCTTATTTCTTTTCTCTGGTCTTTTCTGGATGTCCCCTGTGTTTTAATGTCTTTTCTAATATAGAATGATATTTTCACAGAATTCTAAATGCAGACACACCATAACATTATAAGAACACCTCAGGGTACTTAGAGATTTTATCTCTAATCCATTTCTTAATACCAGCTACCAAGCCATGAGAGTCTAAGCCCATGACTGCTATATTTTCTTAGGAGGGTTTGCTTAAAAGGTATTGTGAAGTCTTAGTACAGGGAAAAACTGGACTTCCTGCTGTTTTGAGCTGGAACTCCCACAGTACCATGCCTTTGGTCATGCCAGTTCCTTCACCAGTTCCTTCATATCATACTGATCTGAGATTTTTACATCTTCACTGAATTGTCCAACACGACCCCAAAGTAAGACATTCAACATCAGCACACGTGCGCGCACACACACACACGTAATGTTAGAATATCTTAATGTTAGGACATTTGAGTATCATTTTGCTTGCACACTGAATTTCATTTGCTATTTTGTAATCCATTTACCCAGGGTTTTTTTTGTAGCCTGTGGTTTTAGATTTCAGTAATATGGTTCCATCTTCAAATTTAGCTACTTTATTCCCCCTGCCCTGAATCTGAACCCAGATAATTTGTGAATAGTATCAATCTGAATACAGGTTCCTGGGGAACTTAATGCCATCTACTCAGGAGGCCACATTTAACATTATCATTAACCAGCTACCAAGCCGTGAGTCTGAGCCCATGACTGCTATACTTTCTCAGGAGAGTTTGCTTAAAAGGTATTGTGAAGTCTTAGTATAGGGAAAAATCAGACTTTCTGTTGTTTTGGACTGGAACTCCCACAGTACCATACTATTGGTCATGCAAGCTGGATCTGATGGAGGTTGCAGTCTAAAATAACTGGAAGATTACTCCAAAGTATATTATGACTAGCAGACCGCATCTGGTCTAGATGATTGCTGTCATGCTCCGAAAGAATTCTTATTTGAAAATTATTTTATGTTTATTTAGTGATTAAAGAAATGTTTTTCTGTAGAGGTCTTGAAAAGCTTGCTTAGTTTTATTCCAGGAGGAGATGCTTATAAGATACTACTCACCACTGTTTGAGAAGGGAGTCATTTTCTCTTTTTTATTTATGCAATTGTGTTTCTAATTATCTCACCTATTGGACTGATCAACTTAACTATACTATTAATTTTGATTAAATATTGTATATTGACACTGATATGGCTGTAACAGTATTATGCAACACTTTATTTTATAAAACTAACAACAACAACATTCTGTAAGTTTGGGGAAATAAAGCTTCCCTTTGCAGAAACCACGCTGATTAAACTTCAGGATTTGCTGTCCTTCTGTGTTTTACCACTGTAACCTTAAAATTCTTCTTTTCATTTATCAGGGATAGATGTGATTTTGACTCATTGGTTCTCACCTTCCCCAATTTACTTTTAGCAACTGGCATTGGACTAGGACTTCAGGAGATCAGGGGCTTTCCTGCCCTACACTGTTATGGTGCTATTATTCCATTTTCAACATCCTGTGGATTTCTGGGGATTGTAGTTCACTGAGGCCAAAGAGCTCTCTGGCTGGGAATACTAAAGGCTCTGCCCTAAACTGAAAACCCCAGGATTCCATAGGAGGTTGAAAGTGGGATAATAGCACTATAACAGTGTAGTGGGGAAAGGCCCCAGGATTTGAATCCCTGCTCAGCCGTGGAATCCCTGCTCAGCCGTGGAAATCCAGACCATTTCCGTACTGCACTGTTACAGTGCTATTATTCTATTTTTAACATCCTGTGGAATTCTGGGGTTTGTAGTTTACTAAGGCCAAAGAGTTCTCTGGCTGAGAATACTAAAGGCCCCCCTCTAAACTGCAAACCCCAGGATTCCATTGGATGTTGAAAGTGGAATAATAGTGTTGAAACAGTTTAGTACAGAAATGGCCCCACTTGACCAAGTCATACCGTTTCAGTGTAAGAAGAAAGCAATGGCAAACTCCTCTGAACAAATCTTGCCAAGAAAACCCCAAGGTATATTCACCATAAACCTGAGTTATCTTGAAGGCACATAACAATAACAAACAAAGTTTGCTTTCCTATAACAGAAAGGAGGTCTAATAACCAATTGCATATTTTTTTTGGAAGACTAGCAATTTCACATTTGCGTTTTTTACATTTAAATATAATTTTAAAATGATTACAGCTATACCTCACCTTTTTAATAGTTAGACTGTTTAAGCTGAACCAGGGAGACCTGAGTTCAAACCCCTGCTCAGTCATGAAGCTTACTTGCTGATCTTGGGCCAAAGTTCTCAGACCTACCTTCCTCACAGGGTTGCTGTGTGAGCATAAAAGAGGTAGAACCATGTGTATTGCCTTTAGCTGTTTGTGAAAATGCAGGAGTATTTGTGTAACAGAAAATAAATGGTGATCTAAATCCTGTTGCTAGCTCTGACTAACTTGGTCACAATGCACCTATGGAACTTACATTAATGTTATCTTAAGTTCCCACTGATTCAGCGGGTTTGTTAAAAGGATTTGGGTAATTATACTCTTCAGAAATTCATGCAAATTCATAACTGAACCTGAGCTGGCTTCTCAGAGCTCAGCCATACTGAAGTGAAATGTGTTTGGAAGCTATACCAAGTGAAGGAGACAGAGGTCACAACAGTCACATAGGGACAGGGGGGCGATGGGGGTGATTTGCCCCATGCAGCAATGATTTTGAGGTGTCCCGGCCGGTAGCCACGCCCCCATGCACCACGGCCCACCTCCCCCTGGCCCTTCCCCCTCCCACCCCCCCCCACACACACACACTCCAAGCTCTGCCACTGGGTCACAATGTTGTCTGGTATCCATTTTGAGGATCATATCATGAACCAATTTCATTTGTTCTAATTTGTTTTCAAGATAAATTCAAGAGAGTTGCTCTGACATATAAGTCTCTGGATGGTATGGGGCCAGCATATATGGAAGACTTCCTCCTTCCCTATAAGTATGCCTGGAATCTGAGACCCTGAGTCGAGGCTGTTGAAAAACCCGCCAGGGGCATTACCATCAATAGGAAAAACATCACAGCCAACACGAGGCAGCAGGCTAACAGTCTTTATTGCGGGCAATAGATCAAGTAGCAGACTATTAAGTTACAGCGCAGCGAGCCATCTCCTCGTCCAGAGCAGAAAGGAAAGGAAACAAGAAAAAGGCACAGCCTGTTCAAAAGCCGTGTTTTTAAGTATACATATTCAATAACAAGGCGTTCCCTTAACCATAACAATGTTGCGGCTGCAGGCAGCAGAAGACCTTGAATACGTTTAGGTTTCACATGGGCAGCTAGACTAAACAACTACAAGCAGCTTTGCGTTCTCACCCTCTAGTGGTGGGAAAATATGAAGCCAGGAGTTACAACAGGTCCCATCATGCTTCTCAACCTGTGACACTCCCCTACTCCTTGCGAAATATTTTCAGCTACCTTGCTTTGGAGACTCCATCAACCCCAGTTTGCTAACGTGCTGACTAAATGCATTCGCAGGAAGTGGCTTGGTAAACACATCAGCCACGTTTTCTTCTGAAGACACATAGGTAAGGGACACTTTTCCTTCTTGTACATATTGTTTCACATTGTGAAATTTGATGTCAATGTGTTTTGATCGTGAAGACACCCGGTCAGACACTGCCATTTGAATGCAGGCTTGTGAATCACAACATATTTGTATTGGTAATGGCACAGACACATGCAGGTCTTGTAGCAACTGCAAGAACCAAACCAACTCAGTACAGAGCGCAGATAGGCTCACAAACTCTGCCTCTGCAGTTGATAAAGCAAGACAAGACTGTTTTTTAGCCTTCCAGTCGATTGCTACACCACTGAATTTGACAAGAAAACCAGTTGTGCTTTTGCGGTCCACAGTATCCTCAGCGAAATCACTGTCTGATGAACAGACAAGGTTTGGCATCTGATCAGGACAAATGCTTAGGCAATAATCAAGGGAACCCTTTAGGTACCTGAGTACCCTTTTCACACCCTGCCAATGATACTGGGTTGGCTTAGCACACGCTCTGCCCAGAATGTTGACACTTAAAGCAATATCAGGCCGGCTAGTACCAGCTAAGTACAAAAGGCTCCCAATGACAGACTGATATAGGTGTATATCAGGAAATAATTCCTCACAGGTATTTTTCAAAAAACCTGGCACCATTGGAGTTTGTACCGGTTTGCAGTCAGACATTTGACACAATTCTAACAATTTTACAATCTTTTGTTTCTGACACAGCAGAATACCTTTTTCAGTTCTCTGTACTTCAATTCCAAGAAAGCTCTGTACTGGGCCTAGGTTTTTCACCTGAAACCTTTTCCCCAGCTCTTTCTCAAACACTTGCACTTGTTTTTGTGTAGCACTGACCAAGCATAGATCATCCACATATGCAAGGAGAATTTCCAAACTCTCCCCTTTCCCTCGAACATATACACAGGGATCAGCAAGGCTTTGTATGAACCCACACCCTTGCAGGGCATTATGTAAACAAACATTCCAACACTTGGCAGATTGCCGTAATCCGTAAAGCGCTTTCCTCAAAAACCAAACTTGGTTTTCTCTCCCCTCTACTACAAACCCATCAGGCTGAAGCATGTACACTTTTTCCTCTAAATCAGCATTAAGATAAGCAGTAGAGATGTCAAAGTGAGTAATAACAGCTTTTCTCTGAGCTGCTATGGCAAACACCAATCTGATGGACTGGGCTTTTACAGTCGGGGAGTAAATCTGATCCAGATCACTGGTATCTTGCAAGAACCCGCGTGCCACTAGGCGCGCTTTATATTTCACATGCCCATCAGCAGTGGGTTTCAACTTGTAGACCCATTTGCTGTCAATTGGCTTCACACCCTTGGGCAAATTACAAAGAGAATACACATCATGCTGAATAATGGAATCCATTTCACTCTGCATTGCATCCCACCAGGGTTCTGCCTGTTGCTCAGGCATTTCCACAACATCAGCAAAGCACTGAGGCTCACAGTTTACAGCGCACACACGAACTGCGAGAGACTCAGGGGAAAAACGTTTAGGTGGAATGCCTTTCGTTTTTCTTTGAGACCGTCTGGGGATGGGACGATCCTGCAAAGGTTCGTCCCTGTCCTCAGCACTGCGAGACCTTTTCACTGAGCCCTCGCGTTCTCTCTCCCCTGTGCAAGACCTTCGCACATCACTTACGGCTCTTCTCCTCCACGCGCCTCTCTCCTCTTCTGTTTCAACCCTTGAGGAACTGGGAGCGGAGGCTGGGAGTGGAGCAGAGACTGAAGGCTGCAGTGGCTGAGAAGCTGGCAGACCAGCCACAGGGAGAAATACTTCAGACGCTGCCTGAACACGCGACCAATTAGCATGTTCCTCAAAAGAGGCATTCCTAGACACCACACAGGAATTGCCACCAGCGTAAAAACGATACCCCTTGCAGTTGGGCTCATAGCCAACAAAACGCATACGCTGGGCCTTAGGCTCCCCCTTCCTTCTTTGCCCCTTGGGGATGTGCACCCAAGCAAAACTCCCAAAGACTCTCAGATGTGCAATGGAAGGTTGTTTACCAAACAAACACTCATAGGGAGTAGTATTAACCACAGAACTCCACAGCCTGTTGTGTATGTAACAGGCAGTCAGAATTGCCTCACCCCAAAAACTCAGAGGCAGATCTGCATCAAGCAGCAAACTATGCATTCGAGTCTGCAGAACTCCTGCATTCCGCTCTGCCACTCCATTCTGATGAGGAGAATAGCCGGCAGTCGCCCTGTGCACTATACCCTGTTTTTTGATCCATTGTTGCAAGTTCTCCGACAGGAATTCCATTCCTCTGTCGGTTTGAAGCTTTTGCAGGGAATAACCAAACTGCCTTTCAACCAAGGAACACCAGTTCTTGAGAACTTGACACACATCAGACTTATGTTTCAACAAATAGCAGAAAATGAACCTGCTAAAATCGTCTACGAGAATGACGAAATATCTAGCTCCCCCTAGGGAAGGTTTACTCATAGGACCCACAATATCACAGTGTACCAACTGAAATGGGGCGGTTGGTACACGAAAACTAACTCTCGGTGCTGGGAGTTGTTTAGATTTAGCTTGCTTGCAAATAGCACAGTCAAGAAAGACATTACAAGGCTTCAAAGTACACCCTTTACAACAACCAGCAAGCCTCTTTAACACAGGAAAGCTTGCATGCGCTGCGCGCCGGTGGAGGAGATGAAGGCACTCATCATGTTGTGGGACATTGCCATACACATTACACACAGTGTGTCGTGGCTCAAGAAAGAACAGCCTCCCTTCTCGTGTAGCCACAGCACATACCACCCCATCTTTGAGGATTTTACCTTGCTTCCCATAGAACTCAACCTTGAACCCTGACTCTGTTAGTTGCCCCACAGAAAGCAAACAGAAATCAAGAGAGGGAACAAACAAAACATTTTCCAAACCCATGTCAAGGGCAGGGACAAAAGCTACACCTTCGCCACAAACTTTAGCCTTTGTCCCATCAGCTAATGTCACAGAGGAAACACTGGCAGAATCCAAACAGTCAAATAAATCTTCAGAATTGACCAGGTGCTGGGAACAGCCGCTGTCTAGAAGCCAAACGGAATCACCTGCCTCCTCAGAGCCTGAAACAGCATCTCCCAGGGCAACAGCAACTCTCAGCCGTCCTCTGGCCCGACCTCCTCTGCCTCCTCTGCCACGGCCCCTGGCACCGGCGCCTGTGAAGCTTTGCTCCCCTTGCTTCAGGAGCGGGCAATCACGCTTCAGATGAGAAGCAGACCCACAGCGAAAGCACCTTCGCACAGCATGGGCTCTCACCAGCCCCTCCTGCCTCGCCTCAGCAGCCGGAGAACTTTTTCTCCCAGCACAGGCCTCTGCAGCTGGAGCCGGCTGTGTGGGAGTCTCTGCATTCCTTGCGCGCTTTTCCTCTTCTTCCAGCAGACGAGCAGAAACCAAAGGAACGGTTAACTCCCTCTCTGGCATGGATTGAAGAGAGGACACCACCAGATTCCAGGAACTATCAAGAGAATTCAAGATGCAAAATACCTTGTCACTTTCAGGCAACACTTTGCCTCTCTCCCGAAGTGACGAAAACAGCTCCAACATCTCAGCCAAATGCTGCCTCACCGGGACACCGGGGGCCAGTTTCATCCCATATAAACGGGCGCACAGGGCATACTTGGCGGCCGCTGATTGACTCAAAAACAACTCCTGCAGCCTCGCCCAGGCTTCTCGAGGGGTGGCAAGATCCCTGATATGCGTGAGCTGGTCATCCTCCACAGCCAGAAAGAGGACAGACATGGCACGCCTCGTTGCCGCTGCTATCTCCGCAGCAGTCCCCTGCAGAGTCGGGGGAGCTGTGAAAGCACCCCACAGCTCCTCAGCCTGCAAATACTTTTCCATGCGAGCTGACCATGCCAAGTAATTAGTTGCATTTAGCTTAACGAGAGGCAGGCCCCCAGGCACCACATGAGCCATCGTAAAAACACCTCAAAAAACACCTCTCAAAACCATCCTCTGCGACCATGTTGAAAAACCCGCCAGGGGCATCCATCAATAGGAAAAACATCACAGCCAACACGAGGCAGCAGGCTAACAGTCTTTATTGCGGGCAATAGATCAAGTAGCAGACTATTAAGTTACAGCGCAGCGAGCCATCTCCTCATCCAGAGCAGAAAGGAAAGGAAACAAGAAAAAGGCACAGCCTGTTCAAAAGCCGTGTTTTTAAGTATACATATTCAATAACAAGGCGTTCCCTTAACCATAACAATGTTGCGGCTGCAGGCAGCAGAAGACCTTGAATACGTTTAGGTTTCACATGGGCAGCTAGACTAAACAACTACAAGCAGCTTTGCGTTCTCACCCTCTAGTGGTGGGAAAATATGAAGCCAGGAGTTACAACAGGTCCCATCATGCTTCTCAACCTGTGACAGAGGCTGTGTTGTATGACCCATCACTCCAAGAGGATAGGTTGGTGAATACATGAGACAGGCCTTATTCTATAACACCACCTCAGTTGTGCAAGTCTGTCCCAGGGGCAGACAAGTAGGCTCTGTCCTTGTTAAAGTTCTAGTGTTTGGCCAAAGCTGGATTATTCAATACTGGCTGTTGTTATTTGCCTTTAAGTTGACTTTGACTTGTGGCTACCTTATGAATGAGAGACTTCCATGATCAACTGTTTGCCCGGTTCAGGTAGTATGGCCTAGATATTTTTAAAAACACATGATAATAAAAAAAAGATTTCATAAATTATAGGTTTGGCAGAACTATTTGAAAGTGGTAGGGATTTGACGACAATGTGGGAAAAGAATAGAAAGTAAAGGAGAAAGGGGGAAAGGGGGAGGGAGGGGGAGAGGAAGGGAAGAAAAGGGGGAGAAAGAGAGTGATTACAACATTGATACAAGATTTATATGTCCAATACAGAATGGAAAGGAGGTAGGGTAGGGTAGGGTAGGGTAGGGAATAGGGGTTTTATTAATAGGAGATAACGTAAGGATTGCAATGTAATATTGTATACATTCAATTTGATTTTTCCTATCTATGAAAACAAACGGAATATGTAAATATATTATAGAATAAGTATTGATTGAATGTTCAGAATTTAATAAAAAATATTATAATTTTTTAAATCAGTTTTTAAAGATTTTTTTTTAAAAATGTACCTTATATGAGCCTGCCCAGATTCTCATATCTTCAGGGGAGAGCTTCTCTCAGTGCCACCACTGTCCAAAGCCCGTCTGGTGACATGACACATGCGAGGGCTTCTCAGTAGCTGCCCCAGGCTATGGAATTCTCTTCCACAAAAAGGTAGGTTGCTCCTGTCTCTGTTCTCCTTGCACTGCAGATGAATACCTTTTTACTGAAAACAGGCTGTTGGTGATTAACAGGTTGTACAGAAGGGTCTTTCAATGGGTGTGGGTGTGTACTGTACTTTGAATCTTGTTATGCATTAAAGTGGTGCTGTCATTGCTGCTGCTGCTACTGCTGCTGTGTGTCTGCAAGTCATTTCCAAGTTTCAGCAACCCTAAGGCAACCCTATCATGAGGTTTTCTTGGCAAGATTTGTTCAGAGGAATTTTGCCTTTTCCCTTCTCTGAGACTGAGGGCCTTTCCACACTACACTGTTATAGTGCTATTATTCCACTTTCAACATTTTGTGGAATTCTGAGGTTTGTAGTTTACTGGGGCCAAAGAGTTCTCTGGTTGAGAATTCTAAAGGCCCCTCCCTAAACGAGGTCACCCCAGTGGGCTTGTGTGGCTGAGCAGAGATTTGAACTCTGGTCTCTAGAGTCCTAAGCCATTTCCGCACTAGACTGTTATAGCGTTATTATTCCACTTTCAACATCCTATGGAATCCTGGGATTTGAGGTTCCGGGAGGGGCCGGCTGGTGTGGAAATGGCCCTAGTCCAGCACTCAAATCACTGCATCATACTGGCTCTTAGAAGTGTTTTCATATTGTTTTAAATTGGCATTTTAATAGGATAGTTTATTTAATTATTTTTAAAACCCTTTTTTAAAAAAAATCATTGTTTCTAGATGCATTTTGTTTTACCCTGTGCTGTTTAATAACTTGTGTCCCATGTTGGGAGTAAAGGAGGATATTATTTAAATACCTAAACAGAGTTTATGATATGTTATTTTGGGAGCCCTGGTGGGCAGAAATGAGAAGAAGAACAACAAACATTGCTTTGGATCCTAATTCCAAAGCTCAGAAAAACAGCCCCTATTCAAGCTGGAGGCCAGCAAGGGCATTACTAACAACACTGTCTCCAATGTGGCCAGTCTGCCCCTCAGCTCCCATTGAGGTGCACAGGTTTTTGACCCTGCAGCATGAACCCTGACGGGCAAGAGCGACAACTGTGGTCATTAATCATCTTCAAGGTTATGCCTCGCCTTTGCAAACGGACAACAGAATGGGGCCCTCCGTGACTACTGCACAAGCCGTCAAATGGGATTTGGTTGCTCTGTTTGCTCTCCTTGCTTTAACTTTCATTCGTGGCTCCATATGTTGAAATGCCTTGAGGCTAGATAAGTATGAAAATCTGTTTGTTTCAAATACTTGACGTGGCTTTTTTAGGCAAGACTCCCAACCCAGGTGTGACTCCCTTTTTTTACCCTCCTTCTTCTTCCTTCTTCCTCCCTCTGTTTGTTTACAATTCAAACCTAAATCAGAAAACATTCACAGAGCTGACACATTTTTCATATAATACAAATAGTTTTTCTCTCTCTGACCCTTCGGCTATTTTGGCCTGAACTTATATTTATTTACTTATAATTGGGGCGGCCAGGAGTGGGGAGGAAATCCACATCAACAAGCAGAGGACAGGACTAGCTGAAGAGGAAAAAAATCACAAAAGAACCTGAAATGAGCAATAGCTCGTGTGAAATGCCACATGCATTCCTGACATTCTGTCAAGTCTTTTGAGCTGCCAGAGTTGATGTATGCGGTTCACCTGTCAACATTTGATGGAAAAGCAAATCTGTCACGCTGAGGCTTTTTCGGCTGCTCCACAGACCTTTCACCCTTCCCTCCCCTTGAATTTCCCACTGAGCATCCCAGGTCTTTGAAATATTTCCAGTTAAGGATCCCCTCGAGTCCTGTTCTCCTGTTTGCAGTTCAACATTTTAACACCTGTGCTTGACAATGCAGCAAAGGAAAGCCCTAATGTGTTCCCAACCTTGACCCTACCTTCAACATAGCATGGTCTCCCTTTTACTGTATAATTCATTGTTACCAGTTGTAATTGTCCTCCGTATAACTCTGTCCCTCCATACACTACAAAAATCTACATGGAAGACGTACTCTGACAAGAATTAAAGGGATACCCGTAAGGTGTGGAATTAAACAATAAAAATAAAATTGATGGAAAGGATGGCCGAATGGAGAGAGACAGGCAAACAAACAGATACTGATCCATTACATTGAATCTCTGAGAATTTTCAATATGGCATAAGGGGGAAAAAAATCAAAACCAACAATAAAATAACACTATTAAACTTCACAAAGGAAAAAAATGATGACCAGAATAAAATTTCCAAATTCAGCCAAATGTTCTCTAGAGAGGGAAAATATAGTTGGAAAGGTAACCTAGGGGCCTTTCACAGTACAAATTAAAAGCACTGTGATTCTGCTTTAGCTACCATGGATGCATCCTATGGAATTCTGGAATTTGCAGTTTGATACTAGAGCTCTCTTGCTAAGAATTCTAAATGTCTCTCTCTAAACTGCAAAGCCCAGGTGCCACAAGATGCTTCCATGGTAGCTAAAGTGGAATCATAGCAGTGTAACTATGTACAGTGCATCCTCTTTACCTGTAAGCTCCACACATGCAAATTCATGTTTGTGCAGTGTTGTATCCCTATGCTTAAAATGGCAGTGATGTGCACATGGATAAGCTGATGTGTGTGCACATACATCACCACCATTAGCTACAAGGAGACATGAGCATTTGTGAACCCTGTTACGTGCATGGGTTTCTGCAATGGACATCCTGCATATATAGAGGGCCTACTGTAGAGCGAAAGAGGACTTGATAAACCAGGCAGTTCAATAGCCTGGGTACTGTTGATCCCAGCTTTTCCTCTGAGAGGGGAAGTTTATATCCCCAAACCTTATAATCAGGATGAGACCATCCTCTACATTGCTATGCGGTTTAGCCATAACATGCTTGTTAACGAGTATGGGTAATTAACTGAAGGGAAACTGGTAGTTAAAAGTTCTTCCATTTTGATTTCATTTTAAAATATATGTTGCTAGCATATATAACTAGCACTGCCCAGGATTTTATTTTCTCATAGGTAATACTTGTTAGAAAGAGTTGAGATCCTGTGTCTCTAATTCCCCAAACTATCTTGTCTAGTACCTGTAACTTTCTCCCATATTCCCCAATCCAATCTGTATTCAGAGTTACTAACATTACAGAGGTCGGGTTCCTGATGGAATACGCTGCCCTCTTCCTTGCTGCTAGGCCTCATTCGATAGCAACCAGCCAGGCCCAAGAGCTCTCTGAGAATTCTAAAGGCCTTTCCCTAAACTGCAAACCCCAGGATTCCATAGAATCTTCCCAGGCAGCCAATCATATGAGTTCTTTGCCTGACACAGACAAAGAAACATACAAACTTTGACTTTTATATAGTAGATGAGAGTTATGAAACTGTTTTGTTGCTTTAACTGTCTGAGTGAACTACATGTAAGGTGATGATCTTTGGGGAGAAATGATATTGCACATTTGTGACTGATCATTGGTGAGAAAGAGATGGGACACAGAGAGGGAGAGAAGGTCTTTGTTGACAAAGGGAAAGTGGGTTAAGAGTTAATTGAACTGGAAAGCTTACACATCTAGGCGAAAATGATTTATGAGTGAGATTCCTACCTGTCTTGGGGGAAACTAATTTTTACTTATTTTAGAGGAAATTATTTAGAGGCCATTTTTAGAAATTAATTGGTTTGTCAACTGTGAAATGGGGGTTCAGTTTACAAAAGAAACGAATGGAATTAAAACAGTGGTTCTCAACCTGTGGGTCACGACCCCTTTGGGGGTCGAACGACCCTTTCACAGGGGTCCCTAAGACAATCGGAAAATACATATTTCTGATGGTCTTAGGCTCCATTCCCTCCTTGGTGGTGGTGTGCAAGTGCGAGCCACGCGCTCGCGTCCTCCTGCCCCCCTTGAAGTCCCTTACTAAAGAAAATGTTCTTGGCATCGAGCAAGAGTGAGTTGGAAGGGCAATCTCCGACCAGCCACTCCGAGGCTCAAGCAAAGCTAAAAACATCTAGTATAAGGAAGTCCGAGAAGGCAAGAATTAAAAAGAAGGTGAAAGGAAAATTACCTGGTAATGCAGTTAAGTCTGTTAAGGACGGGGAAAGGCTCCCAACCGCTCCTTTAACTTCTGGTCGCCATGTTGAAAAGAGGCGTTCAGAAAGCAAGGGAGGGGGCTGTGAGAGGAAGGAGCTCTCCTGACCAATCCCAGCTCGCCAGCAACACAACCAATCACACTCAAGCACGCGAGCAGCCTCTGCCAGGAGAAATGGCCACCTCTCAGTCAGCAGTTCCTGGCCCTTCTGTATTGGCGGATACAGCAGCGCAGGGCCGTTTAGCATTGTGTATGGTGTCCTTATTCACTAGGAGTCAAACTGCAGTGCCCATGGAACGTAAAGAAGTAAGATTTGAACCTCCTGTGTCCTCAGTGTCTTCCCAGGGGAATGTCTCTGAGTGTGGTAGGGAGGTGGTAAGACAAAGGATTGCTGAAGAAAGGGAGGTGCATGTGAATAGGCAAACAATAGTAGTGAAATGATTTCACAAAATACATAACAAGTTTAAAAAATGTATTGCAAGTTGGACAGTTCATTGAATTTGAATGTAACGTCATTATTAAGCAGTCAACAAACTACTTCAATGAATCCTTCATTTTCACGTGATTTTCCTGATGATAAAAAAGTTATCCAAGCTGAATCAAATGATGCTGGTGTGGGTTTACCAAAAAAGTCTACCTGTAGGTCCAAAGTGACTAGAGTTGAGGAATCTGCTTTGTCACACTCTCAACAAATCAACACTGAATCTGAAAGTGATGAGGAACCAGATTTGGCAGATACTCATGGGGATAATGACTCTAAGTCAGATGGTTCTATTTCCGAGGAGGAGGATGCAGAAGATGATAATAAAGTGAGATTATTTTCCTCAGATTCTTTTAAAAATTTGCTGAAAAAGGTGTTGGTATCTCTGGGACTGGACAGTCTGGAGAGTGCCACTTCAGATATTGATAAAAACAAGAATATTGCATCAATTATAAGGAATAAGCCTACAAAATCTAGTGTTATTCCCATGCCAGATTTATTTTTGGATTTAATTCAGTCTGAATGCAGTGAAACCAAATCTTCAAACTTTATATCATTTATGGTGGACTAAATATCAGATATTTACATTACAATTCATAACAGTAGCAAAATTACAGTTATGAAGTAGCAACAAAAATAATTTTATGGTTGGGGGTCACCACAACATGAGGAACTGTATTAAAGGGTCGCAGCATTAGGAAGGTTGAGAACCACTGAATTAAAAGGATGGTTCCATATTTGGGGATGCAGATCCCATTTCCCTGTTTTCTTTAGTTTGTTGCTCAGATTTTGCGATCTGTGAAATGGGTATTTCCTTTCCAGCAGAAAACAGTGTGAAGAACTTCTGGAGGATCACTAGTCCATTGAAAGCTGGGACTATGCATCCAAAAAAGTGGGCTGGAATCCACAGAGGCTAAGCCCCCCTTCTTATTCTTTGAGCTGGCACAAAACCATTTGTAGTTATGTAACTCTTAACTTTTTCAGTTTTCACAAGTAATTAAAATAATGTAATTTTTTTTTGTTTAAAGTCTAAATCCTGTAAGCATTTTGTAAGCATTTCATACTTGTCTCAGTACCCACAATGGAGCATAAGGCAGTAGTAAAGGTACAATATGAGCCAGCATCATGTGATGTTCCTTCTCCTCCGCCATTGAGGATAGATATCTTGTACCTATAAAAGCAACTAAATGTTACAGTTATAACTCAAAAGGAATGAAGTTATTCCTAGTTAAGTTACAGCCGTAATGTAACTTAGTTATACTTTCATTGTTGGGATAAGGAATGAAATACAAGCAAATATTTGAAACTAGTTACTTCCAAGGTCTGTAATGTCAGTCTAAAAACACTTTGCTCCAACAAAGTTACATGAGACTTCCCCCCGACCCCAATGAGCCATTTTGTGAATATACCCCTGTATGCAGTCACAGTTAATTTGTGCTAGATTGGACGTTTCATCTATGAGAGTATACAGCTCCAAGAAGCCAGAAAAATGGGTCTCATAATTTGTAGTTCAGTTCGTACTGTAATTATTATCCAGTGCCTGGCATGTGGAAGGCATTAGGGGCTTGTGCCTTTTCCTTGTGTTAATAATAAAGATCCACCATTCTGCAATAATTTACCCAGGCCAAGATATAATGTTGAGACAGGTATATTACCAGAATGAACTCAAAATCTTTTCAACTGTAAAAGAAAGGAGTATCGTTTCCTACTAAGCAGATAAGACTGAAGCATGACTCTGTTGGTAGCTATATTCTTTGTGCATGGTTTCTTTCTTCCCTGCACCTTTAAAAAAAACAGATTGGGCTTGCTTATATTGTGGATGGTGGACCCATTTGGCAAAGGAACTGAAGTCTTCCCAAGTTTATGCTGGTTTCCTTACAAAGAGAAAATCAGACTATGATAAACAATAATTTTCATTGTAATCTTATTCTTGGGAAAGTCTGGAGCCTTTCATGATGGCTGCCATCTAAGAAGTCTGACAAATATTTAGAAGATTAAATACTTAAAGGTATAACTGTGAAGGTAAAATGAAAACCAAGTTAAGAGCTGAAATATGAGCCAATGAGTCACATTAATAAGTCTATGGATTTTACAGCAAACAGGTCCCCTGCAGGCCCTGTGTCATGGGGAAGACTGGCACACCAAATGTCTTTTCCTGGTTTCTTTCTAGCACTGTATAGGTGTTGGGCTGTAGCTTTCAAGTAGGGCTAAATGGGATGACAGGGACAGGGATGTTATACCTTTCAACTGTCTTGATTTAGCAGAGATGGTCCTGATTGACCCACTTTTTCAGCTGCTTTTAAAATGTTCTTCTTTCTCTCTCCCCTCCCACTTTCTCCCTTCATCCTCAGTTTACTTCAGTTGTTGCAAACTGAGTTCAAAATGGAAAAGTAGTTTGCACTCAATTAATTCAGCAGAGAGGAGAGGAGAGGACAGGAGAATCTTGCTTTTCCTAGTAGGCTCCAGCAAAAGCAAACTGCTGCAGCCTCTCCTAGCTTATTTGATCTTCCACATTAATGTTTTTTGCTATATTGATAACCCTCTGATGTTGCTTGGCCACATGTCCCAGTTTTCATCTGTGAAATGTTGGAGGTTGTGGGATGTGCACGGAAGCCCTGATGCCAATGGCCCTTGCCGTGTACCAAGGGCATTACCAGACCTTCAGTCTGGTGGTTCCAGATCGACACCAGCAGCAATGGCAGTCAGCCATTGGCCAAGATAGGTGGGGGACTCAGGGAGTTATAATTAAAAAGGGAAATTGTTCAACCTCTGACCCTCCTTCATGCTTGCTAGAGACATACAACTTAAGCTATCTCATGGGGGAACTGGCAATTTCCCCCCAGTTATGCCAGGGACTGGTTCTATACTTTTGGCCATTGGTTACAATTATTTCTTTCTCTTTTGGAAACTTGCCAAGGAGTAGCTGCTAATAGTCAGGGACTGGCTTGGTCCCACTGTGCTAGAGGCTTCCATGGAAGTTGCTCTGTTTAGAGGCATCGGCAATAGAAACAAAAATTATCCCCAAAGACTGCTCCAAAATGTAACATTTGGCACGTGCTGGGAACAGCCTCTGTTTATAAACTTCCAGAATCTCCTTCTTTGGAGGTTTTACAGCCTGGATGGCCATCTGTCAGGAATGCTTTGATGGTTTATTCCTGCATGGCAAGTCAGTGGCAGTGGTGTAGACTCAAGTTGATAGACTTGGATTCAAGTTGGACTTAAGTTTCTTGAATGACTCGACTCAGCAATAAATGAGGCACTGACTCGACTCAACTTGAGACTTGTATATTTTTAGTGACTTACTTGCTGTCCTTGGTTCAGTAACATAACACGTTCATCTAGAAACCTTACAACTTTGAATAATGCCTTCATCTCTTTTTACCTGATGATCACACGGTAATCTATCTCCAGCCCAAAGTGTGGGTACATTTCTGAGAGGAACGGCAAATGGGTTAGGCAATGGGCTTGAGGCAGGGTTGAGATCTGCTCAGCAGCCTGCCCCTGCTGCATATCAGAGGAGCCTTCTAAAATGTTTCCTAAGAGCAAAAGACAAGACTTGTCCCCAAAGTGCAGAGTGCATTTCTCAGAGAGCAACAGCAAATGTGTTAGGCAACAAGATTGAGGAAGAAGGATCCTTCGTTCTAAAGCCTTTAAAGCTTCAGTAATGGGGAGTAAGAAGGATCCTATTTCCCATGTCCAAAGTTGCAGATGGCAAAATTGCAAATGTGGAGGGCCAACTTTGCTTAAATTGTCAAAACTGACTTTATTTGACTCTGTCCAATAATTCTTGAATTTTGATTGGGGTATAAAGTTGGCTTTCAGACTTGAGACTTGACTTGACTTGAGTATCTTCAAGAACTTGAGACTCCACTTGAGACTTGAAGGTAGAGACTTGAGACTTGGCTTGAGACTTGGACTAAAAGACTTGAACACATCACATCACCTGTCAACATTTGTGGCCCTTGTGGTCTTTTCCGTCTTGGTGATTCTATGATTCTATGATAATGCCCCAGCTGGCAGGATGTCCAGGAAGACACAAAATGGTGCCCATGTTGACAATTCAGTTACACTCATTGCCACTTGCAGTAGTTGTACAAAGAATAAAAGTCCTTATAGAGAAAGAGAGTGCAGCTGTGCCACAGGCACTAGTACTGGTGACTGCCCATCACTGAGAGACCTTTGGAGAATTTCTCCTTCTCCTTTGAGACAGTCAACGTTAGGGTTTCTAGATCAAGACTATTCCAGGCCCTAAGATTCTGAGACCAAAACCTGAAGCCTAGGGAATGTCGTAGGGGGTGGAACTTGGTGATGTTCTGCATGATATGTTAGGCATCAACGAGATTTGCAAAAGGTATGCCATTCAACTAGGAAACACTCAGTCTAAGGCCATTTCCGCACTAGACTGTTATAGCGCTATTATTCTACTTGCAACATCCTATGGAATCCTGGGGTTTGCAGTTTCGGGAGGGGCGGCCTGGCCCCTTCCTAAACTGCAAACCCCAGGTCCATAGGATGTGCAAGTGGAATAATAGCGCTATAACAGTACAGTGTGAAAATGGCCTAAGTGATGAGAAAAAAGATGCACACATACTTTTCAAGATGAGAGTCAGAGAAGAGGGACCAGGCCTGTTGAAACTGGCCTTCCTAATTCTTTGCCCATCAATAGGATGGAGATTTCTCAGAGGCCATTTAGGCAGGTAGACTGATACAGCTACTCTTCTGTCTGTATGTTTGTGTTGGACAGTAGAAGGATCCCTCAAGTAAACAGAAGAGCCCATGGAATCAAGCAGTTATGTGTCCATAGCTTCTAACAATAAACAAGTCTTCTGTCTTCCAAAATCACATGAAACTTGCTTGAATTTTCCCAATCTTTGTATGATCCTGTTGTCAGGCAGTGACTCTCTCCTCTCCCCACTCTCTGTCATATCAGGGAATAGATGTGGTGGAGAATAGTACCAGCTAATGGTTTCCCTATCATAAAGGTAGTAAATCCACTCTGGGTTTCAGTCCAGACTTCAAAGGATCTGTTCAAAGTGCTGAATTTATTTTGTAGATATTATTAAGCACTTTGGATAGTTCCTTTAATGTTTGGATGAAAGTCCAGAGTGGATTCATGGATCCACTGCCAAAGGAAGCCACCAGATACACTAGTGGGGGGTAAACATGTATGGCAAAGGGTGGCAGGATGTGTTTGTGGCAAGAGACCAGTTGGTGGGATAGTATACGAAGTCACCACAGAACTAATTGAGGTGTTAAGAACTACATTCTAATAGCCCACTAAGGGAGGCCTGGCTGATGCCAGAATCCTTATCAGGGGCTTTAAATTAGGTTATTGTTAGATTACGGTGGCGGTAGTGGTAATGATAATATGATAAAATTATTCAACAAGCCATCCTTTGAAAGTGCTTCTTTTATATCCCTCTTTCTATTTCTTCATCTACAGTTCTTGGACACTGGGAGCGAAATCTCCCATTCCATGCAGTGGAATGCTTACTTTTGTACAAAATGTCAGTGTCCACTGTCAAGTCTGAAGGTCAGGTATGAAATGTCAACCCAATATCTCTAAAATCACAAGCTTGATCAAGAACTAAGCACCTTTGTTTTGGGATGAGGTAGGAATTTGCAGCATGGACCCCTCCCACAGATGCGTTCCACAGCCATCCCAGGCACCCAACATATGAATCATGAAAAGGAGGCTTATCCTTTAATTGAAAAAATGCATTTTTTTTTTTGCATTTCTGAAACTATACCATACTGGGGCATTTCTACTACACCCCATAATATCTCCCCAAATACATTTTTGTTGTCACTTTTGTTTACTTAACATCCAGTCTGAAAAAGACACCTGCAGAGCATGCTGACTGTTAGGCAACTTTTAGCTGGTCCTAATAAGGATTTTCTTAACCATTTTATTTGTTTATTTTAGACAGATGCAAATATTTTATAAAGCACTGATTAATTTCTAAAGCTTTATTTAGCTGCCCTCTTTCTACTGCAAAAAACATGAATCATCTTTGTAAAGCTATTTTTCCTTGCACGAATAGATAAGTACCTAGCTTAACTGTTTTTCCTGCCATAGTAAAACATCTGCAGCTTTTGATGAGCAGTGGCATGTTCTAATTTCTTTCAGCTTCTACCAGTCACCAGCAATGTGCAAAAAGTCTGTGCGCTTCACTGAAAATTAGTTGCAGTTGTTTGCTGTAAATCTTATCTAACAAGATAACTGAGTTTGAAGTTCATTTTCTTTTCCAAAGCTGGCCTGAATGTCTTTCTTTCCATATGCACATTTGGCAAGCCTGAATCTTAGAAAGATCTATAGGACAATTATGCAACAGAGATTTACCTACATATATTTGGGACATCTAAACTCTAGCAGCAGAACTGGGTCCTGCTGTCCTTAGGATCAATGGATTAAATCTAGTTGGTAGTCTCAACTGGAACAGACCCATTGAATCAAGAGAAATTACTTGTGTTGACTTACTATTATGCAGTTGATTCAATGGGCTTACCATAGTTGGGAATTGACCTTGGGCAAGTACTCCTAGTCTTTAAGATCCTCCTCACTATTCTTTGCTTCTATATATAAAAAGGGGGATCCTGTAGCACCTTTGAGACTTACTGAGGAAAAACTAACTGGGACTGGTGGTTATTGAGAGAACATGTCACGTCAAGAAGTGCGTATCACCTGGCAAATCACCCCAAATTATGACATTATAAATTTTAAAATTCATGTTTACAGTCATTGCCAAATACAAAAAAGAGGAGAAAGAGGAGGAGGGAAGGGAAAGAAGAAGATGAAGAAGAGTAGTAAAATTCAGATAGTGGTTCCCCTCCTTCATCCAAGTGTGAAGTCTTCTGTGTTAGCACTCTCAGGAATGTGTGTGCATATTCATGGCAATTATCAATAGGTAGTTATTTGGCACCAGTACAGTCCTGCCACTAGAAAATGTTCCATGACTGTCCTTGACAGAAGCAGCTGTAGAACAGATGGAAATTGGAGTGACTGAATCATCCTGCCCTTCATCTTAGATGCAATTCAGACCTAGCACAAAAAGTGATTTTTTTAAAAAAATGCTAGTTTGAAAATATACAGCAGTGATATATGTTGTAACATGACCTTTGCACCTATATACACTTTTCAGTCAGAAGAAAGCCATCAAATAGGTGGTCAGCTGGTGTGCACATGGTAAGAAATGGCCACTATTACCTTTAGAAAAGGCCTCTTAAAGTACAAACACTTTATTAATCCAAAGAACAACAAAACAAAACGTAAGAACCAACACCTTGGAGCTACACAGACTTTCTTCTTGAAGGTGGCTTCCATCTGGGTCTGTCTTGTTAAATATAAAGGGCTACAATTTAACATAGGGTTAGGGACCATGTAGCCATTCAGATGTTATTGGATTACAAATCCTAACAGTCCTAGTTAATAGTGAGGAATGATGGAAGCTCCAGTTCAACAATATTTGGAGAGCTATATGATTCCTACTTCTGATTTAGTCATTCTACAGAAGGACTTTGACTTCTTAGATGTAGTTGGTGGGATTGTTGGTGGACAAGGCAAGAGTATTTGTTATAGTTGGAAATGCTATAGGAATTAATGTAAAAACAAAAACAAAAAACAACTGCAGCAATAGCACCAAGACAACAACAACAACAAAAACTCCTTTTCATTGAAATGCTTTGACAACACAAACCTACTCCCCATAAGAAGACAGACAATGACATACTTTCCTCTATCCTGAGTATATATACCTGTTTGCTGGTGGTATAAAGAAGTTGCTGTTGAGAGGGGAAATCCAACTGGAAATCTTGGATCACCCCATTGTGCATTAAAAGCTTTGGATCATTGTGCATATTTGTATAGAACAACGATATTTCAACAGCACTGGCAAAATCTATTACATTCAACAAAATATGACTTGTAATTCTACCAATGCATGACTGAGTGCCAGTACCTGGGGATGCAGCATGTCAGAAGACGTACCACTGATCTTGTTAAGGAATGCAGTAGTTGTAAATCTATAATAACCAACAAAAAGCTGTAACAAACTGTTGCAAGACACGTTAACTCTGGAGAACACAACCTTTCCAGCATGGCAATACTCTGTGCTGTAACCATGTTTGAGAAAAAGAGAGAACTTCTAGATTTACAAACTCAGTGCCATGATGCTTTATGGCTTTAATTTAGAGGACAAAGCCACCAGCACTATCCTTTCAACTCCATGTTTAGATTTGGTAAATTCTTTATCTGTCACTCCATGTTGTTTATCACTCCCATTCCAAATGATATCACAGAGAAAGATAGAATCTGAAATGTCTAATGCTTTGTTCATACAAATACTTGTTTTCAATCATTTTATCAAATCTATTTCAGTTTTATGGTAGCCTTTTGGGATTCAGATTCTACATGAAAACAGTGCTGTTCAGTTGCTTTATTCAACTATGATAACATATAGCCATATATATATATGGAATATACACAAGTATTTGTCACTGAGGATAACTCCTCATGCTTCATTAGTCTATGAAAATGTATGGCAGAAGAAATGTAGAGTCATACCTCAATTAACAAAACCTCCAACAAAGCAGCTCCTTTTAACAAAGTCTTTTTATTCCTCACCAGATCACCAATGTGTTCCTCAAACTCTACTTAACTGGAAGTATTTTTAGCATCATTGCCTTTGGAAGGATGGTGAAGGACAGCTGAAGAAATGCAGACTTTCGTTGTTGGGTTGCAGCAGCCTAACAGCAGTAAACATTGCAAGAAAGCTTTTGCTGGAAAAGACTGGGATTCCACCCTATCTGATCCTACTATAGCTGAGTCTGCCTGCTTACAAAGTAAAATAAAGTAAACAGCAGCTGCCTCCACAATTTCTTACTGAACATGTGTGAAGGGCAAAGCAGAGAGAAAACCCATCAACCACCAGCCACCCCTACCACGTTAAAAAAGCATATGTATGGCTGCCAAAATGGAAATCATAAGCAAAGAGAAGGCTGGTGAAGAAAGGTTGGTCCTGGATGCATTTTGGAAAAAGCTTTCAATTATCTCCTAAAGGTTCAGTTTTTGTTTACTTATGCAAGATCTACCTGAGCTGGTTGTTTAATTTCATAAGTGCTTGTTGTTAGTTTAGAATGATTTTTTTTAAAAAAAAGCTGAAATGCATTAAACTACTCTTCCTTTTTTCTGTGCTATAGGAACCTATCCATATTCTTTCCGTGTTATTTCTGTCTGTGGTACAAAAATTCCTGTTCAAGAAGCAATGCCGAGGCACACATTTGCTTTGTTAACTGAAGTATACTAGTATTATTGTTCAATTTAACTCAAGTCTGTACCCCTCTCCCCACCACAATGTGTCCTCCTCCCTGCCTTCAAAAAGGAAGGGCTCTTGTGCTTTTGAATTGTGAGTGTGCAACTGCTGGCCCTCTGAAAGTATGGACAATGCAATCCAACAACAGGAGAGACTCCAGTTCCTCACCTACCTGAAATTGGTTCTGAGAAGTGGAAAGTCAGCCAAGGGAGGTACAGTGATGAGAGATGTTTCACTTCGTGATTTTGTTCCAGCCATCCTGGTTTGAAAGGCACAGGGTGGGAGTGTGACTTTAAAAGCCACAGCCTCCCTTAAAAGCATTTTTAAAAAATGCTGTACAGAGTTTTAAGGGGATTGTGGTAATAACCAAAGCTATTGTTCCTTTAAATTAACAGTGGGAAAACGTGTCAGGACCGGGTGCCAATTTCATTCATCTAGGGCCTTCTGGGTGGTGCATGGACAAGGAAAAAAACCCAATGGCCAGAAATCAATTTTTGGTTTTGAAAAAGTTGTGGGTTTTTTTCCGCATTAACTGTTGAAGGAGGACACTGCAGCTTAATTAAAATGTGAATTATGGCCCATGGAAACTTCTAGGAAAGGCAGTCCATCCTTCTTTAGGATTGCTGGATCAGATGTAGGACGGGACTCGTGTAATGGTAATGCTTAACAGATCTTGGATCAGGATATGGTACGGTAAAGCTCTGTCAAATGAGATCTAAAATTGCAAACCTATTATCTCTGGAGTTGCCTGGTGATAAAGGTACAGGGCCCCCCCACCTTCCAAACCCCAACTTTCAGCTGCAGTTATCTCCTTCTAACATGGCTGTTGCCTTGCCGGTGGAGCCAAAGGGTGGAGAACAGCTCAGAACAACAGGAGAATTGGATGCTCTGCCACACCTCCTCCCCCTGCCTCCCAAGAGAGGCAATGGGCATTTTGGGATGGAACAGTGTGGCTGGAAGTTACCTTGTGTGACTTAATTTGTATTCACCCCAAAATGTATGGCAACTTGCTGTTTGCTCTATTTTGAGGTTCCTTATCTGTTTTCTAACTACAAAATCAAATGTGACTTTTTTTAATGTTTATAAAAACTGAAAAATAAAGAATTGTTGTATATATGTGCTTTTTATGTAGTGTGTTTTTACTGCTATGCAAAAGAGGGGAAACCCTTAAAATGAACATCAGTCAACAGGGTTAAAGTTTGACAAATGTAAGATCTGTTTTGAATTATTCAGTTGTTTTCAGTTTCTGAAGGTCAAAAGAGACTGCAGTGGAAACAGAGAAAGAACATCAATATCATTAAAAATTTAACTAGTATTTGCAGTAAATTAAACTCAGAGGGCCCAATCCTAAGGTTTGCTGTGCCAACAAAATAAGTGCTTAGGATGGGATTGCCTAAATGCTACAACAGTGCAACAGCACAAGCGACAGATGACATTCTGCCTTCATTGCAAGCAGATACACTGTGGCAATTGGTCAGGAACTTCAGGAACATGATGCATCTTTGTTTTTTTCAAAAAACAGATAAATATAGTGTCTCAGAATAGCACATTGATTTATTATGGTTGAGCCTTGGTACACAGCAATGGATTTGTCTGTCAATGCTCTTTTGTGTTTTAGAAAGTGTTTGGTAGTTGGTAAAAGGCAGAAACTGGAGGTCTATAATGCAGAGGATGTGACATCTTGTCTCAGTGATAGGATATACTGCAATGGACTCTGGAGAACTTTTAGGTGTATGTTGGGGGAAACTGAATACACATGAGGAATGTGTGATTCAACTTAAAACACCCAAATTTTTCCCAGTACCTCTCAGAAGCTCTGTTGTACTCTTACTTTTTGTTTGAAATAAAACAGACATTACTCAGGGTTGGGATTTTTTTTTTTAATTCAATAAAATTCATAGGAATTTGTATTGTTGATTGAAGTGGAAGAAAGCTTGGGATCTATTGCTTAATGAGTCAAACTCATTTTTACACTTAGCCTAAAATCCTACACAACACAACCACACCACACACACAGACACACATACATACTCGGGAGCAGCATCCATTGAACTCAATAGAACCTATTTCTGAGTAGGCACTTACAGGTCTACACTGTGAGGCTACAATGGTATATCCATTTCCAGAGAAGCAAGCTACGTTAAACTCAGTGGGACTTGTGTCTGAGTTGACACATACAAGATTGCAATGTAAAGACTATTCTGTTATTTTGCTATTTTTTGGATGACTTTTCAACGCGAAATGACCTTGTCTAAGAGATGTTTGAGTTTGAGATGAGCCAAAATTCTTTCGTCTGATTCTGGATTCTCATATTTAACAACTCAACATTTGAAAGGTTCCACCCATCCCAAAGAGAGATTTTGTAAGATGAGTAAGAGAAGAGTTAGCTGGTATTTAAAATCTAGATTATAGAAAGAAATCAGTAGATGTAGCACAAGTGCTAAACAGGTGTCTGAATCTGTAATGGTTTGGGTGAGAGCCATAAACTGAAGTGAAAGCATGATAAGATGGAGGCTCTGTGACAGGATTGTTTGTGCATTCAAGGAGACAGTACTAAACCCGTTTTGGATGGGGTTGCACTGCCTCTGATGGATGAACTTCCAGACAGCCTTCAAGCTTGGTCTGTCACTAGAATCCCAAATGGCTACAGTGACACAGAGCACCTTTTGTTGTCTTAGAGCAAACTGATGAAGATGGTCAAGGACCAGATGAAGCGGGACTGAATCCAAACTTCTCCCACCTTAAGGGTGCTCATAATTACTTAAAACTAGCCTCAATATGGCATTATAGGTATGTCCCAGGACTGGAATTGTTTTGGATTGCGTGTAAAATTGGCTCATCCTACCTCTTCCATAGCCGCTTTCTGGGCTGTTTGCTGGCAGCTCTAAGCCATTACAGCAGTTTTGCCAACTGATCAGTCTGATGGCACACTTCTGAGAAAAGTTGGCAAAAGAATATTCTGTCTTCAGAAGGCCATTTGTGCTGATAGAAAGAGATTGTGTCCAGTCTCAATTTTCTGCAGCCAGTACATCTTAGAACTATACTGTTCTTGATATATGTGTCCATGGCTTAGTTATGACCAGGTAAACTCTCTTTAGATTACTTTAATGTGTTCTACATGAGGCATCCCTTGAAAATAGCCTAGAAACTCCAGTTAGTGCAGAACTACACGTGTGAGAACTTGTTTTTGTTTCATAATTAATCACGTTAAAATTAAAGACTTCATTCATTTGGCAATGAAAGAAAAATGCATTTGTTTGTTATTAATTCATTTCAGTTCTGTTCATGTTCTTATTGTTTTAATAGATCTTTCTCCTTCTGCATGCCCACAAAATGCTTTTACTTTTTTTTGGCCGCTGTCTGGGGTGGCAGCAGAGTGAATGTTGGCAACCACATCCTGGCAGCTGCTGTTTTGTTTTTCCAGATGCCCTTGACATGGCATCATTATGAGGTTGTGAGGCCCCTCTAGGGATTGCCATGCTGCTGGGGACCATGGCATCCCTCTCTTCCCTCCTAATCACACTGGGGTTGGCCACAAAAGCTGGTACCTGCTGGGGAGGTCAGTGTGCTTGCAACCTGAGAGGAGATGCAGCTGTGATGAAGCAGGTCTTAAGGCTGAAGTTGGGCTGTTTGGCCAGCTTCATGGAAATGAGGGGGTGGCAGGCAAAGGAGTGAGGAAAACTGCCACTGGGAGAGACCAAGTGAGAGGAAGAACAAGGGATGGAGCTAGGGAGAGGCAGACATACAGAGAGAAAGGAAATGGAGGACAAAGAATCAGGGAAGTGTGTGAGGCACGCGATCTGAGAAGAGAAGTAGTGCAGAACTTGGAAAATTACTTTGATTTTTTTTTAGTTCTAGTTCCAAGCTATGGCTACATTTCCAAGTTGTTACAGTTTTTTAAAAGCAACATTTTGCTTCTCCATTTCTCAAAAATAATGGAAATATTGATTTTTAAATTTTAAAAACAATCTGAATGATGCAGGCCATTGCCCAGTGGTATCATTATTTTATTTTATTCTTTATATCCTGCCTTTTCCCCAAAACTAGGATTCAAGGTAGTGTACAAAAATTATAACAAATACCAATAAAGCACATAAGTAAAAATGGATGTACGGATGTCATTAAAATGTACAAAGCGTGTCCTCCTCCCATCCCTTTCCTCATTGCTTCAGTGTCTGTATGGGGAAAGAGAGGGCAGTATAAGACACAGCATGAGCCAACAGTTGAACCATATGGTATTTTTCCGCCATCGTTTACTGAGCTGATACCCCTGTAACAATAAAAGTAACTTTCAGAGGAGTGGGAATAACTCAGCCCTGCAGATATTACAGGACTGCAGCTCCCAGTATTCCCTATGATTGTCTATGCTGCTAACATTCCTGGGACTTGCACTCTAACAACATCTGGAATGCCACATAATTCCAACCTCTGCTTTATAAATTATACCATACAAGGAATGAGGTTATCACTTGTTGTACCAGTTGCAAGAATAATGTAACTTTAATGATACCTTCAAGAACTAATTACAAGAAACTAGTTTCTCCCAAGCTGTGTTTTAGTCCTACTTTTAGCTGAAAGGCAAGATAAATTTAGTAACTACATAGGCCATTTCCGCATGGGGCAAGGGAATCGCCCCGTGCCGCTACTTACCGGATCTTCTGGCTCTCCAATCTGGTCCAGGCTGCTCCGGAGCAGTTCATGGTTGTAGATCTGCACTGCTCCGGCGTCCAAAATGGCGGCTTCCGGTTGGTTGTGGGTCCCGACCAACCGCTGAAGCTCGCCAGCCTAAAGCCTGCCCTCCGTAGATCACAGGCTTTCATTGGTGCGAGCCTGTGAATCTGCACTGGAGAGCAGGCACACAATGGCGCGCCGGCATTTTGAAAGACCGGAAAAATCAGGTCTTTCAAAAACATGCTGGAGGACCGCTTGGGGTCATTCCGGAGTGGACTGAGGTGCAGATCTATGGTAAGTAGTCCGGACCCAGTCTGCTCCAAGGTGCAGATGTCCTCCGTGGAGAACGCACTGCACCGTCTTACTTACCCTGTGTGGAAATGGCCGTAGTGTTTTAGTATCATAATTTTCCTTGTGGTTCTGCACGTTTTCAGGTTCACTACGTAGAATGGTTCACTATGATGAGAAACCACTGTATCTGAAAACTGGAAAAACTCTGATGTAAATCTCTCAGACCAATTCTGCTTTGTTTTTTGCCTACATGCAAAAGGGTAGCATTAATTCACATCACAGAAGTGGCCAGCTATGGGCGTTCCCAGGCTGTCCCGTCCATCATTTCCGTCCCTATCTCTCTCCACCCATCAAAGGACAGGCTGCTGTCATTATTGTCTTCACGCGTTAAACAGACAGCGGAAAGAGAGTGGATCTAGTAATGGACTGTTAAGACCTGTTTTTTTCCATGTATCAGTGAACATACATACCTATGCACAAATGCAGTAATGAAGAAATGTGTTTAAAATGTGTGTGCGTGTGTGTGTTTTTCAAACAGACCAATCAGCAATGGAGGGGCAGGCTGAGGGAGGGGAATGGAAGTGGCCAGAAACCTGCTGTTGCAGATGCAGCAACCACTGTTCTCCGTGGTAGTATGATGTAAATGAGGGGGTACAGACAGCACAATTTCTGAATCGGAGTATAAGAAACACTGCTCTTGACACACAGTGAGTTGCTCTTCCTCTCCAGTACAGAAATGGTCTATGGATAAGAGACCTTCACGTCACCCTATCATCAATGGCCCTATTCAGATCTTGCAGATTCAGGGATGTCTCTTCCTCCACCAGATAGACTCCTTTAGATTAATGGGAGGCTTTCAAAATGTCAAAGTATTTTTGGGTAATAGCATCCATTTCAGTGTGATTTCCTTGGAAAACTTCCCTGATAATTATGTGTCTAGTATCTGAGTCTTCTGGTATAATATGACAAGCTTACACATCTGACTTAAAATGTCCCACACACACATACCTACTTTGGAGCATCCACAGAAATAAAATAGCCAAGTTTCTGAAAACAAGGAGTAGAGAAGTGATTTTTTCCCCCTCCCATTCCATTTTTATGAATAGAAGTGACAAATGTAAGAATCTGTATGGGACTAAGTTGGAGACAGCTGTATCAGAGTTGACTTGCAGGGCAGGAACCAAAGTTTCCATTTGAAAAAGCCTTTATCGTACTACAATATTGACATTAGGGCAGTATTTTCCTTTGATTAGGATGTAGCGTCAGAAAGAGCTGATACTGACAAGAAGAGATAAATTATATCTTTTATAAAGAAGCTGTCAAGGGTTGTGTTTCAAAGGAATGCAGATTTGAAAACAAAACAAAAGTTTCCAGTCAAAGTAGAACATTAGATATATGTTGACTAAAGTGGCAGATGTATCCCACTCAGAGTCACATGGACTGATGTAGCTGCCACCCATGTCTTTGACTTTGGAAATTAACAGTGTAGTGGGATGGGCAGAGCAGGGTAGATTACCCTTGAAGTGAATGTGGCACATGGTATGGTCTGAGCAGCTGTGGACATAAACCAATGAGGGCTTCCCTTGTAAGTGACACCATTGCCCTCTTTGAGATATTAGGTAGGTAAGAAAGTGTTTTCTTTGTGAAGAAATCTTCACTGGGGTCACATGCTGGCGATGGGTTGAACCAGAGCCAAAAGTGGGTGAGCCATTCAGCTATTCCTTCCCTCTTTCCTGCTTGCTAACACCTCTCTCTATCTTTCTTTCTCTCTGCTCCCACAGTTTTCCCCAAAGGTGGGAGACCTTGAAGTCCACCAGCAGTGCCAGCATCTCCTTTGGAAGGTGGAGAATTATAGTTCAAAAGGAGGCCTGTGAATGGGAGTAACTATGAGACCTTTTCACCTGTGCATACCAGTACTAACTGTAGGACTCCAGTTAAGAATCAAAAGAATGTTTTATTGGGGAATTCACAGACACACGCAAGAAATCAAGCAGGAACCAAGGCTAGTAAAGGGAAAGGAAAGAAAGATTGGATAGTAAGAGATTTTGAGTTTTTAGGGTGATATTTACCTGTCCTGAAGTGGAGGGTTGAGGAGGGATGGCTCAAATAAAAAAGTCTGAGGACAGCATGGAGGAATAAGAATCTACGGAGCAACCCAAAGTGCTAGCAAAATGCCACGCTCACAGTTAGGGTTTATATACTCCTTTTTCCACCCTGAAGGGGTGAGTGTTAATTACTCTCTGGCAAAGTAAACAAAAGGAGTCTGGAACAGACTGACTGTCTTACTTTGGGTGACAGATCATTGATGGGGAGTCCTGATAGCCTCTTAATGTCTTGGTTGGGTAAGGTGAATGGGGGAAGGTTTCGATAGGAAATGCACATAACGGGCTGCTTGCCTGCCGCACCTAAGTAGTTTCACTGATTATTGTATTTAGATGTTGGGTTGTTGACAGGATTACTGGAAATCTGTTTACCCCAGGCGTTCGTGCTTAACTCTTCTTTACCTTATGACCTGGCCATGCTGAGGCCATGTTGACCTAGCCCAGGTGTCCTGCTTCTTGTTGCATGTTTCTCAGCCGTAAGTGTCCAATTTATATATAATATTTCATGACAGTTATATGATATTTCTTGCCAATCATGCTATACTGTGTGATCAGGGTGGAAGGTGTGGTAACACCCCCACAATCCCTTCCATGGAGTAGGATGCCAGGAATCTTGATTGTTCTTGATAGAGGGCTGAACTGAACTTGATGGCTTATAGAAGGTTTCTGAAATAAGGCCAAGGGCCACATAAAAGTAGGCTAAGCATTTACATATGGGCCTAGGACTGCAGATAGTCAGGTCCTGGATCTAAGGTTCTCAGATTTCAGAGATTAGCCTCTGTTCTCCAGTTTTCAAGGAGAGGATGATGAGTCCCAGGGCACCAACCTAAAAATCTGTGTGTGTTTTCTCTATTTTTATTTGAAAGTCATAACCTGTGCAACTGTGGTTGATACTTAAGGGACCATGTAACATTACCCAGGTCTGCCCCCTGTGACATCACAAGGGGTCATCAGGTTTGGCCACTGAAATCTCAGGTCTGGAATAGTCCTGGCTTGGTAACCCTACCAAGATCAGAATGTCAAGAATGGGGCTGTTGAGACTTGGGTTCTGATCCCCATTCGTAAATGAAATTCAATCTAATCCAGAACATAGAAACATTCAAATTTTTGGATTGTCGCTGCCAGGGTTCCACTGGAGTTCCACTACAGCCTGAGGGACTCTGGGAGCTGTAGTTAAAAAAAAATGTAGCCTTTGAAACTCTGGTCTAACTTATGTTACACTGTTGTTTTGAGGATCAAAAGAAGGTGGAAAAAATATGTATAGTTTCCTGACTGTTTTGCAGGAAGAGAACAGTGTTGCGGCTGATACTGGTATAAAATAAGAAAATGAAGCTAGATGGCAGTAATGCTTATTTTTGTGCTAGTCCCCAGCTCAAAAAGCCACGATATGTTTACTTCAACTGCCTCCATAAAACTAGTGAGTGACTGGATATGGTATGTGATTCTGACCCATGATGAAAATAGTGGCATCTTATTGTTTCTTTCCATTTATTGTTCTGTAGCAATGTGCTTTTTAAAAATGGCTTTTGACCTGAGTAACTCACACTTGCAGTTGTTTTAATGACAGCATCATGTTATTTGCCATTGATCCCATTACAGCATGCAAAATAAAATAAAATAAAACAATAACTGAATCATAACGAAGACTTTCATCATCGTCATCGTCATCATCATCATCCTTCTCACTCTGCAAAATTTGAAAAGCAAAAAACCTAAAATGGGGAATAGAAAGCCTTACACACCAAAGGCCAGGGTCCCACACTATGAGCATCTTCTCGTTGTACTGTAAAGTCTATAAAAAGGAAAACCATTATCTTGAGAGAACACAAAGATCTGCTTCTATAATGCCTTTGCTACTATGAATATTCTATTTCCACGGGAAGACATTTTATCAGGCTTGTTACCAAAGAACAGAGAAATCAATGATTTCCAGAAAAAAACAGTGTGAGGACAGATTAGATTGTTTTTATTATTATTATTTGGGGACAAAAGGACTGATAACAGTATATGTGGTATATCTCACCAAGATTTGCTTGTGAATCTTATGCCTATCTTATTATTGAAGCCTATATCTATTATCACACTTATTATCACCACATTCCCATCCATGACCAAGTGGTGCTCTTTCACATACACTTTAAAGTTATCCAGATCCCCCGAAAACTCTTTAAAAATACAGCACAAAACCTCATTCACTTATCTGAGGTGAAAGTGAAAGCGAAGAATTTTATTTAAAAAAAAATTACAAGTAGTCCAGTATGCGGTTGCCACGATGCACGTCTTTGATTATTTCAAATGTGGGGAAATTACCATGAACACATGATCTGAATTTCTAGGTCATTCTAGGAGTTTTAGAAGGACAAAGTTTAATATTTTAAAAAATAATATAATAAAAGTTCTCAGACCACAATTTGAAAACAATCTACATACAGAGAAACAGAGTTCAATAACAAGATTGCAATTATTCAAAATCAATCCTAATGTGCTAATTCATGCACTTTATATTACTTGTTAAAAAGACTTAGAGCCTTTATGCACTACACTATTATAGTACTATTATTCCACTTTCAACATTCTGTGGAATTCTGGGGTTTGTAGTTTACTGGGGCCAAAGATGCCCCTCCCTAAACTACAAACCCCAGGGCCATTTCCGCACTACACTGTTAAAATGGTATTATTCCACTTTCAGCACCCTGTGGAATCCTGGGGTTTGCAGTTTAGGGAGAGGCATTCAGAATTCTCAGCCAGAGAGCTCTTTGGCCTCAGTAAACTACAAACCCCAGAATTCCCCAGGATGTTGAAAGTGGAATGATAGCACTATAAGAGTGCAATGTGGAAATGGCCTCATTCTGTAAAATGAACACAGGTGGGATGTACATGGCACCAGGTTGTACTCTTCAATAATTCATTCATCAGAGAAGCCCCCATGCTGAAAAGTTCTCTCATTTCCCCATCTAAAATACAGATAACAAAAACTTCTTGATATTCAGGAGACTTACATTGCAATCCTATGCATGTCTGCTCAGATCCACAGAATTCAATAGCAGTTACTCCCATTCTAAGTGTCTATATGTACTATATTTACTGTGCTGTTACAGACCATCAAAACATGAGACATTCATTATATAAAACACAATGCAAAATTATACAATAGAAAACAAACAGAGCAAATAGCAGTTCAGCAGTTATTTACATTCTTAAAACACAAAAACAATTAAGAACACCATAACAGAATTAAAAGAAGGGGGAGGGAAAATCACCAGATACTGTTTTTGAATCTGAAGAATATTTTTATGAATCTTGGCAGCAGAGAAAAGAAACTTTGCAACAATTTCTGTTACAAGTTTATTAGTATTTGCTAACAAATAAATCAAGTACGAACCAGAAGGTCTTCCAGAGATTTATACGAGAGAGGTATAATACATCTTATTTGCTCATAGCTATAAGAAATTACAAAAGGAAAGCACATGTGATAGACTCTATTAATCCATCTCCATGCAGACAAATGATTTTTGCAAGGAATACTTTGGAAGCAACTGTCCAATTGAGCATGTATGTGAATGCAGTCTAGTAATTTTTTGATACTATTAAAAACATAAAAACAAGCAAAAAAAAAGGTATTGGGGATTATACACTGGTAAACTAGAATTTCCAAAATGTGTAACCAAATTCTTCAGCACAGCTCAGTGTTCAGATATATTTGCTTGTTATTTTAATAAAGATAGCATTTTGTTTTTATAATTTCTGACTCAGCAGAGTACCATAAGGGTCCTGTTTCCCAATTGTGATGAGAGGAACAAATCTGGTGCTGGGTCACTACAAGTCGATTCTGAATGTTGTAATTCCAAAACAATAGATACTGAATGTAAGCTCCTGCCCACCCAACTTGCTCCTCTCTACACATGGAATAGGTGAGTGGCAAAGCTTGGAAAACAACAAGAATTCATTATGAACATGGCCCATCAGTCGGATCAAGCAGTGCAGCTACATAGATCTGATGAACTGTATACTTCATCCATCATGTGAGCAGCAATATTTCAGCAATGGTTTTCAAAACTAATTTGAGCTTGGGAAAGTTGCTATTTGGACTGCAACTCCCAGAATCCCTGGTCAGCATGGCCATCAGAAAACCAGAGGCGTGGGGAGGGGGAAAGCTCCAGATAATCTGTTTGGAGTTTTCAAATCTTTGGTTTTCTTTGGTCTTCTTTCAGTGCTTTGCTTGTGTGGAGCCCCTCCCTTGTTTCCTATTGTTTTTGCATAGCGTTGGTCATTCAGGCAGCTGTAGTTCAGGAGGAGAAGGAGAAAGAGTTCTTGTTGTTTTCCATGCTTTGCCATTGCAAGAGACCGCAAGCCTCATGAGACTGAGAAACTGTGAACAAGACTTGTAGGTCTCTATTAAAAATGATGTGGGGCAGCAGTGGAGGTGGCAGGAAGCTCCACCAGCCACCCAGTTTTTCCTTTTGAAGGAATCCTGACTCCTCAAAGCATTCCACAGTGGGTTGAATATGGTGATCATACTTTTTTGTGTGTTAAATATGGTTTGGGTGGGCCTAGAGCTATTCATGGTTTTTTCGCTCTCACAGGGGTCCTGCGCCCCCAGCCCTAGCAAATATGGAGGCATGACTACTTCTAAATTACCTCAAACAATTATTAATTTTAGGTGGGCTTTTGCCAACTTGCTGGTTGTTGCAAAAGACACTTGGAATGAGTGGGTTCTGGGAGTTTTAATTAATGTTGACAGTGGCCATTTCCGCACATGGATGTTAACATGGACCAAAGCGTCCTGGCATGGAGGTTGTCCGCACCTTGGATTGGACTAGGTGCAGACTATTTAACTTAGTCCTGCACCTTAGTCCAATCCAAACTGCCCCCAAGTGGTCCTCCAGAGCGCTAAGGAAAGACCGGAAAAATCCGGTCTTTCAATTTTCTGGAATGCGCCATTGCATTCCTGCTTACCTGTGCAGATGGGCAGGCTCACACCAATGCGAGCCTGCGATCAGTGGAGGGTGGGCTGTGGGCATGGCCAGCGTCAGCGGTTGGTCCGCACCCACGAAGCCGCCATTTTCATCCGGAAGCCACAGGAAGCCGCCATTTTCAGCTGGAGCAGTGCGGATCTAAAGACCTTGCACTGCTCCGGTTCACCCTGGAGCTGTACGGAAGGGCTCCAGAGAAAGTCTGCATTACTTCGGACCCAAGAAGAATGGGTAAGTAAAGCCACGGAGTGATTTACTCGCCTCGTGCGGAAAGGGCCAGTGACTGGAGAGGATCTCTGTACCTTTACCGATTGTGTAGAAGCGAGTATTCCAGCAGGTGCTGCTTGTTACCTGTTTGCATGACAAGCAACCCCTGCCAAAATTTCATCTTCTACACAGCCATTAAAGGCACAGGCACTGTCTCCAGTTTCCAGTCTGACAACTTCAAATCAATGTCTTTTTAAACTGATTTTTAAATCAATAGTGTTTTAATATTATAATTTCTTGATCTGTGTTTTAATGTTATTTTTTTTCTGCTTTTAAACTTGCGAGCTACTGTGAGTCACAATTTTGGGCCATTTCCACACTACGCTTTTATAGCTCTATTATCCCACTTTCAACATCCTGTAGAATTCTGGGGCGTTTGTAGTTTACTGAGGCCCAAGAGCTCTCTGGCTGAGAATTCGTAAGGCCTCTCCCTAAACTGCAACCCTCATGATTCCATGGGATGTTGAAAGTGGAATAATAGCACTATAACAGTGTAGGGTGGAAATGGCCTTGGTGTAAACTGAATAAATAAAATTCTCATAGCCACTTTCTTTCCATAGCACCCACTATTTGAGGCAACTGCCTCCCTTTGTCTATATTTAATTGTGAATCCCAAGTAGAGTAAGCCTATTGAATTGATTCAAGTTTGTTTCAGTGAGTTTGGTCCAGTTAAGGCTAAGCTACATTTAAACCAAAGGATTTAAGTGTCATGCTGAATGATTTATTGGAGTGCATTATGCACATCCACTACATATGTTGACTTATTCTGCCTTTTATATATCCCATGTGGAGAAAATGTAACATGTCAAGGTGAATCCAACCTTTCATTTGTGCTTTGCAGGAATTCTTGGGAATTTTCCTATCCACACTCTTAAAAATGAAACATCTGCTCCTGAGGATATTTATACCTAAAGGTTGGCAGGACAGGAAAGATCTTTCATACTTCTGGCCTGGAATTAATTAGTCAATGAAAAAAAAGGCTCCGTTTTCTCCTCGTTTTAGCAACTTTTCCACAATAAAGGTAGAATATATAAACATGACAGCCATCATAAAATAAAAGGGTTGTGTTTTTTTTTTGATGGGGTGGATTCTGGCAATCTTTTCTGCTCCTCTGAGGGGCCACAGAGTGAGTTGGTTCATTCTAAGAAAACTTTGATCTATTTAATCTTGCACCATTTCTCTCAGGAGCAGGAAAACCTCTTTATTGATTCTAAATATTACTCTGGGCTTTATACAGAAAACATGCAACACACTTCACATTTAATGACGTGCAATGGTTACATCCTCTCATTCCAAAATTCACCCATGGTTAGAATTACCTATTAAAGTCCATGCCATTCATTACCTCCTCAGCATCTTAGGTTTATAAGTTGGTTTTGGAATGAGGTGTTATGGACCAGGCTGTCCTGCTGCTCAAAACCTCAGGGTAAACTCTGACTTGGCCACTTACAGTGCATCTTGCTTAATGTGTTACTAGAACCTGGAATATGAGTCACACCTGCCTGCTTGCCTGCCAGTGTGGCGGTTAAATCTGGTGTGGCAAAAAGGCAAGACCTTCTGAAGATGTTACTCATGTTTCCTTGGAAAGTAGCATTGAAATTCACTGAGCCTGGGGTGGCCTGAGATGTTCTGCTGCCTGACAGGAAGGACAAGAAGCTCTGCTTCCACATTCCATGTACAGAACCTGGTTGGCTTAGCAGTTCAATCTTATGTCAACATTGGCACTACAAGAGCATCCTATAGTACCTCTGAAAGATCAAGCTACTTTAGGGAGCCCAGAATAAGAACCTTTCCACACTACACTGTTATAGTACTATGATTATACTATCAACATCCTATGGAATTCTGGGGTTTGTAGTTTACTGAGGACAAAGAGCTCTCTGATAGAGAATTCTAAATGCCTCTCCCTAAACTACAAACCCCAGGAAAGTGGAATAATAGCACTGTAACAGTGTCGTGCGGAAATGGCCTAACTTGTGTAACAGAATATTACAGCTCCACCTGTGGACTCCAATTGTGACCCTGCTACATCTATTGCTAGAGATGATTGCCTCATTTTGCCTCATGGTAGGACTTGGTACTCAATGCCAGGAAGAGAAGAAAGAACTAGCAGGTATGCTGATAGTTTGGCATCTGCATAATAGTTTTGGGTGATCTGTTGGCCCATTCACACATAACAAAAAGTCAGAACTTATGGTTTATTCTTGTTTCAGGTATGAACAAGTAGCATTCTGGTTCTCATAATCCATTCATTTTTTTTTATTATTATTCCTTTCTTTGTGCAAGCAAGTAAAGCAAACTGGAAATGGAAAATTTTGTGTGATATCCAAACTAAGGGTATTGTTTCAGTTCTCTTGAACAAGCCAAGCATCATGTGCTAACAACAAATCCTCATTTGTTCCTGGTTTATAAGCCTGATTTATTTCGAACAACAACACACAGGTTTTTGAATTCAAATGGAACTTTCTGTTTCAAAGTCTGGTTTATTTTACTAACTCACACAAAGGAAGAACTGAATGGGAGCAAACTAGATGAATATACCAACAGAATACCAACTGGGATAAGCAAACAAATCCTGCTTTATTGTTAAGTGAGAATGTAGCCACCAGTTTGGCACTCATCTCAAATGAGATGCATGAAGTCACATGCTATACTATCCATGACAGTAAATTATTCCCCTGTGTGAAGAAGGTTAGTAAAAACATATTAACTAACCATTCATTTAAGTTTCACCAAAGTTTAAACTATGGTCGACCCTCCACATTTGCGGGTTTCACTTTTATGGATTTGATTGTTTGTGAGTTTCTCTAACTCCTGCTTTCCCCACCTCCATTGCTTCTTTTCCTTCCCTCTCTGCAGCTCCAATCAGGCCACACTGCCCTTTAAAAACCCACTTCTGGTCCTCTTCCTTCTCTACCAGCTGCTGCTTGGCCAGCTAAGGAGGCTTTCAGGCTGATTTCTCAACATCACAAATGGTCTCCCGATGCCTCCCCACACTCATGGAAGGAGATGGGCAAGAGAAGCATAGGGCCACTGTGATGAGCCCCCTTCCCTCTCCTTCCCTAACCTGGTTTGGGCCCTAAGTGCCCATTCTCCCCACTGTGCTTTGGTACCCTTCTGACAGACATACACATGCATTTTGATATTTGTGATTTTCTCAGTTTTGCAAGGGTTCTGTGCCTCCAGTCCTAGCAAATGTGGAGGACTGACTGTAGATTATATATTTTGTATGTTCTCAGAAGAGATTCCCCCTCAAGTGATGAAAAATGTCACATCATAAGACTTTCTTCAACTGCATGTCTTGAATTTAGCATGGTTTGTCTTATGATTGCTCATTGAAAGGTAAGAATGGGCTTAATTTTGGAATCCAACTGTTTAGGCATCTCTGGGAAATGTTATTACAAGCAGTGGCAGCTGGTAGCTTCTATATCAGTTGGAAACTGAATCCACTTTCAGTTTCAGTCCAAACTGTAAAAGAGTTATACAAGTTGTTGAATGTTATCCTACACAATACAGTAGGCCCTCCACATTCATAAGGGATAGGGACACAAATCCCTCGTGAATGTCAAATAATGGCGAATAGGGTGCCCTCCCTACAGACTTCGGCTGAGCCAGTGCACCCACCCAGGTGGGGGCAGGGAGGCAGAGAACCATTGATCGGCCTCCCTGGGCCTTTGTGCCACCCACATGGGCTGCACTTGTACCTGCGGCAGCAGCGGGGCAGCACGAGGAGTGCAGAGAACTGGCGATCGGCTTTTCTGGGCCTTCATGCCACCCATGCAGGCCATGCCCGTACCCATGACAATGGCAAGGTGGGGCGAGGAGCTCAGGGAACCTGCGATTGGCCTCCCTGGGCCTTTGTGCAGCCCACGTGGGCTCCGCCCATACCGCGGTGGCAGTGGGGCAGTGTGAGAAGTGCAGGCAACCTGTGATTGGCTCCCCTGGGCCTTCATGCCACCCATGCGGACTGTGCCTGTACCCGCAGTGGTGGTGGGGTGGCACAAGGAGTGCAGGGAACCCATGATTGGCTTCCCTGGGCCTTCGTGCCACCCGTGTGGGCTGCACCCATACCGGAGGCAAGGAAAATAGGGTGGTAATGGAATGGGAGTGGGAAAAGAGGGGAGCAAGCAGCCACCTCACGAATAATCAAATTCGTGAAAGTGAAACCCATGAATATGGAGGGAGAACTGTAGATTCAATATCCTGCATAACTAATATGAAGTTTAGATTAAACCCCAGAAAGGATTCATGGTTGCACTGACTTGGGAGCCATTAGCGGCCAGGAAACAAGATTAATCAAAAGAGATTGTTTACCTTTCCATTTGAAAAGGCTTGTTACATGACAAAGTTTAAAAATTCCTTTCTTAAATGCTTGCAACCATTTTGTGTATGTGCCTTCAAGTCGCCTGTTGACTTATGGTGAGCCATGAATTTCACAGGGTTTTCTTGAAACAGAGATGGTTTAGCCAGTTCCTTCCTCTGAAATATAGGCTGAAGCCCCTGGTATTTGTTGACAGTCTCCCATTCAAGTACTATCCAGGGCTAACCCTGCTTAGCTTCCAAGATCAGATGGGATCTCATGCCTTTAGGGCATTGTAGAGGTAGTCAGTTGCTTTGAGTAAAACTCTAGGGATCCACCAATGGGGCTGGAGGTTTCCAGGAGTCCAAGTCTAGAAAGGAAACCTCCCCAAGCCCTGGGATTCAAAGGAGTTTTTCTTGGAAATGTAGGGATTGCTGCTTGTTTCCTTGTGAGAACTGTATTCATTCTGAGAACACAGATTTTTCCTGCTGTCCATTCCTTTGTCTTACAGAGCCCAGATGTTGATGCAGTGAATTGTTGCCTCACTGTTGACTGACAAGACCGCTAGGGAAAGGCAGGAGGTGAGCAGCTGCAATAATGAAAGTAGTGTGGCATGATGTCATATCTTCCTGTCTGCAGTGTCCTGTTTTCTTTTTCCCAGGGAAATTCTTGGGTTTGGGGACATAGCTTTTGAATGGCCTTCATCTTTGCCCTGAACAGTTTTTGTGAGGAACTGCAGCTGCTGCTAAAGGAATCTTTTTTCTGACTTCAATTAATATTTGTGATGAGATTCTGAAATTAAAGAATCAGACTGTGAGGGTTTATACAAGTCCCCTTCTCTTTATGGCCTCTTTTTCAGAACAATTCTAAGCATTATATCACGTCTATGTAAGCATGATTGTGTTTCTATGTGATTCCGACATTTACCCATAGTTTGTATAATTCTTTGTTCTTTGATCTATTCTTTTTGTTGAAAGTTGAACCATGAGCTGAAATCATATTCATACCTGAGGAACAGGACAGTTTATATGCAGAACTGTAATAAAACTAATGCTAGCCAATGATATATTTAAATCTTTTACTCAAGTGTCAAGTCAAGTCTCAAGTCAAATTCAAATTCAAAATTTATTACGGCAAACAGCCAGCAAATTTGAGCAGAATTAAAACAATATAATTGGAACAATAATTAATTTAATGTAAAGGTTATCTTGTTATATTTTATGTCTGATGTTTGTAGAAGATTTGAACAAGTCTCTACCTTCAAGTCTTAAGTCAAGTCTCAAGTCCTTGAAGATACTTTCAAGTCAAGTGTCAAGTCAAGTCTGGGAGCCAACTTTATACCCCAACCTATATTGCAGAATTTTTGGACAGAATAAAGTCAGTTTTAACGATTTAAGCAGAGTCAGCCCTCCACATTTGTGATTTTGCCATCTGCAGTATTGGACATGGGGAATAGGCTCCTTCTTACTTCCCATTTTGGAAGCTGGAGGATTTTTCAGAAGTGGGGAATAGGATCCTATCTTACTCCCCATTACCGAAGATTCAAAAGCTTTAGAAGGAAGGGTGCCTCCTCCTCTAGCCTGTTGTCTAACACATTTGCTGTTCCCCTCTGAGAAATGCATCCTGCATTCTGGGTGCAAGTCTTGTGCTATGCTATTAGGAAAAGTTTTAGAAGGCTCCTCCGATATGCAGGAGCATAGGCTGCTGAGCAGACCTCAAACCCACCTCAAGCCCATCGCCTAATCCATTGACTGTCCCCCTCTGAGAAATGTACCCACACTTTGGGCTTGAGACAGATTGTCATGTGACCAGTAGGCAAAAAGAGATGGAGGCATTGTTCAAAGTCATAAGGTTTCTGGATGAATGTTTTATGTTTACTGAAGCAAGCGAGGCAAGTCAGTCACTAAAAATATACAATTTCAAGTCAAGTTAAGTCAGTGCATCATCTATTGCTGAGTTGAGTCACTGAAGTGACTTAAGTCTGACTTGAGTGTGAGTCAGTTGACTTGCGTCTTTATCACTGATGGTAACCATCATATATCCAAATGAGAAGGGGCAGGAGGGGCCTGAGCCCTCCAAGACTAGGCTGAAGGGAGATGAATCATCCCCAAAATGATCTGGTATCATCAAGACCTCTGTGTAGACCTCTGTGTAGTTGCTCCTTCTCAGGAATATCAAGAACTAAGAAACATAAAGACGATTACTGTTTCTGAGCCCTTCCAGAAATAATAGAAACTTCTTGCAATCCATCCAATGTACACTAATGTGAGAGTTAGCCACACTGAACATATAGAGGGTGCATCTGCTTATATGTTGTGCTTCAAACTTCTTCATGTTTCAGGCTTTTTGAACGATGATAGATGGGAAAAGTAATTTAGCCTCCTTCTGCAAGTACCAGCAACTAATCAAAATTAATAACAACCTGTCTGCCACTCTTGAGTGTCCTACTTTAAAAGCACCTCTGGGGACCCTGGTAATCAGAGGCTGTCTCTGACATGAGCCTTGATGTAATTAATGGTCACCTCAGGTGTTGGGAGGAGCAAATTCGCCCCTTTCTTCACTGCCCTGCCAAGGTCCTGAATGTTCTGGAAATGTGCCACTGCTCTGTAGACCTCTCTGGAGCTGGGACCTGCCTGGCTTGGGATCCTGACTTAGAGCCCATCCCAGTCCATAAAGAAGGAGGTGGTGGACGTGGGGGGAAGCCACAGCTCCTGAACTTCCACCACAACCAGCAACTGGCTGTGCTGGCTGGAGCCAACTGCTTCCTGCATGCCTGGCTTTAAGGCCTGACCTGGGCATGGAGACATCCAGTGTGGGTCCCAGGATTGACTCTGCCAGGAGGGGAGTATGACAGGAGTGCTCCCCTCTGCACCGGCTGCCTCCGTGTTCCAGGAAGTGCAATGGCAACACCTCTTCCTGCTGCAGAATTGCTCCCCTCCGGAACAGCTGGCTCCATTTGGAAAGGAGTGTGACAGCCATGCCTCTTCCTTCTGCAATGCAGCTGGGTGCTTTCCCAGGCTGTGCGGGGGCAAGAAGCACAGCCATTGCACTTCCAAGGCCTCCACAGACAAGGTAAATCCACAACAGTGGTGCGATTGCCAGTCATTGAGGGGAAAACCTATCAATGATTTGTGACATGACTGCGTTGCCTGGGGACAGGAGAAGGACAGGGACTGCAATGACATTGTGCATAAGTGTCGTTGCAGTCCCGTCCTCTCTCCCATTCCTATGGCAGGTTGGGAGGGTTTAGCAGAAAGGGCCTAAGAGTCCTCTCTGGGCCAGACTCTACGGCAAGAGTAAGTACTGACAAAACCAGGCATTCAGAAAACAGACAATGCTATGCAGCAGAGATGGCTACTGGTGGTGGCAGGGGGCAGTCAAGGGTGCCTCAAATTTTCATTCCTTGGAGATGGGGGTTCTTCACCATCCTTACTCCTTTTTGATGTAGAAGGGGAATATGGGATGCATGCATCGCTGCTCTCTCCTCCTCATTTTTTCTGGTGAAAAGATGTGGGTGCTGCCTCCTTTTTCTTGTCTTTCTCCTCTAGTGTTGGGGCACAGAGTGATATGCTGAGAGGGCTCTCTCCCTTGTCCTTACCACCTGTGATGGTGGTGAGACTTCAGGCCCTTTCCGCAGCACCTTCCCATTCCACAACGGGACAGGGGAGGGATAGGACTGCGACAACACTCTTGCATGATGTCATTGCAGTTCCATCCTCTCATTCCCAGGTGATGCAATCATGGATTTAATCATTGACAGGTTTTCCCCATCAATGACACGTGATCATGCCACCATCCTGGACTTACCAACCCGGCTGTGTTGCGGACAGAAGAGGTGTGGCTATCACACTTCTTTCCACATGGAGCCAACTGCTGTGGAGGGGGGCAATCCTGTCATACTCCCCTCCTGGCACAGCTGCTTCTGGGATCTTCACCACCAGAAGCATTAGCTAAAGGGTAGGGTGAGGAAAGGGCATTTTGACTGCATCTTCAGAGTCCTGACTGACAACAAGTCTGAATAGGAGCATTTTATAGGAGATACCATATGTGATAATAGTAAGATTACTTTTCCACACTTGGTCAGCTTCAGCTCACAAGTATTTTCACCTGGCCCATAGCCCTGGAAAAACAGTGATCATTTTGTGTATGTCTGATTCTCAGTGGCAGTTCGGAGTTACTACTGTGCAATGAAACCTTCAACTTCCATTTTAAAAATGGAGTTTAAATAACCCCTTTAAGCTATTTTACAGCACTGGTGTTTATAGGAGGGTGGAAGGGAACTAAATGACAAAACAGAGATGTGTGGTAAATGTCATTGGGTTGAAGAGCCTGGCATGTCAAGCAAGCGTGAGAAGGAATTGCTCTGCTTGGGACTTATGGCAGCACTTAAAGTGCACAGACTTTGTGGTGCATTTAAGAACAAAACAAAACATAGACACTTACAGTAGGGACTTCATCCAAGCCTTACTAGAGCTGCTGGGGTCAAACTGTAAAACAGAACAAGCCAGTAACAGCTCAGGCGTGGAAATCTGCCGACCACCATGCAACTGACAGTATTATGGTGGAAATGGAGAGGACATTGCTCCTCACAGAGGAAACAAAAGGATGGGCAATAAAATCATCTGGAGGAAAAATCCCTCTCCTGTTCAGTCATTTTTTACTGCAAGCTAACATTTTCTACAGTAGGTGATATCTGGTTTTAATCCAGCTATGTAAGGCACCTTCTTTTAAATTAATGGTATCATTATTGCAAAAGTAGAAGATTATATCTGTCTCTTTAGATGTTTAACACCACAAGTTTATCCCTAAGCTGGAGAGCTCCATTTTTCCAAAGGCCTGCCAGCCCACTTCTAGCAGGGTAGAAGGGATCTCCTCTTGTTTATTTAATTTTATTTGTTTTAATAAAACTTATCTCCCATTGTGAGCATTCCTTCCCATTCCTGGCCTCATTCTGGGATGTGGCAGAGGACTTTGGCTATTTGAATCCACTCCATTTGCTCATGCTATGCTCCTAATTTATCACTTTACCTTGTCTTTTGTGTGCCTTCAAGTCATTTCCAACTGATGGCAACCCTTAGGCAAATCTAAGGCGAGATTTGTTCAGAGTAGGTTTTGCCTTTGCCTCTGAGGTTGAGACAATATGACTTGCCTAAAATCATCCAGTAGGCTTTCATGGCCAAGTGGGGATTTGAACGCTGGTCTTCAGAGACATAGCCCAACACTCAAACCACTACCCTACACTGTGTGGTACCTCCCCCTGTGAAATTGTTTGGTATTATACTAGCAGAGAAAAACAGGCAAGGAAACAAGAGTAACTGCTTGGGATCCCCATAATAAAAAGTCATTTACATTGTTTTGGAAAATCTATTCAAACATAGTACACAGTTCCCACAAGTGTTTACAGAAACCCATAAGGCAGATTTTGGTGTGTACAAGTCATTATGGAAGCCCCATGTACCGCTTCCCTCTCTTACCTTCAAGAAGAGGAAGTGACCTCAGAGAAAGGAGGAAGTAAAGCCAGAGTGGCAACAAGTCTGAGTCTGCCCTTAAAGCAGTCTTTAAAGGAGCTATTGAAGATGTGGAACCCTACCCCATAAACAGGTTCAGCATCTTGCATGTGTCTTTTAAAGGTCAGATTAAAGGCTGAGGTTGATTTATTGTCTCATTGATATGGGAGCCACTAGACATCACTGTGTAGCTATCTATGCATAGAACTAGAGAAGGCACATGGGGAAAACAGATAGGTACCTACATATAAAACAGAAAGACAGGCAGATTGATGATCTCTCTGCCTATTCCGCACTGTTTCATTGCAGACTGACTCCTGATACTACAGCTGTGATACCAGAGAGGTAAGAGCTGTAGATCATTCCACAGAGGTGTGTGCAGCTGTGTGTTCAACTGGAACTGAGGACATTTCTGCATTATGCTGTCATAGTGCTATTATTCCACTTTCAGCATCCTGTGGAATTCTGGAGTTTATAGTTTACTGAGGCTCGAGAACTCTCTGGCTGAGAATTCTAAAGGCCCCTATCTAAAACTACAACCCCCAGGATTCTGTAGGATGCTGAAAGTGGAATAAAAGCACCATAACCGTGTAGTATGGAAATCGTGTGAGATTGGATTCCCCCTCCCCTAAAAAACTGTGGGATAATAAATTGTGTGTTTTGCCTCCAGATGGCCAACAGGCCCTCCAAATGAGGTATGATTGGACATTTTCTTGTGTTTTGGGGGCTTTGGGGACAGAGACAGTCACCTTTTTCAGGTTCAGGGTTGATTTTTTTTTCTAGGCAGGAGGTGACTGATCACTTTTCACTGCTTTGGAGCAAAACAAACAGAACAAAAAACCCTGACTTGCAGATTTTGGTGTATGAGAGGGGGTGGTGGCTTCAACTCTCCAGACTTCTGGGTGGAGGGTGATCTGCTTCCTCAAACCCTGACAGTTGCCCACTCTTGATATAAACTAAAAGTAAACTCCCATTCTGAGCAAACAGCCTTACTGTGCCAAAAAGACATAAAGCTGTAAAGTCTCCTTGTGGCATTTTGTTTTTCTGTGTGGTATAAATTCAATGTGTGCGTGTGTGAATCCAAGTATACCTTGTTGCTTTTAGCCTTTGTTTTTGTTCCATAGCAGTTCTAATTTGTGTTAGCTCTTACAGTGTATTGTTGCATTTTTTTTCGTTATTAGTTGAGTCTTTGGTTGGAATCCTGTTCGTGAATTACTATGGCATCAGTTTGACTTATTTCACTCCAACTTAGTTTTTTGATCCTGGCAGTGGTTCCTGGGGATGCCTGTTGCAGCATCTCCAACTACAGAAAAACAGCTGGATGCCATTCTCTAATGACAAAGGAAAGGGTTGGGTCTCAGGGGCTGCGTCACTTGGAAGTTGGGTTTGGGGTGGGAATTTGCAACAGGAAATGTAGCTACAGAGATCCTGCAAGTACGTCTCTTTATCCAGGATTCCACCCTTTATCTTATGGAACAACCTCATCCTGTTGCTCTCCAGAACTTTGCCTATCTGGATTTGCAGGAATATAGTAAATTGATGCATCAATATATGAGAGCTTTCATTCATGGGAGCCCATCTGGTGTAAAGTAGAGCAACCGGATGATCATCTCAGAGAGAACTAGGTCCAGATGACACTAGGCTAACTAGGCTATAATTGGTATGCCCCTCTAACTCTATAGGAAATGAACAATAACCATCTTACCAGAGAAAGAATAATTGCCCTCTTTACCCTGGGCTTGGACTGAAAGTGGCTCAGTGTTGCTGCTTAGCAGTCCAAGATCTAGACCAGTCAGGTGTATTGGATTTATTTCCCTGAGAGTGTATCCAAACAGCAGGATCATGGAGGGCCAGTACAAAGTCTGAGAAGGTCTTACAGCACAGTAAGACAAGGGGTAGATGAGAGGAAAGGTCAGAAACAGTCCAAGGTTGCTTACAGGGTCTCCAGGTTCACAGTAGCCAAAGAGCAAGTGAATAGTAACTGTAGTTAGTTCAGGACTGTGCAGTTTTCAGCAGAGAGAGAGAGAGCACGGCATGCTAGGGTTGGTAAAGACATCATTCCCGCTTCTCCTCTAGCCTCAGATTAGATCTTTTGGGCAGAGGCTGCCAGCCAGTGTCCACCAGCAGTATGTAGGGGTTTCTAGAATAAGTCCTCATAATGGGAGATCCCTGCACACAAGGAATGATTTCTTTGTGACTAATCCCCTACTACAGCCAAGCACTTATTTGGGCATGAACATTACAGCCTAATTCTTTTCCTGAAACTCCCTAATGGATTTGCAGGTACTTTTGCCTCTGAGATAGAAACCCTTTCTTCTAAATGAAATGCACACTGAGTCATCTCTCCTGAGGATACATGTTCCTCCTTAGTCTTAGTTGGTTCGAGAGTTAACATGGCATAATGGTTTGACTATTGGACTACACCTTTGGAGACCAGAGTTCAAATCCCTGCTCAGACATGGAAACCCACTGGGTGACCTTGGGTAAGTCACACATTCCCAGCTTCAGCAAAGGCAAAAAACCCTCTGAACACATTATGCCAAGAAAACCCTGTGATACATTTCCCTTAGGATTGCCATAAGTTAGAAATGACTTGAAGGCACGCAACAACAGGTTCAGTGGATGCTGGAGGTGCAGTGATCTTTTTTAATAAGGACTTCCCCTGAGAGGACATAACAACAACAGTGATTTCAACTTTTTGCCTCATCACCATCAGAAAAGGCACTGGGCAAAATTTCTTGCCCAGTGTTGCTAGTCAGATAGCCATGTTGCCTATCCACTTATGCCTATCCAAAAGACGATAGTGGAACAGACTGCCAATTGGTATGGCATATTCATATTTTATGGATTAATAAGTTAATAATTCAATTATTATAATTTAAATAAAAATTTCACTTGTCAGATGGTAAGCACTATGATACAAGATGAAGATAATGTATAACTTTAAGGTTTAGGTTTAAACCAGACTGGGGAGATCTTCAGCTAGTGGACATCTTAAAGCAGAAGCTTATGCTCTACAAAGAAGGATGCATGGCCTCCCTTTATTTGCTATAAAATAAATAAAATATGTGAAGAATAGGGGGGCCTTCTGAACATGCCAAAGAAGAAATCAGAACCATTAGGCTTTGTTCAAACAGCTTCTTGTATTAGCTTCTCTGATTTCTCCTCCTGGTGCTGGTGGCTTCCATGTCAGTAGGGTGATGAATCCACTCCAGGTTTTTGGTTTGAACTTGAAATATGCTATCCAAGGTGCTGAACCCAATCCCTTGAATAGGACAAGCAGCTTGGATGTCTTCTTTGAAGTTCAGATTAAAATCTGGGTGGATTTACCATTCCACTAAAATGGAATCCACAAGGTGCCACTGCCTCCTGAGCATGGACAACCTGAGGCCCTTTCACACTATACAATTATAGCACTATGATTTCACTTTAACTCCCATGGCAACATCCTGTGGAATCCTAGGATTTACACCTTAGGGATACTTAGCATTCTCAGCCAGAGAACTCTAGTGCCTCACCAAATTAGAAACCCCAGCATTCTGTAGGTTGTAGCCGATGGCAGTGGGGGATATAAAAGTGCTATAATTGTATAGTGTGAAAGGGTCCAAGCTTGTCATGTCCAATCACGTCCAAGTGGCAGTGGTGGCTTGTGGCTTCCGTGTCAGTGGGGCGGTGAATACATTCCAGATTGTAATCTGATCTTTAAAGGAACTATCCAAACTGCTGATCCTATTTAAAGCATTGTTAGGATGTGTCTTTTAGTCTTGCTGTTCCTCTCAATGAGAGCCTGCCTCATATCAGATACCCCCATAGTCTGTAAGTAAATATATAACTAAGTTTCTAGTTCTCATGTCAGAGTGGAGAAAAGACATGCAGTTAGTTTCCGTTGCAGAGGCAAAGGCCTACACCTAGTCTGAACTGTTACACCAACACAGGTCCTCTTGCACCAATTATGTTAAGCATGCAAGATTCTGCACAAAACTGTGACCCGAGAAGGCAGCTAAAAATCTTGAAAGCAGCAGGTCAGTGGAGGTGGGCTTCCAGAATCCTCTGAACTATGCACAGCATCCAACTAAGAGGGCAGCAAACCAATAGCTTCAGCTTTCTTCTTCTGCAAAGGTCTCTGTTGAGAGATGGATAAAGGCTCCCTTTCTTCACAGTTACATTACATCTGAAATCCCAATCTGGTCTTTGGTAACAGGATATTAGTAGCTTCATTGCCTCTGAAATGGAGGAATGCTTTGCAAGTGTACGCCATTGCTGTTAATCCCTTGTATGGAGATCAGTTGCAGTGCAGGTGTCTGATTTTCATTAAAATTGCAAATTGGGCTGAATGCTTCATCTGATAACATAGACATCATTGAAACCATGTGTCTTCTTTCAGAAACAGTGCAGGGTTGGGGGTGGAGCAGAGACAAGACAAAGGATCCTCCAGTATGAGTCCACTTGGGCATGGACACAGCGGAGAATGCATCTTAATACTTTGGTCATGGGTGAATAAATATCTTCTAAGGAATGCAAGGCTCTGACAAGCTCGCTGGGCTGCTTTGGAGACAGTTACTGGGGGCGGGAGAAAGAGATATGCTACAGCAGGCATAGAAGTCTAGTGGGGAATAAAAGGGATAAACTCTGAAATGCAGCTCCACTGAACAAAATACAGTTTTGGGCACATGAAGAGTATTCACATATTTTCTTGTCTTCCATGACACCTCAAGACATCCCATTTTAAAAAGAAGGAGTGATTGCTCCTGTGTGACAATTAAATGAAGAGATTTCCACCGTTTCTCCTGTCAGCAGCAAAAAATAAAATAAAAATATTTAGAAATCTGTAGCAACATTGAAATTTGCACGGAAACATTGTGTTTTGAACAAAAACGTGGTTTTGCACAAAAAAAAAATACCCTTGTGAAGTTTTGACAAAAAAAGTTCCCAAATGCAAAATCATTGGAAAATGTGGAGAAATTTTTGAAGTTTTGCCTAATGAGGAGGAAACATTAAATAGTTGCAAAGATTTACATCCCTAACATATGGCTGGAATCCTTTTAACGGTACATGCATCCTATATATGCCTATGTGCACCGTTTTGAATAGTATGTGAAGGACTCTTGTCTGCCATCCTAAATCATCCTTCTAGGCAACTGCCAAGCAGGTGGGGCTTGTGCTGCAGTGGGGGGAGAAGGGAACGGAGAAAACTGGGCCCCAGGAACTGCTTCATGTTCTTTTGTTAGTGCTTGGGTCCATTTTGTTGATCGCTTGCCCATAAAATGGACAAGAGGACAGTAGAAGAATGCCACACTGGCTGGAGGCTTTTAGCTTTTAGGGCTGTTCGGGTTACTTTTGAGAAACAGGAAAACTAAGAGTTTTTAAAAATTAAAATATTATAGTAACTAATTATTTCAGGGGTCTTGGAAATATCGCGGTAATTGATTAGTTTAAAAAGTAGCACTCCAAGCTCTGACTTCACAAATGTTGTCTTTCCCTCCAGGATATACATGAATGGCTTTGTGAATTCCAGCCAAGCAATTGTTCAAGTGTATGATGTTTCCAGATGCCCAGCTCTGGATGCAACATGCAACTGTTTTTCTTCTAGAATATGTATCTTCCAGAAAGATATGGCTGAAATCAATGGAAAAACCAGGAGTATAGATGGTTGCTAACCCATCACCCCACTGTGCTATTGCTTCTCCTTCTACATAGAAGCAAACTGACCTCACAGGACAGAAAAACATATCTTGCAACAAAAATCGCCCCATGTTCAGAATAATACAATATTGTGATATGTGGAATCATCTGGTTCTGAAAATAGTTATCACAATTAGAAAGAGCAGCTGCAGAACACATAAATGATAGCATGCACATATTCAGAGTTTATTTTCACACTGACAGTACTCCAACTTTCTGTGCTTTCTACTCTTCACAATTACCCTGGCTACAAAAAGTAGTTTGGCACCTAGAAACTTCTGTAGGAAAAAAAGTCCCAGGGAGTAATATCTGAATATCTGGGATGCATCATCAGTGGAGATAATGGCTATTTTTTTGGAAATGACACACAGAGATTTCAAAAGAAGTTACTTCTGAGCTAGGGTTACCTAATCATTGTAGTGCAGTTGGAGAACAGGGAACAAAAAGTCATCCAAACAGAAATGAGGGGAAAAATGAGATTATGTTTTCCCCAGCTTGTCTGGTCTTCGAATTGCTTTTCATATGAATTGTTGGAGTTTCATATTCTTAGCTTTTTTTCTCATCAAGGGAATTAAATAAGTTGAATATGCTATCATATTTTTTCCAGCTCTGTTTCTATTCTATCGAACAGCAATTGAGCAGTGGGATGGGAAGAGGAAATATGAGGTGCCTTGCTTTTTGTCTGGATTAGAAAAGTGACTAGATTTCGCTGGGTGCTTTAAGGCTGTTTTCAATGTAACATCAAAGGATTTGGAGATACACTGTGTCGTCTTCTTTTTTTAAATTTATTTTTATAAAAGGAATATATACACAAAATAATATATACACAAAAACAAAAAGGAATAAACAATAAACAAGGAAGAAAACAAGAATATTAATAGTAATTAATAGTTGAAAAAGGAAACACATATATTAAAAAATCAAATAAACAGAATAAACCTAAATGTTTTAACTCTAATTAAAATGACCTTCCCACATTATGGGATATCAGTTTTTAATAATTAACATCTATAGCCCTTCCATCACCAAAAAGAGAAGAGAAAAGGGTAAGTTATCAATAAGCATCTTAATTCATTCTCTTTTTAATTCCATCACCCACAACTGAGGCCATTTCTGCACTAGACTGTTGTAGTGCTATTATTCCGCTGTCGACATCCTATGGAATCCTGGGGTTTGCAGTTTAGGGAGGGGCATCAGCTTACAATCATTAGGGGATATGGGGACTTAAATGCTGCTAAGTAGCAGGATATGAGCCAAACACTGTTTTCCATCTCACTGTTTGATTTTTTTTCTAACATATCCTTAGCACACAATATACTTAAGATTGGTGAGACAGTTCTAGCAATACGTCATTGATGAAGGTTTTATCTGCAAAGTGATAAATGAATAAAATCAACATCAACAGTGCCTTAGAGTTTCTGTAACTTTGTCTGGAGGTTGTTTGGCTTGGTTTGCCTTTTTTTTTTTTTTACAGGAAACTGATCTTACAAGCCTCATTGCAACTCACAAGCCAATGGAGGAACAACTCCTGGTGTGAGGAGACGTTTTGATTATATATTTTGGCTGTTTTAACACATGTCTTTTCAAAATTCTGGCTGACATCCTCTTAGTGAATTATGATGGTATAAGTCATATTATCTGGATGCCATCCTTATGAGGAATCCAAGGAGGAATTGCCCCCTTACACATGTGGTTCCTTATTTCACCTTCAGCACAACAGCGTGTGGGCACAGCTTTACCCACCCCATCTTACAACCAGACTGGACACCAAAGCCTTCTCAGAATGGCTAGGAAGTTGCCAGCCACACCGCTCCCCCACTGCTATTGCCTCTGTCCACATAAATGTACCAAGAGAACATTACTTTCCTCCTAAACTGAACAAGGTTTCAGCAATTGTGTTCACTCTGCAGCATACAAACCTCCTTATCACTAAAGATTTTTAAAGTAGTCTTGAAAGCTTGTTTTGTATAAAATAAAATGGATGGAAGCTTGCTTTATATAAAATAAAATTTGAAGCTAATGTAACATTCACTAGACATATATTATATGTGGGATCCTCTTCCTATGGGAGGTTTGATTTAGAAAACCACTGCAATGTACAAAAATTAAGGGAATCTTTTGTCTCAGAATGACTTTTCCGGGCTGTGGGAACTGTAGGCTAACTGTTGGCTGGCTGCTACAGGGTTCAAACATACTACGTACAGCAACGTGTATCCCACTAAACAAGAAAAATGAGAGGGTCATAATGCACAGGATATCACTTTCCATTCAACATGAGGAAAATCAAAATTTATCATCATCATCACAGTACAATATCACTTTCCATTCAATGTGAAGAATGTGAATCATCATCATCATCCACTTATGTCTCATCTTTTCTCTGATATTGGGACCCAAGATGGCTTACTAAAGTTGTAAAAAATATAATTAAAACCAGTTACACAAAGCGAAGTAAAAACATAAGCAATTACTGTTAACATACAATTAAACAATACTTAGAATTATGGCTGTTTAAAATAGAGTCATTAAAAAAAAAAGATAAACATCAGCAGAACATACCATAAACAGCACAATGTTAAAAGCCCTAGCAGTCAATTCCTGGAAAGCTAGTTGGAACAGAAAAGTTTTCTCTTGGAGATAAAATGTCAACAAGGAGTGAGCCACCCTAGTCTCACTTCATTCTGTGTGCATAAATCCAATTTTGAGAGATGGGATATAAAGTCAATCAATCAATCAATCAGTCAGTCAGTCAATACTAACTGTTTACTTTAGAAAAATAATCACCAGGGTTGACAGTGTATCTTTTTTTTCTTTTTTTACTGTACAGATTACTGTTCAAAAGCACCTGAACATGTTCTTCATGTTAATAATTATGATTCACTACAAACTCAGCCCAGGCAAAGCCCATCGAACAAGTGATGTGTACTCACCATAAGGAACCTGAAAAATCTTGACCTGCTGGTTTCCATGTGCCAGTACTGAAAACAAAGGTACAACAAGTAATTTAGGGAGATAAGTTATTCCTCTGTCTTCAAACCAGAGCTTTGTTACCCTAAAAGGTAGGGAACTTTGAGGTCTGCCTGCAGTGTCAGTGTCTCCTTAGAATTCTGAGGAATTATAGTTCAAAGAAGGCCTATGAAAGGGTGGAACAGCAGGATCTTTTCACACTACTAACTGTACAGAGGTATCCTGTTAAAAGTTAAACAGGGTGTTTTATTGGGAATGAATACACACACACAAGAAATCAAGCAGTCTCAGACAGCATACAAGGCTATTGGAGGGAGAGGCGAGAAAGATTGGATAGAGAGAGGTTTTGGGTGGAAGGGGTGATATTTACTGGTCCTGAAGTGGAAGATGGAAGTGGAATGGCTCAAACAAGAATCTGAGGGTCGCACAAAGGAAAGGGAGTCTGAGAGACCACATGCAGTGTGACACCCAACATACTACAAATAACTGGGGTTGGAGCTAGGGTTTTTATACCCTGAAGGAGGGTGCATGGACAAAGCAGTAATTGCTTTCCCACAAACTGACAAAGGAGTCCGGAATGGACTGATTGTCTTAACTTTGTGTGACAAAACATAGATGGGAGTCCTGACAATCTCTTAATGTCTTGGTTGGGTAAGGTAAATAGCAAAGGTCTCTGTAGGATATGCCCACAGTGGGGGTGCTTGACTGCTTCACCAGGGCAGTTTTGTCTTCTGTTGTTTCCAGGAGTACTTGTACCTTACAGCCTCTTGAAAGGATCATCCCAAGCCCGTCAGTACTGGGCTTTCCTAGCTAATCCTCTCTGAACTTATGACTTAGCCATGCTGAGGTCATCCCGACCTGGCTATGTGCTTACAGTCAGTGCTTCTCCAAGCATGCTTTCAACCATAAATTACGTCAAGTTTATGAAAAATAGCACACACCTCAAAGTTGGGGTGTTGGGTATGGTAACAGCTTGGAAAAAAATTTTTAAGAAGTAATTTGTTACAACAGTTGTTGTAACAAGTAGTTTGTTACAACAAGTAGTTTGTTACTGAAATAATAATAATAATAGCAGTAATAATAATAATAATATTTTTTATTTGTTACCCACCTCTTCCCAAGGCTCAAGGCAGGGTACAGAACAGTTGTAGTTAAAAGTTGTAGGTAAAATACACATAGTTAAAATGCACATAGAACAATTAATACAAAAATATACTATAACTAAAATATACCACAGTTAAAAGTAAAATGAAAATACAGTTAAAAGTATTATTAAAAATACAATTAAAATCACAATTAAAATTAGACTGGGTAGGCCTGCTGGAAGAGATAACTCTTTAGTACTTTTAAAAATTCAGCCAGCATATTTTGCTGTTGAACCTCTTCTGGCAGGAGGTAGCAATGAAGGAAAGATTTTTAGTAAATGCTGTTGTATGCCTTCAAGTTATTTCTGACTTTGGCTAACTAAGGGCAAATCATGAGGGTTTCTTGGCAAGATTTGTTCAGAGTGGTTTGCCATTCCCTTGCTTTGAAATTGAGAGAGTGTGACTGGCTCACGGTCACTCAGTGGGTTTCCATGGCTGAGTGGATATTCAGTCCCTGGTCTCCCAGAGTCCTAGTCTAACACTCAGCATTATGCTGGCTCCTCCATTTATGGCATGGCAGGTGGGCCTAAATATCCTAAAGGTACCAGGTACCATCTGATTTTGGAAGCTAAGCAGGGTCAGCCCTGGTTAGTACTTGAAGGGGAGACTGACAACAAATACCAGGTGCTTCAGGCTATATTTCAGAGGAAAGGACTGGCAAAAGCACTTCTGAGTATTCCCTGACTAAGAAAATCCTATGAAATTCATGGAGTTGCATAAGCTAACAGGTGACTTGAAGGCACATTCATGCTTAGGCTGTAATAAAGAGGTGGGATGAAATAATGGAATACAGAAGCTCTCTGATTCAAGAAACAGTACCATCCATTTCCTGGTCTCCCTCAGAACCTGGGCCATTTCTACACTACACTGTTATAGTGCTATTATTCCACTTTCAACATCCTGTGGAATTCTGGAGTTTGTAGTTTACTGAGGCCAAATGGCTCTCTGGCCGAGAATTCTAAATGTGCCTCCCTACACTGCAAACCCCAGGGTTCCATAGGAGCTTGAAAGTGGAATAAGAGCACTTTAACAGTGTAGTGCAGAAATGGCCCTGGACTCTCAGAGTTCTAACTCAGCACTCAAACCATGACATCTCACTGGCTCTCTTAGTTAACATGGCAGTTCTTATTACTGATGCCACTGAACTTCCAAATTCAGTCAGTCTGAATATAAGTCAAATGACACATATTTTAATTTTTTTTTTAAATTTAAATTTTAAATGACACATATTTTAAATGCATAGCAAGCTGGGACATCAACTGATACATGTTAATATTTCCATACTTCATCAGTGAGATTGATTGTTGGTTAATTTATATGTTCCGCATATGCACGTAACTGAACTGTCTACCTCGGCTGTCTCTGTGCAGCTCAGATATTGACTGTGGCAACTTTTCTGAAGAAAATCAAAAGTCTCATTTTTTTTTTAACATTCAAGCTGGGATCCCAGTCTCCTCACTTCCCAAGTTTCTCTGTTCATTCCCATTGTCCTCTTTCTCCTCTTCACTTTCTTTTCCCATTCCATAGTCAGCATACCTAGCAGCATTTCACAAATGAAAAGTGGGACGTGTGTAGCCAAGCAGTGCCGGAGTGTGGTGAAGAGGATGTGGGGAAACAATAAGGGGGCAAAAGATATTAGTGGAGGACAATGCACAAAACTACTGTTTTAAGCAGAGAAATCTTGAGTTTAAGAAACTGTTTAGGAGTTTGGGAAAGCCTGAGGAAAGAAAAAAAAGGAAACCTACTGGGAAGAATAAGACTCTGCTTCCACTTCTTCTCCTTCCTGCTGAGTTAATTGAATGCAAACTACTTTTGCACTTTGAAGTAAACTGTGGACCCAGTAATTGAAGTAAACCACGGACAAAGGAGGGAAGTGGAAGGAAGCCAAGACATTTTAAAAATAGCTGAAAAAGTGGGACAACAGAGGACTGACTGCAACTGTTCCTGCCAAACCAGGACCATTGGAGGGTATGAGTACGTGTTCTTCTGTCCCTTACAACTCAATATCAGAGCCTTGATTCTTTCTCTTTGAGGTTACAGGTCTTCATTCTTTTCTATTCCCACTCAGTCCCTTTGATGTCTCAAACCAGTGGTTTTTCTGACAGTCTCATGTCTGCCCTTTTGACACTACCCAGGAGCCTCTTTCACACCACACATTTATTATAGCGTGGTGTCCCTCCAGTTGCCATGGATCCATGCTAAGATATCTTGAGATTAGTAGTTTTGTGGGCTAGTGCACTGTAGTGGTTTGAGTGTTGGACAATGACACTGAGAGTCCGGGGTTTGAAACCTCACCTGGCCAGGGAAATCCACTGGGTGACCTTGGTCAAATCACACTCTCTCATCCTCAGAGGAAAGCAATGACAAACCCCTTCTAAAGAAATTCTGCCAACCCCCCCCCCAAAAAACCTTGTGATATGTTCATCTTAGGTTTGCCATAAGTCAGAAATGATTTGAAGGCACACAACAACAACAATAACATAGAATTCTCTACCAGTGAGTGCTAGTGCTTCACTAAATTACAAATCCCAGGATTCTGCAAGATACAGCCACGAGTCTTGGAGGCTTCTCATTTTTCTTATGCTTTCCCCCTGTACTCTACTGCCCCTTCCATCTCCAATCTCCCCTGAATTTGTCACATTTTTGCTCAATTAGCAGCTGTGAATTGAGTAAATGCAGCTGGGCTATATAAACATGGCTAGCTGACTCCAGGAGGCTGGAAAAATTGGCACCTGCTCTCTCTTCAAATCTGGGAAGAAGAGGAACAGTCAGGCCCTGTTAGTGCTACATTTTTGGGGAGCAGGTGGTGGTCCCTGGGACAAATACATATTTTCTAATTGTCTTGATTTAGCAGGGGCAGTCCTGATTAGTCATCCCACCTTTTTTAGCTGCTTTAAAAATGTCCTAGGCCCTTTCCACATGTGGGAAAGAAACTGCGCAAAAATGGGACTCACCAGACTTCTTCAGCATCTGGACGAGTCCGTCAGGAAAAGGAGCAGTGCGAGCTCGTCGCTCTGCACTACTCCGGCGTCCAAAATGGTGGCTTCTGGCTGGTGGAGGCTCTCCACCAACCAGAGAAGCTCGCCAGCCTAAAGCCTGCCCCGGCAGATCTGCAGGCACACACTGGTGCGTGCCTGCAAATCTGCACTGGAGCACGGCAACGAAGCGACACGGAGTTGCGCGCTCTGTGCTTTTTAAAAACCTCTAAAAAGAGGTTTTTAAAAAACACGCTGCACAACCAGTTCCAGTCACTCTGGAGCGGACTGAGGTGCAGAACTGCAAAAAGTAGTCCACCCCAGTCCACTCCACGGTGCAGAAGACTTCTGTCAGAGGTCGCTCTGCACCGTTTTAATAGCCCGGTGTGGAAAGGGCCCTAGTTTCTCTCTCCTCCTCCCACTTTCCTCCTTGGTCTTTGGTTTACTTCAGTTCGTGAAAATTGAGTTCAAAGTGCAAAAGTAATTTGCACTCATTTAACTCAGTATAGGGAGAGGACGATAGTAAAATCTTGCCCTTCTCAGTAGGCTCAGGCAGAAGCAAACTGCTGCAGCCTGTCCTAACTTGCACATTCTTCCTCATCAACAATTTTTGCCATTCTTTTGAATCTCCTTTACCTCCAAGAGTCCACTCCCTTGCAGAGGCCAGAAACAGTTGTTTTTCTGGACTACTGATTCCAAAGCATCTCAGCCAGTGGGCTGTTGGTTAGGAGAATTCTGGAAGCTACAGTCTCCAGAAGCAGATTTCTCTATAGCTCTACCTCTTTGTCATTGCTATTACTGCCTATTTGCTTGCTGTCTTGCTCTGGCCCCATCCATATAAGTGCTCACAAAGAAGGCAAATGTGGCTGTTTCTTCTCTTGTTCTCTGCTTGTGATTGCATGGACACTTGAAGAGTGCCACTGAACAGCCTGCAACAGCAAGGCAAAGGGAAGGAAGCAAGGCCACAAGACTCTGGTAATCCTTTGACTGATTGATGGGCCTCACCTGATGCTTGATGAAACCAGCTAATGCAGTGGTTCTCAACCTGTGGGTCCCCAGATGTTTGTGGACTTCAGCTCCCAGAAGCCCCAGCCACTATGGTCAATGCTCAGGGCTTCTGGGAGCTGAAGTCCATGAACATCTGGGGACCCACAGGTTGAGAACCACTGAGCTAATGAGTCCAGCCCTGAACATATAAAGTGAATGATGCTGGCTTTTCCCCAACCTCACTGCTCTTTAGGTGAACCTGGGAATCATGAGAGCTTCTAGATGTTCTTGGACTGCAGCTCCCAGCATTCTTCAGCATTAGCTATGCTATCTAGGGCTGCTGGGGTAGGGTTGCCAGAGTGAAAACTGTAGATGGTTCCTATATAGGAGAGGGAATTTCAGCATTTTGGTAGATGTTACTTGTTACCTGGCTGTGTGATGGGAAATATCTGCTGAACTTCCCTTTCTTCTACACAGTGATTAAGGGGACAAGAGCTTTCTCCAGTTTTCAGTCTCACAACCCTGTGTTGTGTGATACAGTCAAACAACATCTTCCAGTGGGGCTGCATGATTCTAAGCCCTGCTTTGGCCTGAGGGCCAAATTCAATTCCAGAGAAGTTTTTTGGGGGGTTCTATTCCTAAATCCAAGGTGAAAAAGATGGGATCAAAAATACCAGGTTATTTTAGCTCTAAAATCCCTACTACCAGGAACTAAGCCTCAGGAGAGGTGGTTGAAACCTGTACGAAGTTGGGAAATCACCAAAAGATGGCATCGTGGAAGAAGGGGGCTCATCCATCTGGGGAACCTTAGAAGACAGACGTTCCACCTCAGGGCTGGAGGTGCCTTCTTCCTAGAGTATAAGGCTAGCATGGGCAGTGGTTGCATGTTTGTATGAGTCATCCTGTGGAGTTTAGGCTAAAGTTTATATGAGGCAATCAATCTGTTACAGCTCTGATTTGGTTTCTCATTTTCATCCCACAGACTCACCTTTATGAGGACCAGGGGTCTGAAATGAATCATGCTCCTGCTTTTATGAGACACATCCCTTAATTGCAACCACCTCTTTCCTTCTGCCTATCCTGGGCTTGAAAGTCTAGCTTGTGGTCAGGACACAGGGCTGGGGATGTGAGGAGTGAATGAAGCAGCTGTGTGAGTAAAATTTCACACATGGCTGCTTGGAGAAACTCAAACAAGATAAACAGGATTTGGTAAGAATTCAAACATGACACTGGCTGCATTATTTGGGAAGACAACAGTTGCATAATGCTGTGAAACACAGCTGGGCGCAAGCCAACAGCAACAATCGTCTTCTTCCACTTACAGAAAAGGTGCACGCAGGTAAAGCACCTTCTTTCTCTCTGAACAGTTGGGCATACATTCCATTTGCTGAGCATCTGAATCAAAATTCATCCATTTTTCCACCTGCTGAGTCTCAGAAGCCACCAACAAATAAACACTTTAAACATTTTCTAAGTAATGCTGCCTGATTTATGGCCCGTGTTTATTAAATCTAATCTAAATGGAACCTGCCAGGATCATTCTATCTGGGCTGAACTTCTCTCCCCGTCCTCCTTCTCCCCCTCTGCTCCCCCCACGATAACCGTGCGCAGCATGAAAATCCGATTTAGAACAAGATTACAGCAGCATAATCTCATTAAGAATGACAGACTTCACTGGCCCTTTCTTCTTCTCTAGACTCATCACTTTTCTGGCTCCTTGGGAGCTGTAGAAAAATCAGGGCTGTGATGAATGGTGAACCACGGAGGTTCAGTTTTGATACAACTATCTGCAACCCTGAGATGGTTTTGGCAACGGTTCATGTTGGTTTGTGCAAGCAGGAATACTTCAGTGGAATGAGCCTAAAAGGGATGCCAGTCTAACACGCCTGTTCCTTGGCCGTGGATGTAGAAAAGGAATGAGAAAATGGACAAAGATCCTTGCAAAAGATTTGCAACATTTCTATCTTGCTTTTCTTCCAATCAGATCAAGGTGGTACAAATGATTCCCTTCCTCCTAATTTTTGTCCACACAACAACCTTGTAAAGTGGGTCAGATTAAGGCCATTTCCACACTACACTGTTATAGTGCTATTATTCCTATGGAATCCTGGGGTTTGCAGTTTAGGGTGGGGCATTTAGAATTCTTAGCCAGAGAGCTCTTTGGCCTCAAGGAAACTACAAACCCCAGAATTCCACAGGATGTTGAAAGGGGAATAACAGCACTATAACTATGTGGTGTGGAAATGGCCTAAGAGAGGGTGACTGGTTCAAGGTCATCTAGGGAGTTTCATAGCTCAAGAGGAGATTCAAATTTCAGTCTCCCAAGTATCAGCCTGGCACTCTAACCTCTGTACCACACTGGTTCTGGAACGGCTACAGAGGAACATGAAGTACACTTCTTCCAAGGTTTCTGGATCTATGCTGGTTTCTGTTTTCCCTGCTTATAGGATCATCCTAAAGAAAAAAACACTCAGGTCTTGGCTGTGACAAAGCAGCAGGCACTGCATCCCCTCCAGCGGCAATTTGCTTCAGAGACAGGGAGCAAAAAGACAGCTCTATTTGCAGCAGGGATGGGAAGCACTCCCCATTGCCCCCTTATACCACACCCTTGGTTCCATAGCACTTGATGACTATTGGGGGTGGGGTTTTGGATAGGGTGCAAGAGGCTACCAAATCACCTCTTGTGCCCTGTTCAAAACAGGACGCTCACACATGTAAACAGTATATACTTCACTAGTAGGATTCAAGCTCATGTCTTCTAGTGAGCCCTTTTCATATTTATGCACTCATTCGTTAAATTAGGAGTGCTTACAGACAGAGATCAGAACCAATGAATTAATATTAATCATGTCGATACAATCTTTTTGGGGGGGTGGGGAAGGGAGAAGCCAGAAGATAAAGCATCTTTTCTCCCAACAATAATTTGAAATGATGGTGTGTGTGTGCGTGTGTGGGCTGGTAATGTTATCACTTGCTATGGTGTTCTCTCCCTCGCTGTCTCCCCTGCCTTCACACCAGCATTTTTTCCCCGCACTCCAGGTCATGCAGCTGCTACACTGGTGTCCAGCAAGTGTGATAGGCAACAAAGAATGGGAGGGAAGAAACAGAACAAAGTGGGAACCTGCAGCTTATTTCCTTGGGGTGCAGAGGTACATAAGAGGAAACAAAGGGCTGCCCATCTAAAAGATAAGAAAAGGAAAGAGTGGATGTGAGACAAGAGACAAGAGAAAGAGGAATGAAGGAAGAGAGATATGCAGGGGGGCCAGAGAGAGCAGAACAAGGTTGCCAGGTTGGGACTATCAGAGGCCTTGAATTTTCAGGGTAAAAAAACTGAGACCTAGAGATAACCCCTTCTGAGGTGGCCTCTGGAGACGTCATTAGTTTGTTGCACATTCAGCTTCAGCACAGCTGCACAGAGTGTGCCATTCAGATTAAAAAAAACACTAAGGCCCTTTCTGCACGAGGCAGTTAAAACGAGCCAAGGCGTCCTGGCACGGAGGTCGTCTGCACCTTGGATCGGACTAGGTGCGGACTATTTAACTTAGTTCCGCACCTCAGTCTGATCCAGCCCGCCCCCAAGTGGTCCTCTCTCGCGCTAAGTAAAGACCGGAAAAATCAGGTCTTTACATTTTCTGGAACGCACCATTGCGTTCCTACTTACCTGTGCAGATGCACAGGCTCGCACTAATGCAAGCCTGTGATCAGCGTAGGGCGGGCTGTGGGCATGACCAGCCTCAGCGGTTGGTCAGCTCCCATGAAGGCACAAGAAGCCACCATTTTGAGCCAGAAGCCACAGGAAGCCACCATTTTCAGCTGGAGCAGTGTGGATCTACAGACCACGCACTGCTCCGGTTCGCCCTGCACTAATGGAGGAGCCCTGCAGAAGAGCTCAAGGGAAAGTCTGCATTACTTCGGACCCAAGAAGAGCTGGTAAGTAACAGCACAGAGCGATTCACTCACCTCGTGCGGAAAGGGCCTAAGTCTATCAAAAAAGGAAAACAGATATACATAGACCATTTCCTCACTACATTGTTGTAGAGCTGTTTTTCTACTTGCAACATCCTATGGAATTATCCCGGCGTTTGCAGTTTAGGGAGGTGCCTTTAGAATTCTCAGCCAGAGAGCTCTTTGGCCTCAGTAAACTGCAAACCCCAGGATTTCACAGGATGTTGAAAGTGGAATAATAGCACTATAACAATGTAGGGCAGAAATGGCCGTAGACTTTTCAAGGCAGTGCTCTTGTCCTGCGTTTTCTCTCCCTCACCCCGAAGGAAGAGGCCAGGCCCTGAGAAATCTAGAGCAGAGTGAGGGTGTTACCCAAGATTAGTGACACATGAAAGAAAGGATACCAAAGAGGAGAAATAAGACTAAACAGAGTGGTCACAGATAAAGACCTGTGAAGCAGCAAGGCTGAGAACCTAAGAAGGAAGGAGAATGGAGAGAGGAGAGCACACAAGAGAGTGGAGAAGGACAGCAGTGAGAAGACACATGATAGTAGTAGAATCAGTTGAGATGAAGGAGAATCCGAATTAAATCTGCCTGGGGGGCAATACAGTTGGAGAAAATATGTTTTTGTGGGGAGGGGGCACAACTGCCAGGGAGAAATGGGAAGGGGGAAGGAATTCAAAGGTAACTTGACCAGAAAGTCAGGGATAATTTCATATGTAATACTGTTTATAATTCATTTCCAGTATTTCAGTAAGTGTATTTCTGGCCTGAAACAAAACATCTGTCCCTTACAGTGGGAAACTGCTAGCAGTTCTGGAAGTTTTCGCTGCTGCAGTCCTCTCACCATGCCTAACGATAAGGCCAGTCTTGGGAACATGAAGCAGGCCTCGATGTATACAAATATATGAAGCATCCAGATGAAACATCCAGATCTTGATCATGGGAATGCTGCCCACCAACAGCATTTCGCTAGATTTTGTTCTCAGTTCTGGAGCCATGCTTAGGTTAGTGTGTAGGTGACAAGTGACTGAAGATCCATGTGAGTGAGATGCTCCTCTATTGGTTCAGGTAGGTTCTCTGATTTACCTTTGTGATATATCCAGGCCCCTTGGTGAAAGCCGATAGGATTCAATTGTCTTGCTTGATAAGCAAGTGCCCCCATACACCCTTCCATAAACATGTCAAAGGAAAACTGGTGCAAAAACTTTGGTTATATATTCCTGCACAATGGGAGATTGGACTGGATGGCCTGTTATCCCCAAAGGTGGGTGACTCTGGGATCCACTTGCAATGCCAGCATCTCCTTAGAAGGTGGAGAATTATAGCTCAAATACCGGCACTAACTGTGAGACTTTGGTTGGAAGTTAAAAAAATGTTTTATTGAGGGAATTCACAAACACACAAAAAATCAAGCAGTCTCACAAACCATACAAGGCTAGTGGAGGGAAAGGAGAGAAAAGTGGGAGATTTTGGGGTGAAGTGGGTTATAATTACTGTTCCAGAAGCAGAAGATCAAGGTGAAGCGTGGCTCACACTGGGGGTCTGAGGGTAATACAACAAACAGAAATCTGAGGGCTCTCACACGGCGTAACAGACCAACATGAATCCAAAGTGCTACAAGCTGCTGGACTCAGAGCCAAGGCTTAAGTACCCTGTTTCCCACCCTGAAAGGGAATGTATTAATTGCTGTCTGGCAGAGCAAATAAAGGAGTCCAGAGTGGAGTAATGGTCAACTTCAGGTACCAAAGGATTGGTGGAGGTCATGATAGTTTTTTAATGTCTTGACAGATGAGTGGACAAAGGGGAGTTTCTGTGGGAAGAGGTTACAGGATGTTGATCATTTGTTGCTTTATCAGAACAGTCTTGCTTGCTATTGTCTTCTGAGTTTGTGTAGTTGAGAGGATTATCTCAAACCCGTTAAGTTGGGCTCTTCAGCTAATCCTCCTGAATTTATGACCTGACCATGCTGAGGTCATCCATCCTAACAGGAGGTTTACAGCCAGCATCCTTTTTCCACATGTGTTCCAGCCATAAGTGTATGTTATTTATGTGAAAGAAGACATTTGCCAAATAAATTATATTTCTTGCCAATTGTACTGCACCACGGAATGAGGGTGTATGGGATGGTAACAGGTCCTTGTGGTCTCTTTAAACTCTGCAATTCTAACCTACATGAGATTTTTCAGTATATTGTGCAGCGTGAAATTTTTGTTGCGCAATGTGTCCTGAAGTGTGACAAGCAGCTTTGGGAGTTGTGGGCAAACACTGAACTCATGCTCAGTTTTGTGGACATAGATTTTTAAAGATTGGATGAAGCCACTCTGAACGTGTTCCATTTAGAATGTGTCAGTGTGAAACAGATGGTTTGGATGCTTTGATCCAAAGAATGACCCTTATAAGAAACATGCTGTGACATCCAAGAAGAAGTTTGACTCCCAGTTTCCTAAAGGGTACCTATTTTTTTTTAAAAAAAAGGCAAGAAAAACCACCAAACTGGGAAAAGCATCAGATTTATATGTTGTATGTTGATTTTCTGATACGGATTTTTTTTTAAAGTTTCACTCACTATCTTAAAAATTAACTAAACACTTTGGTGCCACCTACTGGAGGAAGCAAGTTTTCTCAGTCTATGAGACAAGGTAGTATTTGATGATGATAATCTGAGTGAAACTAAGACCATTTCTGCACTAGACTGTTATAGTGCTATTATTCCATAGGATGTTGAAAGTGGTATGATAGCACTATAATAGTCTAGTGCAGAAATGGTCTAAGACAAGTTAAAAAAACATGCACAGGGCTTTATCTGAATGTATTTTTCTGGAATAACCAAAGCTGTAGATTATGTGAAAGAAAATGTTATCACATCTGCCAGTATATGATGTGAAGGCTTAGTGGAGCACACAAGAGACTTCCATGCTGCTGGGGGTTTGTATGACTTTAACAGCACAGCAATATTTTAGAGACAACCAAATAACGACGACGACAACAACAATAAATCTAATTAATTCAAAGCACTCTTAGGTGCTCTTCAGCCTTGGTTCCCTATAATAATATACATATAAAAAATTAAATTACAGCATGAATGCGTGTATGGACAAATTTTTAAGAAGTGTTTATGTTGCACCAAAAAGAATAACATGAGATGAATCTGTCCAGAAAAACATCCGCAAACAAGCTTCTACAGGTGAAAGGCCCTTCAAACGGCATCATGAGACAGAGCCATGATCTATGACATCAAGTGTAACAGCCAGGCAACATAATGCTAGAAAAAGTATTCTTTCAACTACTCCAGTTCCAGGTCACTTAGGGGTTTATATGTTAAACCATCACTTTTGACTGTTCTCTAAACAAAAACAAACAAACAAAGAAAAAAAGGTGTTGTTTGCCAAAGAGACAGATTGTCCATCTCATCACAGGGGATTTCTTTTTAATCAGTTTAAGCATAACAGAACAATACAGGAATAGCACATATGAGATATTTTTACTTTCCATTCTCCTGTCCTGCACTCTGAGTGTCTAAATCCACTCTCTGCTGATCTTGCTTCAGCCCTGCCTTTCATCACCAACTCTATTGAACCCATGCCCTGCTTGTGGGATTCCCACAGGGATCTATTTGCCCCTGTGGGAACAGAAAGCAAGACTAGATAAGTCTTTGGTGTCATCTAGCAGGAATGTGTTGATAGTATCAAAAAACCCCAAAGAGAGTGCTTTCTGTCACAAGGTACTTTGTACTGCGGTAGTTACTCAGTTATGCTTGGATGGAGAGATCCTAATTCAGATCCCTGATGATCAGACACTAAATTGATTCCCTACATCTGAGATAATCAGTGTGAAGGAGCTGGATTCTTCCATGTCAGTGGTGCACCAAGTCCACTTTGGATTTTGTTTCAGACTTTAGAGAGGTGGTACAAGCTGCTGAAGCTATTTTGGAGATAGGATTCAGCACCTTGGGTAGCTCCTTTAATGTCTGGAACATAACCCAAAGCAGATTCACTATACCTGGAAATCACCAGCATGAAAGATGCTCAGGCAGATAGTATGAACACCAACAGTCTTGATACCCATGTAGTGATAGGGTTTCAAACAAAGCACTCAGAGATTGTGCCCAGGATGGCTCTGAACAAAGAATTTCCTCCAACTTTGAACAGAAGGTTCAGGGAGGCCTCCCTCCTCCTGATAAATTTTGCATCCACTGTGAAAAAAAGCGGCTAACAACATTGTTAGAACTTGAACCTTAACAGGATACCATAAACTTGGAGCTGATTTAATAAAATTTAAAGCAACTATTGAAAACATAAGTTTACACAAAGCAAGTAATATTTTGGCTTACACTTTCCTCAGCGATGTCCATTGGAATGGGAGAGATAAACAGCATCCTGTGGCAGCTATAGAATTCCCCAGGGTGTAGGCACGGAATTCAGCAGATGGCAGTGGAAACAAGAGTTGATTTGTTTTCTAAATTGGTATCAGGTCCGTAGACCGAGAAGTTCTCTCTTTTCTCAAGCATGGTTGGATCACAGTGTTCCTAGTTTGGAAATACAGCCATGTTGGAAAGGCTGTGCCCCTCAGAATTAAAACTCTTCAGCAACAGGTTGTTCCAACTTTTTGGTGGTGATTATCAGTTCCTGAATCTTGTGTGATTTGCATGTCAATCTGGGGTGCTGGCATTCATTTGCATATACAACACTGGTAGAACTGCAAGTCATGTTGTGTTTGATATGGTAGATTTTGCCTGTGCTTCTGCTTTTAAAAGTTATCATGCAGATATGCGATGCAACACCTGGATGCACAGTGATGGGATCCAGGATTTTCAGTTGACCTTTTCATTGCAGCTCTCACCAGTGGTTTCTTCAGAGTAGGTAGCTGACAGAAAACAATGACAGGTAGCTTATTAATAGCTTCAGCAAGATATAGTAAGCTACCTATGAAGAAGCAGCTTTCTTTGATTGCCATCTGAAATTTGGGAAATAATAGGTTGCAATCTGATGCAAAAGGCAGATTGCTGTCCCTATTTATATATACAAGATGATGTCAAGAATATTTTGGGTTAGCAATGTTAGTATTTGACCTCATTGCACTGGAAGGTAGTAGAGGCACTTTAGGACCAGATAGGGTTTTTTTTTCTCTACCAGGGTTTTTGATTTGACAGTTTTAGAGGTAGCTTCACAGGTTAGTCTTCTGGAGTAAGTTTGGTGATGATGTGGCAATTATATAGTCTTTTTGAGTTCCCTACTTCCAGGGAAACATTCTTTTTAATCAACTCAAGGAGCAACTAAATATGCTGGATGTTTCCTTCTTCTCCTTTGCAGCATTCCAGAGCTTCAACCAAATTTCTAGGAGTTGTGCATTCTGGAACAACAAAAACAATAAAAGATTCTTAAGTGTTAGGGCCACGGTCAAAGAATCTACATCACACAACTCATATGACGAGAAAGCTGGTACACCTGAATCCATGCTCCTATGTAATACCACACTTGGAGAGTATTGGTTGAAGGTGGCTATAGAATAGTCCAGTGATCACTCAGTAATAGCTATCACTCGGTAATAGCAAATCTCTGGCTTCTGAGCATTCATTAACTCCAGGGACTTTTCTTCTATATATTAGGCAGTAGGAAGGATATGGAGTTATATAAATTTGTTGACCATCCACGATGGAAGGTTTTTTGGTCCAGTGCAGGTTTCCATCAGCAGAATGAGGAGAGAGACATTTCTCAGTTCCTTTCTATCACCCCCATAACTGTTCCAAATCCTCTCTGGGAGTTTAGGAGACCCTTTGTAATGGCTTGGAAGATGGCACTGAGGTCTGCAGGAGGAATCACTAAGCATCACCTCCCTCCATTCCTCTGTTGGAGACTTTCATTGGATTAAAGAGCCTTCCATTAGCAGAGGGACACCAGCTGGATCTCTCTTTGGCAATAATGATAAGGTTGTTATTATGGTTACAGGGCTATATCACTGGATTTCTGCAAGTTCTCCAGATGTTGTTGGCCTGCAGCTCCTGGTAGCCCTAGCCAGCATAGCCAATGGTGAGGAATGCAGAGAGATCCAGTTCAACAAATACCCAGAGAGCCACACAATTCCCACCCCCTAGTCTAAATCCAGTTATTGGTTTCAACAATTGTAGACCCATTGAATCAATAGGAATCTGGCAAATCAGCATTCATGTTAGTTCTGTGTTTCTGTGAGTCTACACTTCCTGATGCCAACAACTGGATTCAGGCCATTGTAATCAGAATCACGAGTATGTGATTGTTGACCTTTGGTGTTTGGGAACAACTGGAGTGTTTTGTCACAAAAAATATGGGATCATGCTACTCTCTTTAGAGCTGCCAATATTGTTCATGCCAAGAACCATGGTTTAATGGAAGGAATGTAAGCTAATTAATAATAATTAGTAACTGACAGAGATGAAGACAAACTAACCTATTTGTCTGAGCTGCATCTAATCATGTACAGGCTTTCTCCTAAATCAAACACAGGAATTGCAGTGAAGGACCCAGTATGAGGAAGCGTTTTGAGCTTCTTGTCCTAAAAAAGTGGCTCAACAATGTTCTGGCCAGGCAGGACTCTGTGCCAGAGCCTGGAAATCTTACCTTTTGGACTACAACTTCCAGCATAGCTACAGTCCATGCTGAGTGGTGGGTTCTGCAGTCCAAAAAAATAGTGTTTTGCTTGCTTTGCTCTGGACTCCACACAGAATGCACACCAATAGGGTATGGTATTTGCTGCCTCAGTCTATGAATGTCCACAAAGATATCAAATCTTCCAGAAATCTCCTTTCAACAGTAATCTGAGCCTGGAAAGATTGCTCTGAACACTCTACTACCTGTGAAAGAAGTAGTAAAACACAATATATGCAGTTTAAGACTATTCACTAGACTATCGGCAATTTGATAAGAGGGCCAGTCATAAGTTGGTTAAAGGATAGTGTACTTAGCAAACAGACGGAGGCAACTGTGTTTCCACAAACACTTGCTCCTGTTTAGTTTTAAGGCAGCACTCTAGTTTTCTTCAAGGTTATCTTAGATAACATAGGTGTAAAGACCATTTTAAGTCTTTCCATTCCTCAATTATATATTTAAAAAGGGCATCAGATAGTTTAACTTCATTGATAGGACAGAACTTAATCCACCAGTCTTTTACTAAACTAGGAACCACAAGATTAAGAATACAAAAGGTTAATTTGTAATTGCCTGGAACAGGGGTGTGCATCCAAAACCCCCAGCTGTTCTTACACTGCAACTCCTTTTACTCCCAACCAGTATGATCAGTGCTGAAGAATGATGGCAGCTGCAGTCCAACAACATGCCAGAAGGCCATAGTTGACTTAGGCCCTTTCCGCATGTGGAGGGGGAAATGGGGGAAACACACTAAAATGGAGCTTACTGGCAGCTGGGTAAGTCCGTCGCCCTGCGGAACAGCGCGATCTCGCTGTTCCGCAGTCCTCCGGTGCCCAAAATGGCGGCTTCCGGTTGGCGGAGGCTCTCTACCAACCGGAGAAGCTCGCCAGCCTAAAGCCCGCCCCCGGCAGATCTGCAGGCACGTACTAGTGCGCGCCTGCAAATCTGCAACGGAGCGCGGCAACGGAGCTGCACAGGGCTGTGCGTTCCGTGCTCTTCAAAACCTCTGAAAAGAGGTTTTTAAAAAACACGCCGCGCCACCAGTTCCGGTTGCTTCAGAATGGATTGAGGTGCGGAACTACAAAAAATAATCCGCCCCAACCCACTCCACGGTGCAGAAGACCTCCGTTGGAGGTCGCTCTGCACCGTTTTAATACCCCGGTGCGGAAAGAGCCTTAGATTCTTAGAAGGAAGGAGTGTGATGGGATGTATCTCTGCCCCCTTCTCTCTGCTTCAGACTACATCTGATTATTCCAAAAGGGAATAGGGTTTACATTCCTGATCATTCATGATCAACATGCTAGCCTCTTTCATACTGCAGAATTATATCACTTTGTTTCCACTTTTAGCTGCCATGGCTGCCTCCTATGGAATCCTGGGATTTGTGGATTTGTGAGACTAAAGCTCTGTGGCATGAGACTATAGGATGTAGCCATGGCAGTTAATGTAGGATTGAAATCCTATAGTAATGTAGTGTGAAAGAGACCACTCATTCCATACAGGTTGACATCAGGGCTATCAGATTCTTGAGAACAGCTGTAATGGCAGACATATAGATATCTGAAATAGCAACTCCTTATTCTTATTGTCTTTCCTGCAAAGACATGACAGGAGAGGACTGCATGTATTCTCTCAGTCAGTAGTGAAATGTTGAGTCCCAACGTAGCTGGCCAGTGTCCTCTAGGAGAGATGCACATCCAGGGAAGGGCTGGCATCCTGTTAGTAGGACACACAGGTGTAAGGCCACCTTATGCCTGTGTATGTCTTTGTTTTGTCCTTGTGGAGATTGGTGTTCCCTTTCACCCTCTGCAGTGACCAGAGCTCCTCCTGGACTAACCACTGAAACACTGTGGCTCCTCTGTGAACGTTCCCTGGCTAGTGGAGAATAGAGGGAATTGGAGAAGTATCTGGCTATGTGTCTGTAGCCAAACACAGGCTGATGGCCATCATCCTCTGAGATCTGCTGGAGTCCTCTGAAAGCAGGTGATGCCATCAGTTTGCATCTGGCTACGGGAAAACAGCCAGTTGCTTCTCCAGTCCTGCCCCCGCCAGCCATAGAATAGTGATGAGGGAGTTGCAACGGCTAAAAGGTGAGTTGCAGGGGTTTTATGGAGGATGAAAAAGAATACCATCTCTGCAAAAACCGGAAGAAGGAGAAGCAGCAGCAAACAGCATTCCACAACTCACCTTGCATAGTATTCAATGATAGTCAACTTGACACAAAAAAAATCTCACAAGCACATCTCTCCATTGTTGGAAGTAAATAACAATAATACATTTTTTAAAAATTAAAAAAACATTTTTTAAAAAATGTCAGCCACTCTTTCATTACGCCCTAAATCATTCCCTCTGGGGCAACTTTTGAACTTAAAAAACAAACAACGGAAATGTTTGTTTTTAAAAATAAATCCCAGGCCATAATTGCTTAAATGTAAAATCATACAAAGAACATTTCTATAACTGTACAAGCAGCATATGAAACTTTTGAACATGGGAAACAGTACTTCCAGACAGACAGATGTTTTTAGCTCAGAGTTATTTATTAAAATTTACTGGAACACAGGAGCAACATCTGACTTTAAAGAAACAACACAACTTAAATGAACAAGCATTTTTCTTTTTGGTTGCCAGTATAGGCCCGAAATTGTCCTAGCCTCTGAGGAGGCAAGAGAAGGCTCTCCATGCTTGTGGCTCCTACTGTTGAAATGAACACATTTCCCTCTCTATCTCCTACAATACATGCTAGCACTGAGGCTTTCTGGCATTACCTCTGAAAAAGGCAGTACCTAACAAAAGGATAACAAAATGGTGGCAACCCCTGCAGTATGTCTGGAGAGACTAAATCAGCAACAGAATCTGTGGTTACTGTAGGGACAGGTGCATGTGGCGTTCAGAGACAGAACATGGAATAGAGCCAGATGCACCCCACAGGGCCACTCTGCTTCCATTGCCAGTTGCTCTAGCGCTGCAGGGTGGATAGAAAATACCTTGTGGCTTTATCCACTGCAGGGCCAGCTGATGCATCCATTGGTTTGAAGTCAGTAAATCCAATTTGTGTTTGGGGCTGCTCATCTCTCTGCTACTCCAGGTTGTAAGGGAGCTCCCCCAGTGCCAAACACCTGTCAGGAATAGGGTCTATCTTATGGGTGGCTCCCATAGAAACTGGAGCAGCTGTGGGAAGAGTGGCTGACAACCTGAGAGTAGATTTGCCACCTATCCAGCAATGGATCTACCAGTGAGCCCTGATCCTTTGGCCAAAGGAGTATGGGCTGCTGGGCTTTGCATGTACATGGTATTTTTTCAGTGTGTGTGGATGCAGGTACAGATGCATGCAGGTGCATCCATATTGTTGGTCTCACCATTAGATAAAGCGAGGAACTGCCTCAAGCAGACATATTAGGAAGTAGTGGTGCCACCTCTCTAGTGTTCCTCCTGAGCTCCTCCCCCTGAATTCTACTTGGCCTGTCCCAGAAACTCTAAATGACCCTGCTGTTTTGACATCCCATCATCAGGCAGGATTCAGCTAACGATGAAGTCAGTTTCTGTACATGGAGCAGGAAAAAGGACATCTTGTACCTTGCCTCAGACAGAAAAATTAATCGGGGCAGCCATATGTGTGAGCGTGTATGTGTGTGCTACTGGAATCTGTTTTAAGTTGCCATGAGGATTCTTAATCAAAAGAAGGAGTACAGATTTTCAGATGATTAAGCCAAAGCTATTGTACTTTGGATGTACCATGAGACAAAGTGACTCACTAGAAGATACGATCATGTTTGGTAAGGTGGAACACAGTAGAAAAAGAGGGAAACCACAGGACAGGTGGGTTGATTCAGTCAAGGAAGGCACAGGACTGAGTTTGCAAGACATGAGCAGGACAGTTGATGACTGGGGTTTCCTGGAGATCTCTCATTCGTAGGGTCACCATAGTCAAAGTTGATTTGATAGCAAATAATAACAGCCAATAGATTTTCAAAGCAAGTACATATCCATAAACTTCCCTTGTCAAACTCAGCCCAAGACATTTTGCTGCTTAATACAAAGAACAATATGGCTTCCTTTCTCATTCCATGCACAGAAACTGACTTTCTTTGCTGCCAATGGGATGGCTTATTCCACAGCACCTAAGGGAAGCCTGCCAATGTAAGAGGTGCAGGATAAGCAGCTCTTAACATCTCACAGCTGCTCCTCATGTGCTTTTCATCTGCTTCCTGAGGCAACTGCCTCATTCTACTTAAGGACAGGTTCAGCCCTGCACTTAGCCCTATACACATATATACCTATGAACTAATTCCTATCAGTAAGAACAGTTTAGCACTCAGAGATACTCACGAGGAAGGCTGCAGCATGGTCTTCAAAGATTTTCAAACCAGTGATGAGTCAAGTCTCTTGCTTGCAGATAAACTCAGTAAAAATAATCATGAGGTTTTTCAGATAAGGAACATAATTTAAAAAACCCAAAGATGTCATTCTTTATAGTTGGATCTGGAGCAAGCTACTGCCAGAAATTCAACATAGGTAAACTAAGTTTTGTCTCTCGGTTAAAATTCCTGTATTAGTATTCTGCTTCTTCATATTTTCAAAGGAAAAAGAGATGCTCAAAATAATAGTCTTCCAATTAACAAATAAATCAGGAAAGTGAGTGAGTTCTAAAACACTTGCTACAGGCACAAGGCAATGGTTATGAATTTGATAAAGAGCATACATTCACATTTTTGGTACCCATTTGGTGTGTACAACTTCACAGCTGTAAGTACTCTCAAGGCAAGATGACAACCAAGTCCCAGAGGTTGCCTGAGCAATGTGGAGGCCTCCAGAAAGACATGCCCATTTTAAACAATTTGTTCCTAATTGAAAAAGGTCACATGAGGCAGGCTTTACAAAAGTTTACATAACAAAGCACAATTCTGTTCAATCAGATGATTAATTCCTGTCATTACACATCAAACAAAAACACTTACAAAACATTATTGTCTCTGCTCACATTGCATGGCTAGAGTGCTTCCCCAGTTTCATTTTCAATCACTGACTCCTTTGACAGAGACTTAATTCTCTGGCATTAATTCAGGCTGAGGAATTTGTGAATGGGAACTGAGTAGGCTGGCTTCGAACGTGTGAGATATGTTGCACTAGCGCGGTGGCAGGAAAAAGACAACAGCGCTTTAGAAGGCTCTGAGGACTTTCGAAGGACTATCGCTTTGTAAAGGAAAATGGCCAGAGCAGACAAAGCAGTGATTGTTTGCCCCTTTTTGAGACAACAGGCCATTGTGAAGGATCGCCATGTGAAAATGACAGATTATTTCTTCAAAATGGTTTGGGCCATTCCGAGCCTTGTTGCCGTAGCCAGAGTCATATATTCTGTGTACCTGTCTGTGCTATCATGGAAGGAACCTTTGTAGAATTTGTATCCCTGTGAAGAAACAGCATGGTCTGGGAAAAGATGGTGGCATGAACACATGGTGACCTTCCACCATGTAACATGGAATGTGGCTTAGAAAGGAAAGTAACTTCCCTCCCCAGGAAACCAGTCCTGAAGACTGCATACCATGTACTGATCTTCAGCCATCTGTGCTCCAGAAGGATACATGTGCATGTCCAGTTTTCTCAGAGACACTGCACCTTGCCCTAGTCTTTTCTTTGAGAAATGTCAAAAGGCTCCTTACTTGAAGAATTAATCTGTCCTTCACCACAAGCCATGAAAGAGTCTGTCTTTTCACTACCTGGTAATCCTTCTCCTCTGGCACTAACAGAGCAGTTCATTTTGCACACAAAGCAAGGGTGAATAGCAACAAAGAAAAGATAAATAGAATAATATTGCAGTTAAAACAGAATAATATTGCAGGTCTTGTTCTCTGGTTCTGTGGAACGTTACTAGGCTCACAGCTATTTTAATATGCCTCCATAGTTTTTCCCATTTGTGGCAATCAAACCATTTTTCTCTATCACACATCAGGGTCAACCAAACAGAAAATCATATGGTAACATCCTTTCTAAAGTGTACCATTCAGAATACAGGGAGACAACTGAGGCCCTTTCCGCACCTTACCGTCTTCTGGCGCTGGGTGTGGGGAGCAGCCTCTGGTGAAAGGCTCTTGTGTCTGGGGTCCTTCGGCTCTGCACAAGCTGCCTGCTCGCACGAGAGCCCTGCCTCTTTCTTCTGCAATGCAGCCTGGGCAGGAAGCGTGACCGCCATGGCTCCAGAGGCTCTGCATGCCAGGTAAGTGCACATGGAGCCCAGGAGCAAAGCGCGATTGCGCACCATTTTTGGCTTCTAGCCGAAAATGAAAAGGTGCATGATCGGTACTTGCCAGCCCCTGGAGCGTCACATGATTGTGAGTGCGTCGTGCAGATCGCTCCTCACAATTGCGCGACACTCCAGGCCCTCTTTCTCATGGAAAATGATTTAATCTGCAATTGTGCCACATAGTGACGTGAGAAGGACGGGACCGCGACAACGTCTTGTGGAAGCATAGTTGTGGTCCCACTCCTCTCATGTCCCCATGCTGGGACGCTGTGTCCATGTGGAAAGGGCCAATGATCTCCAGCCGCACAATGTTCCTGCACTAACCTGCCCTGCAGAAGGCCCAAAAGCACGATGGAGGCGCTTCCTGCCCCAGCACACCATGGGAAAGGGACCGGATATGCTGTGGAAGGAAGAGACGTGTTGCTCATGCTCGCTTCCACAGGGAGCCAGTCCAGTGTGGAGGGGAGCGTTCCCGTTGCGCTCCTTTCCTGCCAAAGGTGCTGCTAGGATTGTGACTGCAGGGCAATGAGATAAGGTATGGTGCAGAGAGGGCCTGAGGTAGAAATCTTAACTAAAGGGTCTGTTCCTACCTAGGGGGATGGGATAAGGAAAACTTAATTTAGCCTACTTACTTCTAGCCAGAAGGTAGATGCAGAGCAGAACAGATTATGAGTCCTTGTACCACAAACATTGGGAGGAAGGAGGAAGATAACTAACTAGATACACCGAGATTTCTTTTCAGGTTTTCAGGTTGCAACAAATCAAATCAAATCATCCTTGCAAACTGTAGCAAAAAGCTGCTACCCTAGCTAATCTCTTGCCAACAGCTGAACCCACCAAACCTGGAAAATGTGTACCCTTGTGTCCTGAGAAGGAAGTGGCAAACCACTTCTGGGTATTTCTTGCCTAAGAAAACGCTATGAAATTCATGGGTTTGCCATGAGTCGACAGGTGAATGGAAGGCACATGCACACACACTCCTGTCTTGAAAACTGGAGACTCAAGGCCAGGCCTATTGATAGTGCTGGTTTTCTACACTCATTAAACTGATGTGTGTGTGTGTGTGGGGGGAGTAACCCTGCAGTCTAAAATGGTGAAGCTATTCTGATATTGCTGATCATGGAACTTGACTTTTAGTGTATTGGTTTCCTCTCCATTGGAATCCAATTTTCTTTTGAAAATTGTTATCAGGAGTATTCCAAAAGCTAGTCACTGCCACCACCAGCAAATACTATGTTTGGACTTCACAATGTCAGGGAATAAACCTGGGCTGAGATGGCCACTTGTTGATTAGACAGTAGAAGACAGACTGAGTAGCAGATCCACTGGAAGCAAGCACAAATCTGTCAAAGCAAATGTTTGCATGTAACGCAAAACCCACATAGACATATAGCTGCCCTATGCACATTAATGTTGCTTTTATGAAACCTTTTTGTGGTAGTTGGGTGGCAGGGAGGAGCAATGTTCATTCTCCATTCCACTCCAGAATCCTAAGGCTGTTTACTGACATCTCTTCTTTTAATGGCTTGGCCAGGAAGCAGTCAAAACAAGTCGTTAAATTGTCAGATTTAATGTCATTGCTGCTGCAGCAATTGTATTTGAAAGTCACATTATTAAAACACACACACATCCCTGTGATGACAAGAAAGCGCCCACTGCTCTTTTGGCTCAACTGTTCTAAGCAATCAGAATGGGCAGCAAAATGTATTCTGACTCGTTAAAATGAAGTCCCCGCTCATTGCCTTTGAAGTCCCTGAACAACGACTATTTTAGATAAGAGCCGATGCCTGAGAGGCTCATTAAACGTTTGGGTAGCTGTTTGCAAACACAGAGTGTAATCTACAAATGATAAGGAGTCTAACCTTTCCCTAAGGGAACTTTTGTTTTAAAAATGTAACCCTTCCACCTTGTCTTATGCTTTTCATTGTATTTCACGAGAGGCTGAGAGTGGGTGAGATGGGATGAGGAGGACCACTTCTGTCAGGCAACCAACTTAATTTGTGATTGTTATATACTTCTGTGGGGGAGGGGGACTCATTGCAATGCTTTGTATCTTGCCATGTTAGCAAATGGAAACAGATGGAGGAAAAAAATCTCAGTGAAATGGCTAAGAGTAGGCAATCTGTTTTCCTAACTGAATGTCGATGAGGTTGTGGCGCAAGAAAATGCAAGGAGAATAAATAATGCAGTTGATACAGATTTCTTGTCAGGGGTGTGGATGTTGTCAAAAAAATGTTGACATGAATATTGTGCAGCAAGAATAGAACTGAATGGTGATGTGACCATGGCCCTTTTTGCACAGCATTTACCATGCAAAAGGGCCTCCAGAGTGTCGCGCGATTGCGAGGATGTTTCAGACTATGTCCGCGCAATCATGCGACGCTGCCGGGGCTGGCAGGCATCAATCGCGCACTATTTCATTTTCAGCTTGTAGCTGAAAATAGTGCGCAATTGCGCATTGCTCCAGGGCCCCATAAACACTTACCTTGCCTGCGGAGCTCCAGAGATGTGGCCCGGCTGCGCTGCAGAAGGAAGAGTTGGAGCCCTCACGCTGCCTGCCAGCTAGCAGGTAACTGCTGTGGAGCCGAAGCAGTGGGGACGCAAGAGCCTCTTGCAAGAGGCTGCTCACATGGTCCTCACGCCCCCACACCGGAAAGAGGTAAGCTGCAGAAAGGGCCCATGTTTTGTTGTTTTGGTAGCTTTCCAAGTCAGCTCTTTCCTTGTGACTGGTTTTTACTTGGTGTAGGAGTTGAAAGTATATACTGAGGCCATTTCTGCACTGCACTGTTATAGTGCTATTATTCCACTTTCAACATCCTGTGGAATTCTGGGGTTTGTAGTTTACTGAGGCCAAGGAGTTCTCTGGCTGAGAATTCTAAAGGCCCCCTCCCTAAACCATTGTTCTTAAGGAAAGTCCTAGGCCATTTCCACATGACACTGTTATAGTGCGATTATTCCACTTTCAACATCCTATGGAATCCTTGGGTTTGCAATTTAGGGTTTGCAGAATTCCACAGGATGTTGAAAGGGGAGTAATAGGACGATAACAGTGTAGTGTGGAAATGGCCCTTGTTTCTTATTAGGGATTTTTATAGGATCCCTCTGGGAAAGCAAAGAAAAAAGAGAAACACCAAGGTTGACTCGAGACATTCTGCTGTCTGAGGCAGAACAGAAAATGGTGCTTCCCCACCCACTTTATTTTAACTTCAGGCAGAAAATCCCAGAAATGTTTCTCTTTTACCCAGACAATAAAAATAAAGTAATAACAAAATAAACAAAGAATATATTACTAACCTTTCACTATATCCCGATTTTGCCGCCTGAGGCAGCAGCTCATTGTACCTATGACTGTGCCCAGCTTGGATCTGCCCATTTTTAGGCACGGAGAGGGAAATGTAGCATCTCTTCTCAAGAGAACTGTTGAAAGTGTCTTTAAAGATGGCAACAATATTTGCTCTCCTCCAGTCCGCTGAGATTTCTCCTGTTCTCCAGGAAATATCAAAAATTATTTGTCAGTTGTTCTGAGATCACATCTGCCAGTTCTTTTAATACCCTTGGATGCAACCCATCTGATGTTGGAGACTTGACTTCATTTAGAGGAGCCAGGTGTTCCTGTACTATCTCTTTACCTGTGTTGCGTTTTCCCTACTGCATCATCTGGTCCATTTCCCCCAAGTAGAACACTGATTTCTTTTGGGGAGAAGACTGAGGCAGTTCTGCCCTCTCTCTGTCCCCTGTTGGCATTTTGCCATTTTCTCTAGGTAGTGGCCCTACCATTTCCTTGTTTTTCCTTTTGCTACGATGTAGCCAACTTTTTATTGCTTTTGTTTTTAACCTCTTTAGCAAACCTGAGTGCATTGTGCACTTTTGCTTTTCTGACTTTCTCCCTACACCACAGAGGAATTCAAGCAAATAAGTCTCCTGGCTGTCTGTATGAATCTGTCTTTGGTGATTTCCTCCCTTTTACACTTCTTGTACATGTCCCTTTTGAATCTTAGCTCAGTTGAAAGTTTTTTTTAGACTTTCCTGGTTTCTTTAGACACCTCCCATTTTTCCTCCTCATTAGAACTATTTGAAATTGCGCCTTCAATATCTCACTTTCAAGAAACTCCCATCCATCATGAACTCCCTTCTTGTTTCATATTTCTGACCATGGGATTACACTCAATATTTCCCTAAGTTTACTGAAATCAGCTTTCTTAAAGTCTAGAATGTGTGTCTGACTACACTTGGCTTCACTGTTGGTCATTGTAGGTTAGGATCAGATCTAAAATAGCTGGTCCCCTTGTTGTCTCTTCCACCTTCTGAACAAGTGAGGTATTTGTTGGACCTTATATTCTTGGCAAAGTTTGACTTCCAACAATTATCGAGATCACTGAAATCTCCCACTACTACTATATCTCTCCTTTCTGGATGCTTGGTCATCTGTTTTAGGAAGGCATCATCCAGGTCCTCAGTCTGGCTTGGGGGTCTGTAGTAGACACCCACAATGACACCACTGTTGTTTCTTAACTCCTTAATTTCTACCCAGATTCTGTCAACCTGGCTTTCAGGATTTAAATGACAGGTCTCTTTGCAGGTGTAAACATTCTTGACATATAGTGCTACTCTTCCTCTTTTCCTGTATGGTTTATTCTCTGAAATAAGTTTTACCTCTGTATTACCTACATTCCAGTCATGAGACTCATCCCACCAGATTTCAATCATGTCTATTATATCATATTTGCTTTGCTGTATTAAGAGTTCAACTTCCTATTGCTTACTTCCCAAACTTTGTGCATTTGGGTAGAGATATCAAAGACCATGGGCTATTCCCCTAGCCCATGGGTTTTGTACTATTCCCCCTGTTCCCCCTATAGGCTATTATCTCCAGCACCTGATGAACTTCTGCCCTCAAGAATACTGTCTCCCCTCTACCAGCACAACTCACTTTAAAACCCATCTGATCAGGTTTGCAAAAATGTTCATGCCAACTGCTGAGAGGTGCAACCCATCCCTTGCCAGAAGTCTATCTTCATGAAACTGCAGACCATGGTCCAAGAAATGTAACTGTTCCTGACAGCATCCTCCATGGGGGCAGTTGTTCATCTCCACTATTCTTCTCTCCCTTTTTGAGCTGTATCCTTCAACTAGGAGGAGAGATGAAATGATAACCTGTATATCAAAGTCCTTCATCTTCCTACCCAGAGCATTGTAATCCCTTGTGATATCCTGAGGGCTATGCCTTGCAGTGCAGTTGGTTCCCATGTGGACCACAAAGAAGTGATAATGGTCAGTGGACTTGATGAGATTTGTCAACCATTCTGTTACATCATGCATTTTTGGCCCAGGGAGTCAGCACACCTCTCAAGACATCCTTTCAGGCCTATGAACAACTCCTTCTATTCCCCTCAGCAGGGAGTCCCTTACCATCATCACACATCTCCTCTGGGGACTGGCAGGGGCCATTCCACGAGTTGAATCATCCAAGGTCACCTGCATATTTTCTGAGGACTGACACTGATGATCTTATTCCTGTTTCTCCTCATCACTTATAAAAGAGAGAGCTTCAAATGGATTCTGTAGCTCCAAACTCACTGAATGATCTGTGGTTCTACTATTTCTTCTTCTGTTGTTGTTGTTATTGTTGTTGTTGTGTGCCTTCAAATTGTTTCTGACTTATGGCAATCCTATCATGGGGTTTTCTAAGAGTGTGTGATGCGCTCAAGGTCACCCAGTTGGTTTCCATGGCCAAGCAGGGAATTGAATCTTAGGCCATTTCTGCACCAGACTGTTATAGCGCTATTATTCCACTTTCAACATCGTATGGAATCTGGGGGTTTGCAGTGTCAGGAGGGGCCACCTGGCGCCTCCCGAAACTGCAAACCTCAGGATTCCGTAGGATGTTGAAAGTGGAATAATAACGCTATAACAGTATAGTGTGGAAATGGTCCTAGTCTGCAGGGTCCTAGTCCAACGTTCAAAGCACTACAGTGTGCTGGCTTTCACTGTTAACACTGCTACTGTACGATTAGTATATAACTGGCATAATGGCTTTCCCTTTTCTGTTCTGAGAGTTGTAGATCTATGAAAGAATTCCCAGCACATGCACCAAACTACATTTCTTGGAATCTTGGGAGAGGGTCAAATCATGATAGTGATGTGAAACAGACATAACATTTGTAGCACAGAGCTACCTGATACAGCTAGTTTTGCATTTCTCTCAGGCAGGTTTGGGACCCTGCAAATGTTGTTGGATTGCAACTCCCATCAATCCCAGTCAGCATAGCCAGTGGCAAGGGTAGAGCTATAGTTCAACAACACCTGCAGGGTCACATGTCCCCTCACTCTGACTCTAAGGGGAACTTCACCTCTTACCATTGTGTGTGTTTACACACACACACACACACACACACACACAGGGAGTAGGAGAAAGATTCTTGCTTTGAAAGATGTGTACTGTAATCTAACAGATGTGTACTCATATCAAAGGGGTAGCATTTGACTGAAATCCCTCTCATGTGCTTGGAGGAGCTTGTAGTTGTTATTTGTATATCTCTACTTCAGAAATTAATACACTGAATATTCCCAATAAAGTTGTCTCTACATTACAACCTGGGGAACTCATAAAGCATTCAGATAAACTCAAGGGCTGCACAGGTAGGTTATATGGAAATGAGATATGCAGACTTTTGGATAACTGAGCTGAAAATAAATAACAGGAATTATGCTACAAATTACAATGGAATAAAAGTGCCCAGAATTTTTATTTACTCACTTCCAAATAATACAAATCACCTTAACCCGAAATGAATTAACATATGGATTGTGGTTGGGTAACATATATCATGCCCTATCAGCACTCTACAGTCAACAGAAAGACTTTTAAGAAAATGAGGTATAAAGAAAGATTTGTGGGTTCCCCTCTCCCCAAGTATTCCCACATTAATTACAAATAGGATCATATTTTCTGAATGTAGGGACTTCATTGCGGTTTCAGCTAACCAATTTATTTGAGAAATAGACCTCCTTAGCTTTAGGGAATCGTTATCAGTGTGGCAATATTTATTAACTGTGCAGCTAGTATCCTAAGGGAATGAAAAACAGCAGTTTCCCTAAGACTATTATAAGTCACTTTTTTGGTTGTTGGTTTAAAGCAACTTAAGAATTGTGTGGATATGAATGATTTTGCTAATATGCATTCAATGGACCAGATGCATTTCTGTATGCAGTGGAATCATGCCACCTTTCTGAAGTATGTTTTTATGCTTGCATTACTCTGCCTTGTCTTCAGCAGGAACCCACAATCTTGTTTTTGAAACAGGGAAAGGTTTTAAATGTGGGGTCATATGGAAAGGTCCTTGGGAGTGTGTTGTCTTGAGAAATGCAGGCAAAAAAAGACCTTGCAGAGATGGGTATACAAGAAAATTAAGGCCTTCCTAGAATTCTGCCTTGCCCTCACTCATTTTTTGGGGGGTGGAGGAGGGCAAGGCAGTGCTTCTAACCCTGTGGGGGAAAAAGCCTTTCCCTCCACATATAGGCACGGTCAACACACTGAGGCAGGACAATCATTTAAAAAAGGGCTTTGCAAGGTCATCCTACCCAGGGCTGGCCCTACCATTGGGCAGAATGCCTTAGGTGGTTGATTTAAGGCAGTTTTTGGTCAAGATCCAGTTCAGTAGTAACAGAATGGGAAGGCCCACTTGTGTAGTTCTGGTGGATCACCCTACATTTCAGCTCTGCATGCACAGAAATTGCCACTCTGAAAATGCAACACCTGCTTGTGCAACAAGAGAGTAGACGCCACTGCATGCCACAATCTGTTGTAGAAATGGTTTGTCATAGCAGGATTCTGGCTGGTGTTAGCTATTTAATTTATTATTCTTGAAGTTTTACTAACAAAGTAAGGAAGATATGCTTGTGGGTTTTTCTGCCTCAGACACCATAATTATATGATGAGCCTTGAGTATTGACTTGGAATGGGTAGCACTTGACATTTGAGGACAACAGCACTTAGAATCCCCTAGGAAGCATGGCTATTGGGAGTTGCAATCCCACAAAAGCTCTGGCAGTAGGCACCTGGGAATTGGACACCTTTTCCTTTCCCACATCAGCAAAAATGACATTGATTGATAGTAGGCTTTTGGCAGCTACATAATTTATGTAAGGCACATGAGTGGAATTTATTGGTACAGCACACTATGGTGGCTGCCTCCTCTGCCTCTTGATTTTAGGCCACTCAGATGAACCCCTACCCCACCTAGACAGTTGCCTTGCACATGTCTACGTGGCAGTCCCATGCCTGCTATTATCTAGTTACCTCAAAACAGAAGTGCCATGATGAAGTACGTGTGATCCCCTTCCTGCCTACAGATATGTGAGGCATAAAGGCCATGCAGCGATAGGTGGTTTGGGGACTATTGGAGAGAAAGTACTTTAACTTGGGTCTGATCAAGTAGGAGAGTTCTTATGATTCACTCAAATGTGTATTTCCAAACAATGAGATCTATCTGTTAACTTTATGATTTAGAATCACTGGGCTATGTTCAATATTATATCAACAGACTTTGATAGCACAATTTTCCTTTGCTCTTCTGTAGCCCCATCTCATTCCATCGACCCTGCTCCAGAGCACAACCTAGCTCCTTGGAGATGGTTGTTCAGGAGACTGACTGCAGAGAAACACAACTGGATACAACCCATTCTATCTGCCAAATCATTACACTTATTTGGTCTTCTCAGAAGACAATTAGCCAAATGTGTACACATAGACACACGTAGACACATGCTGGCACATATACACAGTACTTAAGAAGAGGCCAGTAACAACAACAAGAACGTGTAAAATAATTATTATCCTTTCATAATGTGGGAGTGCTGCTCTCTAGTGTTTATACTAGGCTACAACAACCTCTTCTGAGATAACTTTTTTTTAAAGCCCTCTTAACAAGGGGAAAGAGGTGGTCTCTTGCGTATTTGTGTATGTGCCTTCAAGTCACCTGTAGAGTTATGGTGACCCCATGAATTTCATTGGGCTTTCTCAGGCAATGAATACTCAGAGGTGATTTTGCCAATTCCTTCTTCTGAAATATAGCTGACAGTGGAAAGCAATTTAGTCTCTTTCTCAATTGCCACTCATGTCCTTCCAGCTTCCTATTGGAAAGGAAAGCAAAGGCAGTCTTTCAGCAACTGATGATGAAACAGTAGCTAAATCTGAAAAGTTGTAAAATGTTTTGCTTACTGAATAATTTCCACCTGATTCTCATTAAATCTACTTGGAAATACACCTCTAACCTGATAGAAACTTGGAAATGCAATTTAAACCTCCTCAGAGACTTGCATATTCATTCAAGGGATTAAAGGCAACACCAACAGCCTGCTGTTGAGATGTGCATTGTTTTATAGATGTAGGGATTATTGCTTATTATACAAAAATTCAGTACGTGAATTGGTAACACAAGAATCTGGCTCAGTTACAGAACCGAGTAAATACAGATTTGCATATTGCTTCTCTTGATTGATCTTGCGGCTTCTCTGGAAAAGATATTATTGCTTATAATTAGAACCATGAGCAAGAAATAGTAAAAAAGAAAAACAGCAGTGCACGGGCTGGTAACCTCAGGGTTGGGATTCTGCAATGCATTCTACATTGGGCTACCTCTGTACCACGTTTAGAAACTCCAGCTGGTCCAAAATATGGCAACCAGATTAATTACAGGTACATCAAGGAGTGAGCATGCCACATCAATATTAAAATCACTCCACTGGCTGCCAATTAGTTTCCAGGCAAAGTACAAAGTGTTGATTAACCTTTAAAGCCCTACATGGTTCGGACCCAAGTTACCTGCAAGATCGCCTCCTCCCAAACAATCTGTCCCATACACTCAGGTCCTCTGGGGGCTGTTTACTTAAACCGGCCAGGACTAGACTGGTGGCGGTCACCCGGAGGACTATTTCTTCAGCCACTCCTAGACTGTGGAATGCCATGCTAGAAGAGATTCAACAGCAGACTATGCTGTCTGAATTAAAAAAACAACAAAAAACACTAAAGACCTATTTCTGCTGGCAGGCCTACCCAGTCAATTTTTAACTATGAATTTTAAATTGATGTTTTTAAATGGTTTTATATATATTTTAGTGTATTTTAATCTATGATGTGTTTTTGGTTGTATTTTAATCTATATTGTACTCTACCTTGGGGAGAGGCGGGTAAGAAATAAAATAATAACAATAACAATAACAATAACAATAATAATAATTCAGAACACTCATTACAGTACATCTACTGCAGCTTTTTAAAACAGCATTCACATACATGATTGTGGCCCTTTTTGCATAGCATTTGTCATGCAAAAGGGCCCCGGGAGCATCGTGTGACTGCGAGGAGCAGTCCACATGACACACTCACAATCGTGCAATGCTCCAGGACCTGGCAGGTGGCGATCACGCACTATTTCATTTTTGGCTGTGAGCTGAAAATGGTGCACAATTGCACATTGCTCCGGGGCCTGTGCGCACTTGCTGTGCATGCGTAGCTCTGGAGCCGTGGCACTCGCTCTTCCTGCCCCAGTGCAGCCTGGGAAAATCCCAGGCTGCACTGTGGAAGGAAGAGGAGGGGCTCTTGCACGAGCAGGTGGCAGCTGCGGAGCTGAAGGAAATGGGACATGAGACCCCCTCGCTAGAGGCTGCTCGTGCGATCCCCGCACCCCAGCTCTGCAAAAAGGTGAGTTGCGGAAAGGGCCTGTGCCTCATACTTGAAAATTCCAGAAAAAAACCATGGTTGGAATTCAGGTAGGGACCTGCATCTTCTTTGGTGGACTTACATCTGCAGGGGATAGAACTGAGCAGGTTCACAATGTCAGCAAGAGGCCGCCATAGTGTTGCTATGTAGGGGAGTCAGTGAAGTGGCTATTGCACATCAGGAATTGATGCCCAATGGGACCTGATGCACCACATGACCCAATGCACAGTGGGACCTGATGCCTGGATATTTATCTTTGTAATTCACTGGAACGGTTTCTTAGCAGCCCTGCTCTGTTTGTTGTTGTTGCATGCCTTCAAGTCATTTCTGACGTACGGCAACTCTTAGGCTAACCTGTCATGGGGTTTTCCTTGCAAGACTTTTCAGAGAGGGTTGGTCATTGCCTTTGTCTGAGGCTAAGAAAGTGTGATGTACCTAAGGTCAACCAAAGGATACCACTTTAAAATCCTGTTCAATTTTTAAAAGCATAAAATTATATTTTTTAAAAAAGAAAAAAAAATTAAAAATCCATATCACCCACCCATCCATGAAAGGTTCCCTACCACCAATTGATCATGAAAAGTCTGTTTGAATAAAAAGGTATTTGCCTGCTGGCAAAAGGAGAGCAGAGCCTCCCATGGAAGAGAATCCCACAGGCTGGGAACAACCACTGAGAAGCTTCTCTTACTCACCAACAAACCTCACCAAGAGACTTTTGGGCTAGTCAGTTTTACAGGGCTGTTTTGAGCCTAAAAGGTATGCAGGGAAACTATAGACATTCCCTGGAACTCATTGGAGGAAAAGTAGTATAAAAATATAAGAACACAGGCCATTTCCACCCTAAACTGTTATAGTGCTATTATTGCACTTTCAACATCCTATGGAATCCTGGGGTTTGCAATTTAGGAAGAGACCTTTAGAATTCTTAACCAGAGAGTTCTTTGGCCTCAATAAACTACAAACCCCAGAATTCCACAAGATGTCGAAAGTGGAATAACAGCACTATAATGGTATAGTGCAGAAATGGCCACAGTGCTGCAGCTGTTGAGAGAAAGAGGTTCAGGGCTTACCAGAAAGAAACTGTAAGTGATTCCATTACTCTGAAAGGAAACTTGGAATCCTATGGTTTCAAGGGAATAGCATTCTTTTCCAGCACTCTCTTACTTAGTCATCTTAATGGAAGCTGGCATTGTAAATACTGGAGACAAGACCTTGCCACCACTATTATCCTAAAATCTGGATGGTTGATTTGCCCTGCTGTCTTGATTTACAAAGGGCTGCATCCAAACTGGCAACAGGCCCTGATCTGTTTTGTGACTTTCAATTGCCATTGTTCAGGTTGGTTGGGATCGGTGGACGAAATAAAATGGAATCAGACATCTGCAGTGGCTAATCACATTCAATCCAATTGTATGATGGCAGCTTAGAAGAGGAATGTGCGCCCAAAGCAATAAGATATTGAAATGGACGAACAAATCTATTGTTGGGGAACCATAAGCAGCCTGCAAAACAGTAGTCTGCAATGTTTACCCTTTTTTCTCTTTTTGGTCTTAGCCATTGCGTCTCCTTCTGCTTTGCCTGCTTTCAGAGCCAGACAGTGTGATAGATGGAATAAATTGATTGTCACAATAAAGTTGGGGCAGAGATAGGAACTTTGGTAGCAAAGGGTTAATGCATTTAGCCAATCATTAGTAAGCTAAAAAAAGTTAATTTAATTGAATTTATACAAGAAGAAGAGGAAATTTAACTATTACATTTATATTAAATTGCCATTTAAATGTTAAGTTCAATGCCTGCCTTAAAAGCCTTACCAGAATAAGGCTGAAAAGTGGCAAACATGACTTCATGCTCCTTCCTCTGCCCAGCTGTTCCCTGTTTTGAGCTTAAGACAGAAGGAAACAGCTACATAAATTTTTGAAAAAAACTGTTTCTCACCCGCCCCATCGAAAACCCTCTTCTTGCTTTCCCATTATCTGCCCTCTATAATCTCCCTCCAATTTTTGTTTCTGTTTCAAAGCCTTGCTATAATAATTAATGAAAAACCATTTATGAGTTGGAACAAAGAGCTATCAAAGTTTATATGAGCAGGAAAAAAAACTAAGAGTATAAATGAAAATACTGCAAAATGGCAAAGATAGAGGAGGATTTAGACTACCTCATTTGAAAATATATTGTCAAGCGTGCTGCCTAGAGTGGATTAAAGACTGGATACATGTGAAGAACAATAAATTATTAGATTTGGCAGGTGTCGACATTAGATTTGGTTGGCACAGCTACCTCTGTTATAAAAAGATGGAAGTTAACAGAGATTTCAAAGATGATTTCATCAGAGGATCTTTAATAAAAGTTTAGCAGGCCATCAGCACAAAATTCTACAATAAATTACCAATCTGAATCTCATTCAAATAAGCCTTTAAAATAACTGAAACAAGACTGGGAGATTTATTAAGATATAAAGATCTAATTAAATGGGAAAAATGAAATCTTGTGTTGAAAACTAGAGAAAAATTGAGAGACCAAAATTTTGGATTGGACTGGTTTCCATACAGACAACTAAAAGAAAGATTTAAAATGGGTAGTAAACTTATTGGATTTGAAAAAGAAGAGAACAAAATGGATGGAATTTTGATGAAAAATCCATCAAAATCAATCTTAAAACTCTACCAAATGTTATTAGAAAGAGAAATGGAGCAGGAACAGATCAAAGACTTTATGATAAAATGGGTGCAAAATGTTGTACATACCAGAGAATTGGGAAAATGGGAAAGAGCCTGGAGCCAAGAGGTAGAGTTTACCCTAAGTCTGAATATGAGAGAGAATTTTTATAAGATGATGCACTGGTGGTATATGACCCCCCAGAAGTTAGTATGGAAAAGAGATTACCTATGTTGGAAATATGGAAATATGTCAGGAACATATTATCACATGTGGTGGTCATACCAAACGGCTAAGAAATTTTGGAAAAGCATTCATGATATAATCACAAAGATTTTAGCCATGAAGTGCAAAATGGCCCTGGAACTGTAGCTATTAAACCTAACTGAAAGACACTGAGAAAAAAGAGAGAAGAAGAAAATAATGCTATATTTAATCATAGTTGCAAGCTTGTGTTGTGCTCAATGTTAGAAAGAAAAAACAGAGCCCTCTATTGAAGATTGGAAGCTAAAAATTATGAATATTATTGAAATGGAAAAGCTATCAAGCTTGATCAAAGGAAACTCAATTCAACAGTTTGAAAGAGAGTGGAAATCAATTATAGAATGGGTGAAAAGCAATTAGATTTCACAAAGAAATTTAGATACGAAGATAGGATTCAGGATAGTAACTCCTATAACTTAAGAGTGGGAAATAAAAAATAAGAAAAAATAGAGGAATAAACATATGAGTATTATGTAATTTAAATTTTAGTGTTAAAATACAAGAATAAAAAGATATTTCACAAAGTGTAGATTCATTTATGTATACCTCAAATCGGTTTTGGACTTGAAGAAAGTGTGAAATAAGGATGAGGGTGGGCAGGGAGGGGGAGGGAAGGGAATTAGGGAAACATGAAGGGAAGGGGGAAGGGATTATAAAATCTGGAATATAGAAACATAAATCTATTTCATATTTTATGAAAGAAAAAGTGCTCATAAAGGCTCCTTTTGTAGTATGATGGTAAATGTTTGTTATATACAAATTAATAAAAATATAAATGTATTGCTTTTGGACCTATAAAAAAATTCTCCTTCCAATTTTCTTTAGCTTGCTGATTCCTGTGCAGATCCCAGTAAAGGATTAAGAGCTACAAAATTCTGTTTCCTTGGAGAGATGAGGAGCCTTCATGCCACTATTGAGTGTAGAAGGAGGACCATCTGGACTGGGGAAAAAAAAAAGGACCATCCTTTTCCAAACTGCCTCCACTACTTATTTGTTTAAACTGAGTTAACCAAGCTATCATACTATAATCATGAATTATGATTTATGGGGCTGATTGTGTGATTTAAACATTGTAATTGCTCAACCTTGATGGACTAATGATAAGTCTCATGAAAAAGAAAATGAGGCCAAAGTGTAAACATTGTGAGCTCTTTAGTACTGCCTCTTATTCAGTTCATTAACAATATAGGCTGGCATTCTGTATTGCAATTCCAGGTTAATAACTTTGAGCTATGGATCCATAACTGCGTTGCATTCAGTAACACTATGTAGTCATGATTGTGGCACTATTGCAGTGATTGTAAATGCCTTCCAAAACTTGCTGCTCCAGGCAGCAGCCATACCAAGAGATGGGAGTCTGTTTGACTGGCACTCAGAGTGCAGAAGGATGATGTCCTCCCACCAGTGAGTATAACTGTGACAATCAGAAGCAGGACCTCATAGCAATTCCTTGTCAAAGGCCCCTTCCACACTTTACCTCTTTCTGGTGTGGCAGTGCAGAGATCATGCAAGCAGCCTCTTGCGAGAGGCTCTCGTGTCTCCATTGCTTTGGCTCTGCAGCCACTGTCTGCTGGCTGGCAGGCAGCGTGAGGGCTCTGTCTCTTCCTTCTGCCGCGCAGCCAAGCATTTTCCCAGACTGTGCTAGGGGAGGAAGCACGAGGGCTGCATCTCTGGAGGCTCCGCATGCATGGTAAGTGCATGTGAGGCCCCAGAGCGATGCGTGATTGCGCACCATTTTCGGCTACAAGCTGAAAATGAAATAGTGTGCGATTGGCGCCTGCCGGCCCTGGTAGCATCACACAATTGTGAGGATGTCATCTGAAATGCTCCTTGCAATCGCGCAATGCTCCAGAGGCCCTTTCACATGGCAAATGCCATGCGAAAAGGGCCATAGCCTCCCTTGCTAGTGAGAGAATGGTTGAAATATCCTCCTCCTGTTCTGCAAGTGCCTGCTGAACAGCTCTCCATCTCTCAGTGTGGCCGTTGCATGGTAAAATAGGTTTGCTGGGATTGGGTGTCGGGATGCATAGTTCCTGCCATGGGTCTGCTGGATGTGTCATTGATATAATGTATGTTAACCATTGTAAAAGAAGAAGCTGTAGAGCTCCAGTAATCTTATCTGTAACTGCTACAACATGTCCAGTGTTAATTGATGATTGCAACAATGTATCTGCATTGGAGCCTGCCTGAATTGTTACAGGATATCGATACATAATAGTTTTATTGCCTGTTGCTCCATTGTATCTGGTGAAAGGGGAAGATCAGAGATTGGCAAAAATGAAAGTGTAGACAGAAGAGGCTTGTGTTTAGGAACCTCATACCTATAAGATGAGGGGCAGGAAATATATGCTTGGGTCAAACTGGTCAAGGAGAGAAGTCAAGATGAAAAGGTGAGAAGTAGGAACAGGTATGGCAACTGTCTGAGAAGTGGAATTATCCTTGGATTTATAGCCCTCATCAATCACAGCTCTGCATGCCTAAATTTTGGAACTGTATGAACAAAAGGTGTAAGCGCCATGTATGCTTTAGTCTCAGCAACACTGGAAGAAGTGTGCTGTTTTGCTGTCATTTCTACAAGGCTGCTGTCTACCTTAGAATGAAGTTTGTGGAATGTGGGGTTATCCATTACAGGACACTGAGCCAGTTAGGGATATATAACTAAGTAAATAGTGTAGATTGTGGGCCAATATTAATAATTTAATTCTGGAATTAAGCTCACACTCAAAATTCTAACTTCAGTTAGTTATTTTAGTAATAGATACATTTAATTAAGTTGCCCCTTCTTTGTTAGTAACTCTCAATCTTAATTAATAACTTAATTGATTCCAACTAGCTCATTCCTATCTCTAAGGCCATTTCTGCACTACATTGTTATAGTGCTATTATTCCACTTTCAACATCTTATGGAATCCTGGGGTTTGCAGTTTAGGGAGGAGCATTTAGAATTCTCAGCCAGAGAGGTCTTTGGCCTCAGGAAACTACAAACCCCAGAATTCCACAGGATGTTGAAAGGGGAATAATAACACTATAATAGTGTAGGGCGGAAATGACCTAAGTTGGAGCCCTTCACAAAATGAAAAACAGTTTCATCCACTAAACAGCTATTGCCCTTTGACTGAAATGGCAGGGGAATCTTGGATAATGAGTTGCCACTTGTCTACAGTATGAAGATTTTGAAACCTGGGGCCCATTCAAACAACATAACCATAGCACCATAATCCCACTTTAATTGCCATGGTTCCATCCTATGGAATCCTGGAAACTGCAGTTCAGGGACAGGATGTTAGAATTTTCAATCAGAGTGCTCTAGTGGCTCAACAGATTAAAACCCCAATACAAACAGGATTAAACCATGGCAGTACTATAATTCTGTAGTACTAATAAGCCCCATGTCAGCTTGTACAGGACACTGTGGTTCTTAAGGTAACCAGTTCTTAAGCCCTACAGATCTTTAAGGGAAAGAACCACTATGTTGAATTGTGCTCAGAACCAGGCTGGTAGCCAATGAGTCTGTTTTAACACTGGTAAATACATTCTCTAGGGCACCACTACTCAAAGTGGTGATCCCTGGAGCAGTGCGAACCCCTAAACCTTTGATTGCTGGTAGCTGGCAAGTTTCCAGGAAAGAAAGAAACAATTGTACCCAACAAGCATAAATTTAGTGCCAGTCTCTGGAACTCTGGAGAACAGTAATTGCCAGTCCTCCACACCAGAAAGACTGAGGCTCTTTTCACATGACATATTAAATTTGCATCAGCCATGCTTTGCTCCTGCTCGAGGAGCCCACTTACCACATGACATCATCACCAATCAGGTGCTATCCTGGATACAGGTGGTGGCAATCCCACTGTTTTTCATTTTTGGGGAAAACCTGGAAATAACCAGCCTTTCCCACAGCAGTCATGATAGCTGGGCCCATGCAGAGCCTCCATCCAGTGTCATTCCATGAATGAGCTGGGAGTGGGCAGGGTGTTGGCAGTCCCTGTCTATCCATCCCTCTCCAACTCCCAGGGGAAGCTCTGCCCAGTAGCAGGCCGGCTGCTGCTGTCATTGCACCAGCTAACACGAGAGGAAACATCAGCCAGGAAGATCATCCTGGGGGCGATGTTGCCACTCACCCTCACCACAACACCAGCCCCCAGGGTCTGGCCGAATTTAAAAATAAATAAATAAATAAATAAGCCAATACCACCATTAGCACGTTAGCATGATAGCACCTGACAGTGGGCATTCATGAGTGCCAGGTGGCCCAGCTTCACAAAGAAAATGGCTGGAAGCTATCACAAGGATTACCTTTCCTCCCCGCACCCACCCCCGCTTGTCCCCATTGCCATTTTAGAGAAAGCCAAAGTTCTGTTTCTGAACTTCCTTTGGGGCGGATACAATAAACCATTACCACTATCTATCGTGCTAACATTAGTACAGCTTCCAGCAAAAAAAAAAAAAAAAAGGAAAGGAAAGGAAAAAATAGACCAATCAGGAATGGTGGGGTGGGGATGGAGCAGGACCTGGAAGTGTCCAAGGAAGCGGAGCTGTGGAACACACACCAGGTGCAATGCTAGTGCTGTCCCACAAATGCCCAGGTGCCTGCAAAAAAAAAAAAGGCTGCATACCGGGACCAATCCGCAACTGGCAATCCCATGATGATACTGGAACACCACGTGATTAAGGTATAGTGCGAAAAGGGCCTGAGAAGTACTGCTTTGGGCTCATTTATTTATTGTTCTTAGCAGTTTAGCACTTGTATTCTGATGATAATGGAAGTGTTCATTTAAAAAGCACCCGTTCTTTGTTGGCTGATATTTTACCAGCTAAATTGTTTGAAGTTTGGTTGCACAAGAGCTGTTCCCAGCTCTGCATTTCATTGGAAAATCACCATGTAAGTCACCATGAGTAATTCAGAGGAAGGGTGGGACCCTGGGATAAACACAGAGAGGCTCTTTTGAAGTAGGCTTGTGTAAATCTAGCAGACCAGCTTCTAAAATATATGTGTTGTTGCAACATTAGAAGAATTGGCTCATACTTCTAGGTTCTAATGGAATAGTCCTCTCTATATTTTCCATCTAGCATAGGGGTGGGAATTGTGCCACCCTCCAGATGTTATGAAACTGCCATCCCCAGAATGCCTCACCATCTGCTATGCAATCTAGCATCCTCTGAAGGGGCACATACTTCCCACTCCTGCTTCAGTACAAAAGTTCCAACATGGACATTCATCCAGTTAGTCCTAAATCCAATTGTCAGTACATAACTAGAGACAGTGAATCAACAGAAGATGCTTATATACTGGCTTACCAAGTCCTCTTTGATTCAATGGGTCTACTATAGTTGGGACTAGCAATTGTATTAGGGCATGCAGCATCTCTGAATTGCATAGCATCATTGCAAATTACTTCCAGTTACTGTTAGCACTTGCCAAACAGATTCAACAAGGTTAGTGCAAAGAGAACAACGCTGCTCTCCCATATTCATTGACCCAGAAGTAACGACTGTTGAACAAAATTGGACTTACTTCTAAGCAGACATGGAGAGCACTGCATTGACAGTATTTCATGTTTCAATGGCTGAAAACTAATATGAGAAAGATCATTTATGAGAATCAGAGGCAATTTGTCTAAGAAGAAAATCTTAGTGCAATGCTGAAAGAAACAATGCACCTTGTTTTCACACATGTGAGGCTTAAACTGGCTTTGGTTTCAGCTGGCTCCTGAATTAAGTGCTAAATAGGTACTTGGTGATGTATAAAGCTGGTTTTTCATCACTCTGAAATGTTTTCATCTTCTTATGTACTCTAGCCATGTCTTCACCTTTTATTTTATCTGCAGAATCTCTCCTTCCATTTTATCATCACTAACAATTTCTGTGGTAGATTAAGCTGAGAGTTAATGACTGCCTGGCCAGCGACGAAGAGGTAATTGAAATTTCTTGGGCATATTTTGAGATCTCTCAAATGAGGGAGAGAAGATTCTAAATTAGGTTGTGTACTTTATTGCCTGTGAAGCAATGGAGTACACCCAAAGTACACTCAAAGCACTACACCATCCATCACTTATTGTCAGGCTAATAGGGGTCCTTGAGTAGTTGTTGCTGAGTGCACACAGCAATCTGTTGGTGAAGGGGCATTCCTTAGACTTGTTCTTTGGGTCCTGAAACTTGGTGTTGGAGAGATAACAACTTTTGGAGCTGGATTTGATTGTCTTTCTCCCCTACAGATCAATGCTGAAGGGTGAGATCACCCACCATCTACAGACTTCTGTTACCCTGTGAATTGAGGGTCCCGGGAGGGGCGCCCAATCTGTCAACAACAACAACAAACAAAGATGGGGAAATTAGCTGGAGCAGTCTCTTGACTAACGAGAGGCAGGGTAACTTAGCAGGGATCTTTTACCCAATATATACAGCGTCAGGTCAGTGAGGAGGCAAATAGTTCAAAATAGCAATTAAGATTTATTAAACAGTTATTAAAGAAAAGCACAAACACACTCCTAACTAGAAAAGGAAAATAGAGTTCATGGGGAATGGGTGATACGCCACCTTTCCTGTAGTCCTGGGGAAGCCAATTGTAGAAGAGGAACCCCGGTGTGGCAGCCGAGGGGAACCTGCTGAACCGAGCAGCAGCAAGACAGAGTAGAAGTCCAGAGTGATCCGACGAGAGTTCCAAAGAGCTCTCAGAACTGGGGGTTTTTATCAGGGAAAGAATGACCATAGGCTAGTCTGGTCTTGGACGAAAGCAATAAGTTTTGGGTTGGAGGCAATACCTCCAAAAGGTCAGAATTTACATGATTGAATTATGTACAGAATTGACAATAGTATGGCTGGTATGCAGATGCGGCTAGCTCAGCAGTTAAGTACCTAGCTCACCAGGGTGCCCTCTCAGGGCAGAGGGTCTTTTTGTTTATTGCGCATTGGTAATGAAGGTGTTTGTTTCGGGAGGTCCCCTAAAGCAGTTCTGGCTATTTCTGGCTTGGTTTGGTGTGAGCAACAAATAGTAGCCATGCCTAGCTTCGCGCTTGTTCGGTGGCCTCACAAACACTTGGCTGGTGGCAGAGCAGGGCCGAATTATGATATCAAAATGATATCTTTGGTTTTCCAAAGTCCAGGCCAGTATACGGTGGTAACACTTCCTGGTGGTAGCTTGGCTAGAAGTAAGCTAAGTTTATTGGCCTAGTTTTGTGGCCTGAGCTGCTCTCCCTTGGTATGCTGACAAGAAAACAGATATATGCCTGCTTCAGCATATCTCTATGCAACTCTATGCAACCCTGGTGCAGACCAGATTCAAAGAGCTGTTAATTTACTCCATCCATGACCTCTCATTCATTTAACTGTCTGAAATTGAACACAGCGTGAGCAGAAATCAGCCTCGTAGAACAAATCTTCCTCTTCCACTCCTCCTCAGTGCAAACTCTATATTCCTCCAACCACCTGCAGAGATTGAGGATAGTATGGAATGTGCTTCACAGGGCTGCAGTAGGAAGAGAGGATCACCCCAAACTGAGTGGAAGAACTATCTTGTAGTGCTCACTAAAGGCTGCCAGTTTCAGGCAATTGCAGAGCGAAAAGACATAACTCCAACTGCAAAACTTTCAGAACATTTTTAGAACATACAGGGGGAAGGAGAAGGGAAAGATCTTTTGCATGACATTGCCTTTCTTCTGTGCAACATTGGCTATCACTCACCATTTTTAAAGCTGCTTCAGAGTGGTAACCATCACTACATCCCCTGCGAAAACAAATTCCTCAATTATGTATTTGATGAGGTCCTTTTCTTTTGACTGACCTGAATCTGTTGCTCTTAGAAAAAACGTGTACCAGCTACAAATGAAAGTGAAAACCTGTAATTTATGCTTATTCAGAGAAATCCCAGGATTAAAATCATTGGTAAACAGAATGACGCATTAAGAGATGTATTACCAGAGATGTAGTAAATCCCATATGATTTATTAACTTCAGTGATAGATACAGAAAAAGGTTCAAGACTGGAGGATCTGGCCATTTCATTAATATTTGATGAAAGATCTAATGTGAAAAATTAGAAAGGAAATGGCAGTCACAAAGGAACTGTTAAAGACCAGACTGATGAATAATAGCATAACAGTGGAAACATGAATTAGATCAAGGAGATGTTATGTGTAGGTGAAACTGGTGTATGGATATGGATCAGGTATGGATCAGGTAGATTTAAAGCCCACAAAAGTCTGCTCTTCACTTTGGAGTGTGTACTCATCATTTCCAGAATTAAGTAACAGAAAGAAAATAGATTAAATACAGACAGAAACACAAGAAATAACTGCAATTTGCTGAGTATATAATGAAATCAGAAATACAAGAGAAGAGAAGCTTCATAATGTAGCATGTCTGGAATAATTAAGCATATTGGTAGATCCACAGTAGGTCCAGAGCTACACTCACAATGTATTTTTGTCAATTGCTGTCAGGGTGACTTCAGTTTATGGCAATCCTCCAAGTCAACCCGTCATCAACAAACCTGCTTAGCTCTTGTCATGGCTTCCTTGATTGAGTCTGTCCACCTGTAATGCAGTCTTCCTCTTTTCTTACTGCCTTCATCTTTACCAAGCATTATTACCTTTTCTAATGAATCATATCTTCTCATGATATGTCCAAGGTATGACAGTCTTAGTTTAGTAATCTTGGCTTCTAGAAAGAGTTCAGACTGTGGAGGGATTGGTGGATGATGGGATCTATGCAAAAACCACAATAGCACTTCCCTCCTGCACTGAGCTCTGGCAAAAACAGCTTACCAGAGCCAAGTGTATCAAAAATCACCATATAGCAGAGACTGTACACACAGCTTAGAAGCGTGCCCAGCAGACTATAAACACTAGCAGCAATGCTCTGAGGCCACAAAAATACACCCACGCAATATTATCGTCCAACTTGGAGGCTTTTACTCTTCAGTTAAAATACATACATATTTACAGTACTCCAACCGAGTTTCAGCATTCCACAGCATGCATCTGACATAGCCTCCGGCCGCACCATCAGACAATCAAGAGGACAGTTGGCTAGGACTCAGCCCCTTATATGCACACCTTGCTGATGCAACTCTAGCCAACTTTGCATGTTCCATGTCTGATGCAACCCTCTGCCCCAGTTACATGTTACAATGTCTCAGCAAGAGTGACATGGGATTACATCATTCACTGTCATTCCCAGGTGCAAACCTCAATGTGCATCACATATATTTTATTGGACTACAGGTCATGTCCAACCTTTCCTCACACAGACGTGATTTGCTCTAACATTTGTTCATTTGTCCATTTTGGCAGTAGAACTCCCCTCCACCACCACATTTCAAATGAGTCGATTCTCTTTCTGTCAGCTTTCGTTATATTTCAACATGGGACTAAAGAAAATGGTGATTGTGGAGAGGATTCTTGGCTGTGTGATTTAGAGCTGGTGTGCAGAAAAGCACATGAAGACCACATGTATGGAATTTCAACACAGGTTCAAATCCCTTTATCATAGAAGACATTTCATACCAGTAAAGGGTTTTAAATACTTACTAGAGATTGTATGATGAAGTGTCCATTGGGCAATGATCCTATAGGAACCAGGATAGCTGTTTAATTAGTGGTAACATCACTTTTGCTGCAGCCAAGGGGTGAGGCTTTATCTGGTCAGGCTGAGCTGCTCATCTGATTGTCATCTTAATGTTTGCTTTAAGTTGCTAACTAGGCATTAAGAAAAGCTTGAATGACTGTAAGAGTTGTTTGACAGTGGAATGGACGACTTTGGAAGGTTTTAAGCAGAGGATGGGTGGCCATCTTTCAGAGATGTATCAGCAGGGGATTCTTGTACAGGCAGAGGTGCTCTGAAGTGCCCCAAGCCCTGCTAGGCTCTAGTAGGCTCTCTTGCTGGAAGGGTGGATGGAGGGACAAGTGGGGTTCACCCTTCCTTTCCTAGTTGTCCCCTCCCCATCCTCCTCCCATTTAAAGCAATGGGTGAGAAATCATTTAGATCAGCTTCAGAGGTATCTAAATGTTCCCACATGCTGAGGGTGTGAAGTGGGACAGGGACAGTATGGAGTCTTGTGAATCCAGACACCTTCAGCCTTCCACTTTTCCTACACCGCACCTCTACACCCCTTTTCTCCTTTTCAGGGAAAGAGCAGTGTGGAATAGAGATTTTTTTTCCAAGCAAAGATGCGTGTGCAGTTCATTTGTTAATGGCAAGTTTTCAGTTACAGTGACTGTTGTTTCTTTTCTTAAGCACCAACATATTCTGTTAACAGCCTTTTTCATCTACTTGGGGACAAAAATATAGGCTGACATGTTTGACATAGGCCATTTCCACACGAGACTGTTATAGTGCTATTATTCCACTTTCAACATCCTATGCAATCCTGGGGTTTGCAATTTAGGGAGGGGCCAAAATGGCCATAGTGCTATGTTTTTGTAGTTGGTCGCTTGCTGTTACTCCTCCCCCAGAACTCACTTCATAAACAATACAGCCCCTTCTTCAACATCGCTGTGTTTGTGTTGTTGGAGAGTGGGGACATCAGTGGGGATGCAACCCCTGGAAGTCCCAGAGGGTGCCAGTTGCAGTGAGTCCAACTAGAGGAAATGGCAACAGGAAACTAGCCAGCTGTTTTTGTGTACCTTTGTTTTTGACTTATGGCAACCCTAAAGCAAACATATCAAGGGGTTTTCTTGGCAAGATTTATTCAGAATGGATTCCGAGGGGGTTTGTCTTGCTCTCCTCTGAGAATGAGAGAATGTGATTTGCCCAAGGTCAGTCAGTGGGTATCCATGGTTGAGCAGGATTTGAACGCTAGTCTCTAGATCCCTAGTCCAACACTCAAACCACTCCACCACACTGGTTCTCATTAAAGGAAGAGCAGAGTTGAAAGAGTTGGACTAGATAACCCATGCAGTCCTCTCCATCTCTAAAGCCATTTCCGCACTAGACTGTTATAGCGCTATATTGCACTTTCAACATCCTATGGAATCCTGGGGTTTGCAGTTTTGGGAGGGGCCACCCGACCCCTCCTGAAACTGCAAACCCCAGGATTCCATAGGATGTTGAAAGTGGAATCATAGCGCTATAACAGTCTAGTGTGGAAATGGCCTAAGATTCTATGCTTCTGCACCTGATAAAATGGGGTCTTCTCTACAAAAGCTTTCCCTAATTAAATAATGTTCTCAAGGAATCTGTTAGCCTTTAAGTTGTGACAGGAGCCTTTGCTGCAAGCCGGGTTACCATGTGGCTATCCCTCTGCTATTAGCAAGATGGTTAGGAGAGTCACAGCCATTAACATTAATGAGAGAGTCACATAAGCCCTCCCTGGCATCCATCCAGAGAAGACAACTCCATAGTCACCCATGCTTTCGCTAGACTAGTGTCTGGCACAGGGCACTTTCATAGATAAAATATAAGACTGGACAGGATAGAATCGTGGAGACATTGGTCTGACCCCTCTGTACCCAGTCAGTATGAACAGCTGGAACCGAACAGTCCAACAATCTTTGAAAAAGATCCATACCTGGAAGATCCTACTCTATGCCTCGTAAATACATTTACCATGTCCAAGGAATTTGCCACAAGCCATTCATCAGCAGAAGCCACACAGGCTTGCTTTTGTTGCATTTCATTCTCTTCTCTTTGTCAAAGCAATAATTCCCTTTTTGTTTGAGACTGCAGCTTGGTATTTGCCAGGTGTAAGGTATTTTTGCAATAAACATTGCTACTGACAGCTGCTGCGGCAGATTTCCAATTTCCAGCCCAAGCTGGCTTGGGGTATAAGATGCCAGATGAAATTAAGTATTTTTTGATGATCATGCTTTGCCTCGCCATTATAATGCACCCTCTGCAATGACCTATCTCTGAAAGGGTAATTTTGGAGGCTGCTTTTGCTCCAAGGAATTAGGACTAGACAGAACAAGCCAATACATGTATTGACTAGCAAGGGCAATTGGGATAGGATTCTTGGATTTCATTGCTAGGATTGTGGAATCCACTATCGCTATCAAAAAGCAACATAGCCCATTTTCAAACAGTGATCGTCACATTGGGATCAATGGGTAATTTATGTAAAAGAAAAGACATTCTTGCTCTGCAAAGGAGACAGTGTGATCTATCCCCACCCTCAGCTGTCATAAGTTCAATTTATTGTTCTTGCTCAGGCTTCAGATTACTTAACACAGTAGTTCTCAACCTGTGGGTCCCCAGATGTTCATGGACTTCAGCTCCCAGAAGCCCTGAGCATTGACCATAGTGGCTGGGGCTTCTGGGAGCTGAAGTCCACGAACATCTGGGGACCAACAGGTTGAGAACCACTGACTTAACAGATTTGTACCCCATACTTTCTGCAAGGAACTCAGGATGACATCCACGCAGTCATTCCTTTCTGTCTTCACAACTACCTGGTCCTGTAGATTAAGCACAGAGAGAGATTCTGGCTCCAAGTCAGCTAATAATCTTCAAGGTGAGCAAGAATCTGGTCCATCTACTGTCACCATATCAGACTGCTTTTAATGGAGAACCTAGTGGCCATCATGGAATATAGTCTAGAAAGTTAACTTCTTGGTCCATAATCACATGTGCATATTTTCATACAGCCACATTTTTACACACCAACATAACTTGAATTTTTTTCTTCAGGAGGGGAATTAAAATTTCCAGAAATCCCAAAGAACTCTATACAACACAAACGTTAGTATTGTTAACTGCCATCAAGTTGACTTCGACTTGTAGGGACCTTGTGAATGAGAAACTAGGTTTCTGTTAATGAAGGCTAAAATAGCATTCTCCTTCTTTGCTGCAGGATCACACTGTTGGCTTATGTTCAATTTATGATCAATAATAATCCCAAGGTCCTTTTCATATGTAGTAATGAGGAGCTATATAAACTTGTACATTTGTTTTTTGTGAGCTAAAAGTAGAATTTTGAATTTGGCTGTGCTAAATTTCATTTTATTTTCTGTCCAATTTTCTAAGTTATCTAGGTCCTTTTGAATTCTTTTCCTATGTTCCAATGTATTAGCCACCCCTCCTAGTTTTGTGTCATCTGCAAACTTGAAAAGGATTCCCTCTGCCCCCTCCACTAAGTCACTGATTACAATGTTGAAGAGTAATAGCCCTAGGACTGAACCCTGAAGCACTCCACTCAAAAACTCCTTCCAGCTTGAAGTTCAACCATTAGTGTCAACTATTTGAACATGGTTTTGCAAACGATCATGGATCCATCTGAGAGTGTTCCCATCTACTCCACATTTAATTAATTTGCTAATCAAAATGTTATGGAGGACCTTATCAAATGTTTTGCTGAAATCCAGATAAATGACATCCACAGCTTTCCTACAGCCATTTTTGCACTAGCCTGTTATAGTGCTATTATTCCACTTTCAACATCCTTTGGAATCCTGGACCCTCCGTAAACTGCAAACCCCAGGAGTTAAAGTTCAGCATCTCAAATTGTTGTGTGCCGTCAAGTCATTTCTGATTTACAGCAATCCTAAGGTGAACTTATCACAGGGTTTCCTGGGGCTGAGAATGTGTAACATACCTAAGGTCACTGAATTGGGCTTCCATGGCTGAGAAGGGATCAGCACCCCAGTAGCTTCCTTTACAATTCAGACTAAAACCCAGAGTAGATTTAATTCCCCACTGACTTTTCAACTGCTCATTACAATAATTGTAACTAGTGTGTTTGGACTCAGGTATAGGAAGTGCCTGAGAACCCAAAGGAGAGCAACAACCTGTGTGCCTGATGATTTTCTCTGGCCCAAGCATCCCAGCAAATTTGAACAGCCCTGAATTAATTAACAGGGATAAAATTCCTGCCCTTATCCCATTCCAAATGCCTCTTCCGGAAGCTTTGGTATGGTAACAGCTTGGAAAAATAGATTGTTGCTTAACAGTGCCGTGGTGGTTGCTGGTTCCTATGTCACTTCGATGGTGAACTTTAAATAAGCTATTTAATAAATGCTGAACCTATTTGTGGTATAGATTTTAGCATCCCGGTTAGCAATTTTAAAGTCTCCCATAAAACATGGGTTGGGTCCTCTGTCCTGCTAATGTGGAATGCATCAGCCGCCACTTTAGCAGTGGGTAGTTCCAAACCACGAGGAGAGCCCTCCCCAAAAGAAATCTCAAGCACTCCCAAATGAGCCCTGAGCATGTGACTTTTATCTGCCAGGCTATTTAAAAGACAGTTGACCTGATCCATCCTTAACATGCTGGGGCTTAGCTTCCCTTGTAGGTGTCCAGCATAAATTCTCTCTGGATGCAAATCTCCCTGTCAAAAGTACAAACAGACATCTGATCAAAGGTCACCTCTCTTTTGTGTTTCTCTTTGATACCAAAATTTCTGTTTCATTTTTAACTGTCATGGTCAGTTAGGGGAACTGCATCTTGATGGGACATTACTGATGCATTTCATGTCTTCCCTTGCAAGTGGTGTGTGTGTGTATTTTTTCTCATTCCCTCTCCCTTCTGCCTTCCTCTCCTTTCATATCTTATGGGCGTTCTAATTTGAATGTGTTTTCATTTTTAATGGAATAGTTAAATTAGCTTTGAAAGTGCAGCTCAGCGCAGCTTCTGAAGATTGCCTGCTTATTAACCGAAGCTCAGTTTACTATGAGATGATACCCTGGGAACTGATAAAATAATTATCGTTCTTTTATTTGTGGCTTTATTTTGCTCTTGACTCAGGCAGTTTGTGGCACACAAAAGGCAGGAAGATCTGGATGTTCAGCAAGAGAGGGATGAGAAAGAGGTTTTTGAAAGATTCTATATCTAAGAGGACATGTAGGATTGAAAGAAGGCATAATCAAAACAGACGAGAGGTAGGAAAATTTCTATGCACACTAATTGACATTGCCTCCCCTCAGCTCTGAAGAATATGGCTGCATTTTGCTCCCTCAACTAACCTTTTTTCAAGTAGGGCAGGTTAACGTTTGTGTTATCATCTAGCACTGAGGATCTCAGAGGTATGGATTTGGGTGGGTCACAGGCATCTCCCCCCACCACAGCAAAAGAGGTTAATATGAAATGTGCATATGCTAATTTATATCTAGGGATGGAAATAATTGCTGTAATTCAAATAAAAACACCCTCCCTCTCACCATTGTGGAGAAGATTTGCACCAGCTGGTCTGTGGGCCTACATCTTCAGTCCACTGCTAACTGTGAATGAGCCATGTTGAAGATCTCTGCTGCTCTATGGATGCCTGTCTTTTTTAAACCAGACTGGAGCAATTTCCGCACTCGACAGTTATAGCATGATTATTCCACTTTCAACATCCTATGGAATCCTGGGGTTTGCAGTTTCGGGAGGGGCTGGCTGGCCCCTCCCGAAACTGCAAACCCCAGGATTCCATAGGATGTTGAAAGTGGAATAATCGCACTATAACAGTCTAGTGCGGAAATGGCCTGGGACTGGACAGTTCTTCAAACACAGGCTCTGGACACAGTTCAAAGTGTTGTTTATGACCAAAAAAGCTGTATATGTTTTCAATCCAGCATTATTTGAAAGGTTTTATTTCCTTACAACCAGCCTCTTTTGAATTTTAAGATCCTGACAGGAGGCCTTTCTCTTGTTTCCACCACTGTCACAGGCATACAGACAAGACAAAACCTTCTTGGTGGCAGCTCCAGGTGGTAGAATCCCATCCCATGCAAAGCTAGACTTGCCTTCTTTCTGTTGTCTTTCCACCATCAGGCAAAGGCCTTTTTTATTATTATTTAGACACGACTTTGGCTGTTAACTGGTTGTTTCTGAAGGGTCTTTTAATGGGGGAGGGTGCTGCATGTTGGTTTCCATTGTGTGGGTGTATGTAACTTCAAGTTGTCTGTAAATGCATGGTGACCTCATAGGGTTTTCTGACACCATTTCCACACTAGGCTGTGCCTAGGCCAGCCCCTCCCTAAACTGCAAACCCCAGGATTCCATAGGAGGTTGAAAGTGGAATCATCGCGCTATAACAGCCTAGTGCGGAAAGACAAAGAATGTTGAGAGGTGGCTTGCCATTGCCTTCCTCTGAAGTATAACCCACAGCACCTGGCATTTCTCCGAGGTCCCCTATTCAAGTAGTAACCAAGCTCACTGTTACTGTGTTTTAAATGCTTCTTGAACTGTCTTGTTTAATTGTTTTTTATACCTTTTTTTTAAAAAAGTATATATCATATTTAGCTGTATTTTGTTTTGTTATATCCTATGAGTTGTTTTGGTTGGGAGAAGAGCAAGGTATAAACTGAAAAAGCAAATTGGCTGTCCTCTGACAGTCATACAAATAGTGGACTGTCCTGGATGAAGATGGACACTTTACCTCCGCAGTTTTGGAGGAAACAGTCCAAAATAGGTGGAAGGAAAAGGAGGAGAATTGTCAAAGGCCAGGGGGCTTCAGAGGTTGCCTGCTGAAATACAGACCTTGGCAGGTGTCCAAGCAAGCCAACCCATGGTACCATCCCTAATCATTAGTACCATAAGACATATAGAGAGAGTGGCTGCTGGAGAGCTACAGGATTCCTAGTTTCATTACAGTCTTTGGGGTGTAGCTATGAAGGGAGGGGCAACATTTTTATTTTATTAATAAACTGCCTTTCTTTCAGGCTGAGATCTAAGATGAGTAATAAAGACTAAAAACAAGGTTAGCTAAAAACATGATAAAAAAATTAAAGAAGAATTAAAGAAATCGTCACATTAAAACCGTACATACAGCTTAGGTCCAGACTATTTGAAAACCTGTTTCTCCCTATACGAACCTGCCAGAGGCCTAAGATCTGCAGGAGAAAACTTTCTCTCAGTCCCACTACCATCCCAGGCTCTCTTGGTGAGGACACAGGAGAAAACCTTCTCAGTGGCTGCTCCCACCCTGTGGAATGCTCTTCCGTGGAAGGCTAGGCTGCCCTCTCCCTGCTCTCTTTCCGCAGCCAAACAAAAACATGTATTTTCAAGCAGGCTTTTAATGAGTGAGCTGGGATGCTTTTACTTATTTATTAAGTTAATTTTTAAGAAATATTGTAAGGTTTCATAATTTTATATGTCTTTAATATTTTTAATTGTTTTAAATGTTTCTAATGTTTTTTAACTTTCTGGAAGCCACTTTGGGTCCCACTGTGGGAGAAAAGGCAGCATATGAATGAATGAACGAATGAATGAATGAATGAATTTTAAGATTAGAAGAACAAAGTTAAAAATAGGACATCCCCCCTTCCAATAAAAAGGCTCCCTACAAATAGTTACTCATTAAGAGCCTGCTTGAAGAAAGAGATCTTTATCTCCCACAGAACGGCGATTAGAGAGGGGATGAGCTTTAGCCTCCCATAGAAGGGGATTTCAAAGGCTGGGAGTAGCTGCCAAGAAGGCTCTCTCCTGTGAGATGGGCCTGTGGATGTGGCAGGACCAAGAGAAAGCCCTCCTCTGAAGAACTTGAAACTTTGGGGTGTCTCATATAGGGTGACAAGTCATGACCAGCCCTTTGAATTATGCCCAGAAATGGACCAGTAGCCAGTGAAGCTATTTTGTCAGGTGAGTTATATGCTCCCTGTAACAAAATGAGGTCATTGCCCATCCTCATAAGTGTTCTGCAGTCCCCAAGTATCCTAAAGGCACAAAATTATGTGGGATCTTGGAAGCTAAGCAGGGTCAGCCCTGGTTAGTACTTGGATGGGAGATTGTCAATGAATTCTAGATCTGTAGGCTGTATTTCAGAGGAGGGAAGTGGCAAGACCACCTCTGAATATTCATTAACTTAGAAAATCCTATGAAATTCATGGGATCAATGACTGAAAACCATATATTGCTGTTGTTGGGTGCCTTCAAGTTGTTTCTGACTTCTGGCTACCCTAAGGTGAACCTATCATGGTGTTTTCTGGAGCTGAGAAGGTCTAACACACCCAAGGTCACCCAGTGGATTTCCATGGTCAAACGGGGAATTAAATCCTGGTCGCAGGAGGCGTAGTTCAATGCTCAAACCACTACACCATGCTGCTCTCGAAGGCATATATTCATAGAGTGAAATTTTCTGTCAGTTCCATTTGCAACTTGTGAGCCACCAAGACAAATTCAGCTTTCTTGGCATGCATTGTTATGTACAAAATACTCAATAACCCCTTGTTTCTGCAGCCCCTAGGGAACTGGTAAAACATGAGATATTAAAAGATAAAGATGTCTATCATTCAAAACATTTACTGAAACTGCCTGTTCCCTGAAATCAACATCTGAGGACACCTTCTGGTCATCTCCTTTCAGAGAGCCCAAGAAAATGGTATAATGCAAAAGGGCCTTATTGGTCATGGCATCCTACCTGGAGACTGCTCTTCTCGAGGAGGCCCATATTATGCCAGACATAAGTGTAGTTGAGAAAAACAGAGCTAAGATAACAGATGTGGAAGTCCTGGAGGACAGCAGAATCAAAGACAGACAGAGAGAAAAAGGTTGTGAATGATTGAGACTTACAATCTGAGGTTCAGCACCCCTAGGAAAAGAAAACAACGTGGTTCCAGTAGCAATAGGTGTTGTGGGAGCAGTTCCAAACAAATTGACAGAAGATCTGAATGAAATCACTGTTGCTATGATCATGATAGCACAATGACAAAAAGTGACACTACTTGGAACGTGCTACATTATCCAACGATACTTCACTGCCTCTTAGATTCTTGGACAGAATTTGTATCACTGCTGGTCCAAAGCTCCAGTCAGTAATATCTAGTAGATTGTGAAACTGTCACTGCCACGACTGCTATTGCTACAGATGATGGTGATGATGGTGTCAGTTTCAAAGCTTATTTTGGAAAGGAACAACCAAAGCATCCTTCAAGTTGGTGAGAAAAAAATTGAGAGATCAATAGCAGTTTGCCTACTAGTTTTGTATACTGTTTTCAATACATTCACTGCACTTTTTCTGCAGATAGAAGAGACAGCAAAACTACACTTGCTGTCTAATAGCAACCTTTCAGCAACCCTTTGCACTCTTTTATATCAGTTTCCAGAAGATGGCAGCAGAGGACTTCCAGTTCCAACTCACCTTGATAAAGGAGAAGGGATTGCAAAAGCTGGGAAGTTTTTCTTATCTAAAGCCATTGAAGTTTTCAGAGACATCTTAAAGCACATCACTGATTACTCACTTCAGAAATATATTTATGCTAAGTCATCATAACATCTGAAAATAATGCTGCAAGAAGAAGAATCAAAATGTTTTTGAGTGGGGGGGCAACTCTTCTGGGCTTCAGCATATCGCTTTTTTAAAAAGCAAACATTCCTGTGTAGTATTATCGTGCTCAGTGTTTTGAAGGTAAAAGTCAAAGAATCTCACAGTTATGTTTTTTTTCCAATGCAGTAAGCAGAGGAAATTCCTGAAATTCGGCAAAAGGTACAGATTTGCAGTGATTTTTGTAAAATATATATATATATATATAAAATATATATATATAAAAAAAAGAGCAAAGTTTGAATCTTGAGTGAGATACGTGTATATTAGTAGGGCTTTCTTTCTTTCTCATGGCACCATACTGAACTGATTTGTCTCTTTTACTTTCTGACTCCAGAAACTTTCTTGGTTAATAGGTCAAAGTTCTTTGATCTAGAATTTGGAAATATAAGCGCAGAGCAGAGAGCATGGCCCAAGTGTGGAGACAATCAGCCACTAAGCTGAACAGAGGTTCCATTAATGTTGGGGTGCACCTGGTTATCCTCCCACACCCAATCAGTGGCTGGGAGAGGCAGAGTTGCGTAAACGAATTCTTGGAAGCTGCTCTTCATCCAAGGCAAGGGATGTTGCAGGAGAAGGATGCAGTGGTTACGTCCTTCTGCAATACTCCCCAAAGCACTTGTGCTGGCCTAACTGGGAGTTACACCTGCTGTATATCATAAACAAGATTCTAGCCCTCAACACTAATTTTCCCAGGATAGAAGAAATGTCCATTGGTCATTTCCAGAATTTAGAATGTTGCTTTTTAAAGCTAATTGGTTAAGGTACTTTTTAAGCCACCTGCCCAGAAGCTTGTTACATTAATCATTGCAAAGCCCCAGAAGTACCTTACTGGATTCTTATTGTGCACATGGTACATTCATTGCCACTGTTTTCCATAATTATAGACGATGGTCTTGGCATGTCTTTGTTCTACCTTTTTTGTAGTTTAAAAGAGGTTTCATACCACTCTCTGCTGCTATTTCTGGAAATATGACACTGTTGAGCAACAGGAACAAGTTTGTAAACTTCGTGGAAAAGGAAGTTTGTGTGCTTTTTTCACCTTAAACTGGTGGAGATGGGAGCTTTTACCTCCCTGTCATGCTTTGCCCCCCTCTTTTACTACACCCCGCCATGCCTATTTGACACCATGCTTTCCTTTTTGTGGCTTTGTGTAAAGAAAACATCATTCTCATGAAACAGATCTACCTAGGCCTGAACTTCCAGACTTTGAAGGGTCCTCAGTGCCAGCCATTGTGAGATGGGAGCATCTTGAAAACTGCTTGTGTGCCAGCAGCACAAATGATCTCCAAGGCACTGGTACTGGAAAGGGAAGTCAGAAGAACACTTAAAAAAAAAAATCTAAAATAAAGTGTAACATTAGCCTAGGCACTGTTGGCTACACTCTACAAAGCAGAAAGCTTAGGAGCTGACCAAGGGGATAAGAAAACAGATACCAAGGTGACTGAGGCCATTTCCGCACTACATTCTTATAGCGCGATTATTCCACTTTCAACATCCTATGGAATCCTGGGGTTTGCAGTTTAGGCTTGCTAGCCCCTCCCTAAACTGCAAACCCCAGGATTCCATAGGATGTTGAAAGTGGAATAATTGCGCTATAAGAGTGTAGTGTGGAAATGGCCTGAGTCTCTTCATGTCACATCTATGATGAGGCAAGTATGTGAAGACTGTGGCCAGCCAGACTCTGTTGAATGGCAACTCCCATCTTCTCTCACTGTTGGCCATTCTGGCTAGGGTTGATGGGAGGTGGAATCCAGCAACAAATGGAGAGTCGCATTTTCCCTGCCCCTGCCTTATGGGAGGTCATTCTAAGACTCTTCTGTCTTTCACAGCTTGTGGAGTGGGGGTGAGGGTGGTCATAATCAGGTTTCTCATACTTGATATTTAGTAGTTATTTTTGATAAAAAGAGGGGAAGACTTCAGGGTGAGCCTCAGGCCTGCCTTCAGTGGTGGCTGTTGGTTTCACTGCCAGTGGGGTGGATTTTAATCTATTAAGAAGCTATCTGATGTGCTGAACACCATCCTCAAAACAGGTTCAGCATCTTTGATAGCTCCCTTTATGTTCAGACTGAGACCTACCTGCAATCCTGTGCTCCATTGACATCGAAGCTACTGACTGCTCCTGTCTACCCTAGTCAGTGGTAACAATGGTTGTTATTATCTGTGCAAAGAAGAACTAGTAGCAGCAGTGTCAGCTAGACAGGGGAAGGGGGTAGTCCAAAGTCTTACATTAAACCTCATGGGATTATGGATCAGGAGCACTTGTAGCATTAATCAGTATTTTTCTTCTATGGAGTGAACATCATTTCACACATTAGATATGTGTGTGTAAGTGTGCATTCGTTCATAATGTGCGGACACGTAAGATGCTTTGTCTGCCTTCCTAAGCTGTAAAGTTGCTGAACATTTATGTGAGAATATATGTATCGTGCAGGTATAGTGCACTTGTTAGGTATGCTGTATTGGCTATGGTTCATATGCAACTTTCTGGCTGCCAAGTAAGCATGAGTAGCTATAAACAGTTCAGTAGGCTCTGATAAATACTGTCAAAGGAATGAATTCCTTTGATTAACAAATGTGTGTTTTTAAAAAACTGTTGATACTATTGCTATAGTTACAGGAGAGCATAAAAAAAAGATAGAGAATCTCAACAAATGGACTTAAAATATGCTGCCTGTCTGCACTTACTTATTTTCAAATATGGTCAAGAAACAAGCCTTTGCATCTTGCTGGTGAAATCTGAGGCAATGTTTCCACTATTAGTTGTCTTCTATGCCTCAAAAAGTGTCTTTTACTTCAAGGCATTCATTTTTTAAAACAGTAAACTTGCTTTTTCTGTACCATCCTAGACAAGATTGGGAAACTGGTGGCCCTTTAGATGCTTGGCTTCACCTACAAGCCCATTAAATGGTGAGGCATGATGGGAACAATAGCTAAACCACAGTTGTTCCCCAAACCTCTCCTAATTGATCTTCTACATCAGAGATGGGAACTTTTGGCCCTGTTGATGCTACGCACTACACTTCTCATCATCCACTGGTTATGCTGGGCTGGGGCTTCTGGGAACTGAAGTCCAAAATAGCTGGAGGGTCAAAGGTTCCCCATCCCAGTGCTACATTATTCCTATTATTTCACCTTCCTTCCTCTTCCAGCCTTTACCTGTATTTGGATACTTGTTGCAGAAGATGAGCCTTTTTAGATAGGGATCGTGTCACTACTGCGGTCCGTGCAGCACTTTGTAATCTGTTATTGAAAATGATGTTGCAAGAATAATCATGGCAGGGTTGAAATAATCTCGTGTTTTCTTCTTCTAGCAAGGATGTTCTCACAGGGGGTGTGGGTGATTAACAAATAATATCAAATCCAGAAAATCCCCATAAAAGATATTTCACTTGGCTGGATATATCCTCAAATATCTTTCAGTCTGTCTTGGAAAATAAGATACACGTCCTTATGGATAAAATACTGCTTATCACTTTCCTTTCGAAGTGAATCAGCTGGATACCTCAACTGCCAAGTTGGCTGTTCACTCACTTGCTTCCATTACCATCTTGATTTTGTGAAAAAACAAAAACAAATGCCAGTTGCTCTCTAAATAATCCAACCCTGGAACATTTGGTCCATAGCAAAAATGGCTTCCTATAGGCACCTGTCTGTTGTGAGTGCAGCTGGTGCTCACTCTTTCTACTCTCAGCTCTACAGGTGACTGAGAGATGTGCACATGAAGCACCATTTGGAGGGTTTAAAATTTCTGCAAGAATTGATAGAGATAGTTCTCATATTCACCATATACATTTGTTTTATATGCTTAAGGGGTGCATAACATTGTAACTGAGCATTTCTACTTAATCAAGTGGACCTGTTGTAGATAATGATAATAATGCTGCATTCAGCAGCTGCACCCTCTCTAGAGGCTTTTGTATGTTCCTACCTTCATTACATTGACAGGCAGCCTATCCCACAAGTAGCTTAAGGTGTGCTGCCATTCTCCCATACTTATTGTCAGAACAACTCTGTTGATGTAGTTTAGGCTAAGGATCTATGGAGTGACCCAGGGGCACCCAGTGAACTTTATGCTTATTTGCAGAATATTATTACAAAGTCATGGAGAGCAAAGAGGATGGATAAGATTTGCTGGCATCCTGTTAGAGATAAACACAGCCATAATTTGTGTTATACAAGCAGAGTGATTTTTTTGGGGGGGGCAATGCAAAATGGTGATATCCAGCTGACGGTATTGTAACTAGAGTTACACATTTGGGACCACTGTACATGTGGTTGTTCATTAAAGTACACAGAGTAGTGTGCATTGCCTCAATGCATTTCCTGTGTACGGTGTGCATTTCAATTGCACATTAGCTTGTTGGCCTTGACCATTTATTCACATATGTTGTGCCACGTAGGCATTCAGTATAGGACGTATGTAATGTAACTATGCTGAAGTGATTTAAGATCTTGGCCACTGGTTGCAAAACCAATACAATTGATTAAAAACTTTTTCACCTGCTGGGTTACCCATAAAATTTTTATTAAAACTTGCAATGTTAAGTTTATTTCCTTGCTTTTCCATAGCTTTTTTTTAAAATTAGTAGTGCTAATAACAACATTATAGAGATTAAATGAACCTCATATACTACATTTTCCAGCCCTCCAGGAGACTTGGGAAGGTGGTTTAGCAAAGCACAATTGCCACTGTTCCTAATCGAGTTACAGTAATTGACACCTATAATTTTGATTTGACTACTGTGTGTTTAATTCAAAGCATTATCTGGAGATATTTTGTTGCTTCCCCCACCCACCCACTCACCCACCCAGATTTTTGCATAACACTTTGAATGAGACAGTTAAGGTCTGTATAATAGATTTGGGCAGTCCAAGTGTTAATGGGATGTCATGGCCCTGAGTAAACAGCAACCTAAAGCAAAGATGGGCAACTATGGGGGCGGGGGTTAGGCAGACTCATTAACCTCGTGGGAGACCTATCAAGACTTCGTCTGAAAAAAAAATTGCCTCCAAATTTTTTCCAGGTGATCTCCTGTCCTGGAGGAATATCAAAGTGCCTCTCACAGCCCCTAAGAGACATTTGGGGAATTTTTTTTCAAGGGGGTCTTTTTACAAGGAGGCCCTAGAGCAGTGGTTCTCAACCTGTGGGTCCCCAGATGTTTGTGGACTTCAGCTCCCAGAAGCCCTGAGCATTGACCATAGTGGCTGGGGCTTCTGGGAGCTGAAGTTCACAAACATCTGGGGACCCACAGGTTGAGAACCACTGCCCTAGAGGTTCATGGAGCACACTTTTCCCTTCACTAACTAAAGCAAGTTGCTTTCTCCGACCTGGTGGCTTAGATGACGGGATTTGTAGTGCAACATGACCTAGATGATTTTTAATGCTCAAATTCTGTCATCACTGAATTTGGAGAGAAAATATGGAAAGGCAGCATGGGAGCTTTAATATCCATAATTCCTGGAAAGTGAGAAAGCATCATGGTTAGCAAGAGGTTCCTAGAATGCCCCAGCCAACATGGCCAGTCATACTGGCTGGGGGAATTTGGGGAACTATTGTCCAAAAAAGTAACTTTCCCAAGCTCTGGAAAGTAAGCAGAACTAGTGTGTGCCCTATTTGCTGGGCTGACATTCATTTCAAGGTACTCTTATTGCATCAGGAGACATTGCTACAGAGATATAACTACAGAGACATAGCTATATCTTCCAATGCTCCACCCTGTTTGAGTGGAGATACATCTGGCTTTCTTCTGCATTCAGCCTCCTGCTCTCTGACAACACAGAAATGACCAATTTGGGGTATGGGTATGTTATGCTGCTGAAAAGGAAGTTTTGGGGTGACTGTTGGTCATTGCATGTGTAGTGACTGCAACAGTGAATTGTGATCCCTAAATGCAGACTTACAACATTGTAATTAAGGAACAAGATGCTAAGTATGGCCATTTCCGCACAGGGTGAGGGAATCGCCCTGTGCCGGTACTTACCAGACTTCTTGGCTCCACGCTTGGGTCCTGGTTGGTTTGGAGCAGTGCGTGGCCGCCGCTTCGCACTGCTCTGGGGATGAAAATGGCGGCTTCCAGTTGGTCGAGGCTCTCTACCAACCAATGAAGCTCGCCAGCCTAAAGCCCACCCCCGGCAGATTGCAGGCTCGCACTGGTGTGAGTCTGCAAATCTGCACTGGAGCACGGGCATGGAGTGGCACTCTCCATGCTTTTGAAAGACCTGTTTCAAGTGGTCTTTCAAAAGCACACTGGATGACCACTTTGGGTCGTTGCAGAGTGGGCTGAGGTGTGGAACTACACTAAATAGGTCTGACCCAGTCCACTCCCAGGTGCAGATGTCCTCCCTGGAGGACGCTCTGCACCCTTTCTTTAAGCCTGTGCGGAAGTGGCCTTAGCTCTGTCTCAAGTGTTTGTCATGATACAGTAGCATTGTGATGGTTGATATTTCCGTGCATTAGAAAACATAATTGCAGTTGGAGAAGCTAAAATTTGCCTTGACTCATTTGAGCTAATCAAAAGGATCTTTTTTTAAAATGAAAATCTTGCTCACTGAAGTGATTTGCCTATGGAAAGAATTGCCCTCCACTTGCTTCTCCAAGCTAAAGCTCTTTTGGCCTTCACCAAGCTCCAGGTGGGGGTTAGACAGAAGAGAAGTTTTTTGCAAATGGAGAGTAATCTACAGAAGCAGATGCAAACTATGTAGTTGATATCTGATGGATCATCAAACTCCAGGGAAGACAGGCTACCAAACCCAAGGACAAAGGCTTCTTTGACTATTCAATGAAACAAACTGTTCAGACTGAGAATCTGGCTGAAGGGCTGTCCCTGCCACTTGGTACGGTGAGGCAATTGCCTTAGGTGGCAAATGCTGGGGTCCATCTCCCACTGCTGTCATTAAATTGCTGGCTGTTCCCCTCTGGTGAAAGACAAAGTGGTGTGCACCAAGAGCCCATCCAGGCAGAGGCATATCTAGGTTGGGGCAAATAGGGCCTGTAGCCCTGGGCACTAATGCTGGGAGTGGCACAAAAAAGCCATACATGTAGGGGTGTGGGTGTGGGTAGGGGTAAGAAGGTAGGGGCCAAACTTCTACACTTGCCCTAGGTGCTGTTTACACTAGATATGCCACTGCATCCAGGTTCAACTAAACTAGCTTCCTAACTCAGGTTTGGTGGAAGAAGACATTAGACAGAGTCCTATTTATTATCTCAGTTCAAGTACACCTATCACCTCACTTGTAGAATGGCGCATTGATTCAGCATGTCTACTCTCATTGGGAGGGGATTCGGACCACAATCCATCAGTAATGTAAAGCAAGATTCAGCTAGCTGTCCAGTTATGTATTAGGCCAAAAGTGCCATTTTGTCATTTTCTTCTAGCAGCAAAATGAACTTATACCTCACAGTCTGCTATGGGTGATCCAAAACCACAGTACAAGCTCTAGTGGATCTCTGTTGGGATGAGCTGCATGTGTACTCACACTTGAAAGTATGGCCTAGCACAGAGTTGGGTACAATGCCACCTGCCCATTTTGTGGCCCACTGATTTTGCTCTTGGCCACTTCACTAAAGTGTGTATGAGACAGTTCTCTTTCAAAAAGAAGAACTCATGGTATATATGACTAGAAAGTTCAAAGAAATAAAGGGATTTAGAATAATTTTGAGCATTTAGAAGACAGAGGTATATGTAAATTAATGAATTATGGAAAATCGTGAGAAACTTATGTTTTAATTAAGTATTGTTTTTCTTTATCGTAAACTGAATTTGTAATTAATTATGTTCACCTTTGGACGTAAAGAAATAGCAAGAAAAGGTGTACTCAACAGTCTAAAGGGTGAAGATAAGGGAATTTCACATGTTGAAAGCTAGTGCGATGACACTATTCTAGGTATTTGGCGAGGGAATTCAAAAGGATTAAATTCATTGTTTAGCTCCTATAATAAGAAATCAAATGTGTATATATACATATGAAAAATGTGGAATATGGAAACATATTTGTAAAATTACACAATTTATTTTTTTTATTTCTATTTTTTTTAATAAAAATAATTAAAAAGAAGAACTCATATTCCTGGAAATCTTGCTTCAGAACATAAAGGCGGTAGCGGTGGTGGTAGAGCTTTTCTCATCATTTCTGTCATGTTTCAGCTGGTCTGAGCACCCATTGGGCAAGAAGGCAAATCCCAGTGAACATTTCACTCCAACAGTGGCTGGAGCTAAACTCAGGCCTCTTCTACAGTTGGCACAGGGCTATTCCAGTTTTGGCTCCATTGCTTACCACCAGAAAGAAAGTCTTAAAGAGGCAACAGAATCTATTCACAGCATAGGTTGGATAGTTCCTTCGTGGGAAAATGTGAGAGATAACAGTGGATCTCTCAAGCAGAATAAATTGCAAGGCAGAAGCTGAACAACAACCTGTTCTACATCTATCCACCTACATAGTCTTCTTTCTAAAATATATAAAATTAGACTTTACATACAAATTCTTTGTCCATAAACAAATACGTGGCCTAATACAGGGAGAGGGAGGAAGAAAGAGGGACCAGGAGAGGGAAGGAATAAAAATGGTTGCAGATTAGAATGATGCAGGAAGAGAGAGGGTGTGGAAAAGCAAACATGCAAACTAGCAGTTAGTCAGTATAGGCGTGCAAAGGTTGCAAACTTTAACATCCTTTGAAGTTTGGACTAAACCCTGGAATGGATTCATCTCCCCCTGGCATGGGAGCCACTAGCCACCACTTGTAGCATTATTGCCTTGTATAATGGGGATTCTGGAGATTTTTTCAATATGGTTCTGTCCTTCATGATGGTCTTTATGAATGCCAGGCTGAGTCCTCATCTTCACTGAGTCCTCAGCTTCAATACAAGAGTATCTTTAGTTTTGAGCTTGCACTACACCTGTAGAAATCAAAGCGAGCGCCAATTAGAGCAGCACCGGATCTGATTGTAGGACGCCAAGCCACTCTAGGTTTTCAGGACTAAAAAGAATTGAAAATCCATGTTGAGGGACACTTCCCCGTTCTGCAGCCCTAACTTGAATTTGTATATTTGCACCAGGTCTTAAGCTTCTTCAGTCATATGCAAAATAACAGACAAGAAACAATAACCTGCTCCTGAATAATTCATGCTGTTTGTGAGCCACTTTAAAAGCTTTCCTCTTAAATCGCAGATTAGCATTTTTCTTGCTTCTCTAATCAAAGGGTGTTTTTTCAACAATTCCCAGAGCTTCTGAGATGTATTTCCACAATTTTGACTCTGGATTCAGTTCTCTCTCTTCTTTCCTTTGTGACTTCACTTGGCCTTTGGAAAGCCTCATAGCTTGTTCAGAAGCCTACAAAGTTCAAGAGCTTTTCTGCTAAATGGTGAATATTTCAAAAACCAGGAAAGCTATTGCCCTTCTTTGTAAAGAGCCTTTTAAAAGCGACACAATTGTGTTTTTATAATACAATTTGTCATTCATAGCTGCAGTCCATGACACAACTGGGAAATGCATAGGCTTGCCTTGTTGCGCCGTGATACAATATACTGCAATAGGGGGGATTGTGCAGCCTTCCAGATATTGCTGGATTGCAACTGCCAGAAGCCCTAGGCAGCATAGCCAGTGGTGAGAAAACCTGCACCATTTCCGCACTAGACTGTTATAGCGCTATGATTCCACTTTCAACATCCTATGGAATCTTGGGGTTTGCTGGGCAGCCCCTCCTGAAACTGCAAACCCCAGGATTCCATAGGATGTTGAAAGTGGAATCATAGCGCTATAACAGTCTAGTGCGGAAGTGGCTCTGGGAATTGCAGTCCACAAACATCTGGAAAGCCACATTATTCCCATTCCTGCTATATACACTGAAAATAAGTTCCATTAATCTTTCTAAAGCTGAATCTTTCTGAATAGACTTGTATTAAAACAGTCTGTTCACATGGTGCAATCAGGTTTTTCAGTTCTTCAGCTATTGCAAGTAGCATTACTGTAGGAGAAGATTTTTTTCAGGACTTGTTACTTTCATAACAACTAGCAGCTTAGGCCAAAGTGACCTAAGGTGGAGCCTGACACTTAGATATTTGTATGTGGAGACTGATTAATTGGTTTTGCACAGCTGCTTATGTTGCGTTTTCCAGGAGACATAACGCTGGTAAGAGTGGAGCTAACACAATTCACCATGTTTTGAGGGCATCATGTAAATTCTTCCTCTGCTGGAAGTAATATTTGGCAAAAGAACTGCATTTACTGTTTTTTAACACGAGTGGCTTGTAGCATTCAGATTTTGTTTAAAAAAAAAGTGCTAAAACTATTTCAGTTACTCTTGAGTAACAGGAAAATGAAGTAATTTTACTTTTAAAATAGTAAAATAATGGTAACTAACTATTTTTCAGAGACTTAGAACAACAACTGTTAACTAATTCCTTTAAAAAGAAATTAAGTAACTTATATTGATAGGCTTTCATTAGGTGATGAGCTTAGATTGTTTTATTGTAAGGGCCTTTTCACACTATGGCTATTTCTGCACTAGAGTGTTACAGCACTATTATTTCACTTTCAACATCCTATGGAATCCTGAGGTTTGCAGTTTAGGGAGGGGCCTGAAAGGTCCCTCCCTAAACTGCAAACTCCAGGATTCCATAGGATGTTGAAAGCGGAATAATAGCATTATAACACTCTAGGGCCGAAATAGCCTAAAACGCCATGATTCCACTTCAGCTGTCGCGGCTGGCATGTGAAGTTGCATCAGGACTCTGAAGGGTTCTTTTCTTCTGCTAGTTGCACTGTGACTTGCACATTATCCTTCAGCCCCCCCCCCCACCAGTGCTGCAGAACTCCTTTGCTTGGTATGGCTGCTTGGCTTTTAAGGTAGGTTTGGTGGGGTTGGGTCAGCAGATAGAACATAGCTACGACATCATAGCTACATACTCCATGCAGGATCTTGGCCTCTTTTAAGATCTACAGGGGAGGGCTTTCTCCTGGTTCAGTCACCATCACAGCCATGTTAAGTGAGAACACCCCAGAGATCCTTTGGGTGGCTGCTCATGGGCTCTGGAACTCCCTTCCACAAGAGGTCCAGTTAGCCCCTTCTGTTTTCTTTCGACTGGAGGGCAAAGACATTTCTGTTTAGGGAGATTTTGATTTTTAATCACATGGCAAAAGGATGTTGAAAATGATATGCTGTGATAAACACAATTTAAAAGATATAAGATAAAAATTATGTTTGAATTGTATTTGAAACTGCTTTTAATTGTGTTTTTGCAAAATTATAACATAAAATTAATTAATTTAAATTTAAATTATTGCAGTCTGCTTTGGGTTTCATGCTGGGAGAAAAGCAGGCTATAAACTGAATGAATGAATGAATGAAACAGTGAACCTGTATTTAGAATGCCTGAATAGGGCTAAAATCAATAGCCTAATGTAGGGATCAAGATGAATGGAGTATAACAGTGTCATTCTCAGTATTGTGAACAATACTACCACCATGGCATGTAGGCCAGCTATCTTTTCCAGAGCATCGAAGAATGCCTTTTTGGCCATTGCTATGCTAGCTGGGTGATTCTGGGAAGTGCAATCCGAAAGGTAGCTTTTTCAAGCTCTGTTTTCCTCCAGACTAAAACTCAGAGGGTTACTCTGTAAGTGTTATATACTAGGTAAATCCTGTTTTATTTTCTGTCTCCACTGATAAGGCTATAATAAATCTTTTCCTCTTTCTTACTGGTCAGATGTTGTCAGACTCCAATGTTCATAGGCCTGGAAGGCATAACCAGTGGTGAGAGATGTAAGATTGGGAGCTGCTGTCCAAAATTCATTTAGGGGGCTACAGATGACCCACTACTGCGCTAGCCTTTTCCTTGATGGTACACCCACTCCAAAGAAAAGTACACCTCTGAGAAGTTCATAACATGGGATGACTCAATGGTGTAGGGACAGAGGGGCAAGGGAGGTGGTGCACCCTGGGCAGCATTTTGGGGGTGCACTGTCACTCCTTGCCTGCTCCCGTGCACCATTGCCCCTCCCCTGCATGCTGTCACCCTGCCCACGTGCACCAAAGCCCCACTTCCATGCCTCCGGCCCCACCCCTATCCCACTCACGCCAAACTATGCCACTGGGATAACTGGTTCTTTCTTCTGATAAACAACTCTTGTTTTTCTTAGAGCAGAAACTCTGAGGACTCCTGGCTGAGGACAATGGGGAGAGGGACAAAATCAGACCATAAGAATCCCCTCCCTCCCATGACACTTTCCTTCAGATTCCAAATTTCTAGCAAGACAGTAACTTAAAACTTCAGTTGAGCATTTAGAAATACAGGCTGCCATTCAGTCTTGCAGCTAACCTAGAATTAGGAATCTGTAACTGCTCTGTATTCAGCAAGTTTTCATGTAAAACTATCTAACCCTCCCTGCACCCCATCCACCTTAACAGCCAGCAGCCAAATTGGGCAAAGAAAGACTATTCAGCTGGCAATTTGGGCACAAGGAGATGAGGCTCTGACAATGACTTTCAACAGGGGTCCTACTTCTGATTGTTGCCACCTCACTTGCTGGCAGGAGGGGGGTGGAAATGTCTCCCTCCATGTGCCCCAGACGCCAGCTGAAGAGACCTCTTTGCTTGTTCCAGCTGCTGGGTGTGAAGGTAGATAAGGGAGGGATGGGGCTGGGAGACTTACTTAGCCCATTTCTGCACTACATGCTTATAGCATGATTATTCCACTTTCAACATCCTATGGAATCCTGGGGTTTGCAGTTTCAGGAGGGGCCAGCTGGCCCCTCCCGAAACTGCAAACCTCGGGATTCCATAGGATGTTGAAACTGGAATAATCGCACTATAAGAATGTAGTGCGGAAATGGCCTTAGATATACATACATAACTAAGTAGCCATTGCAGAATATCAACAATTGTTTAAAAATACATATCATGAAAGGGGGCAGACAAAGTTACCAAGGGAATGTGAGCACTGCAAAATTGTTCTAGTGTGAACAATTTTCAGTGTCTCTCCTTGTAATGCTAAAAATTTAGAGAATGAAGGGAAATTTCACTGGAGGGGGCAGAATACTTACCTGGAGGGGCAATGCCCTGCACCCTGGCAAACTCTACTGACTCTGTTGCCCAGAAGTGGGCTTGTGGCAGACCATCACAATCAGCTATAGTATCTTTTCCAGCTCTTTGGCTGGACCAACAGCTCATTCTGTCATCTAAGCTTGCCAGAAGTCAGCCCATACTGACATGCTGCTGAAATGACAGCTCCGGATTTCACACGTGGGTGCACCATAGTCACAGGGGAGTTCCTTTATTCCCTCCCTCATTCTCGTTCCGCTATTAGGTTTCAAACTTCCCCACTGAGTGGATATCCTCAAGTCATACTAGCTATGTTTAGTTATGCATTGAACTTACAGGAGTGGAACTAATCCAGCAATTCAGCTCCAGGCAGAGAACAAAGGGGAATAAGCCTTGCATCAGGTGAATGTTTAAGACTTTTACAAAGCAAAGGCACTGCAACAGAGCTCCAGCTGCACACATTTCATCTATCTGCCCACCTGCTTTACAATGAGGTGGCAAAGGTGAATCATGCAGAAGACGGCTTGTGTACCTGTTCACTGTCATCGACGAAGTCAGGGGCCCTGTCCTTGAATCTTAAGAGCACAACAGAGTGGCCTGAAAGAAGAGGAAGCAGACTGCCTGGACACAGAAAATGAAGTCCACCACATGAGTGTTTAATCATTCCTTTATCGTATCATGTTCAGTAACACTTTGTACTTGTGGATAATCAGATGTGACTACAAGCCTTTCCACACTACCCTGTTATAGTGCTATTACTCCACTTTCAACATCCTATAGAATCTTGGGGTATGCAGTACAGGGAGGAGCCTTTAGAATTCCCAACCAGAGAGCTTTTTGGCCTCAGTAAACTGCAAACCCCAGAATTCCTCAGAATGTTGGAAGTAGAATGATAGCACTGTAACAGTGTAGTGCAGCAAGGCACTAGGACTCTCTGAAACTGTTTACCTGAGTGTGGCAAAGTTACTTTTTTTGGGATTGCAGTTCACAAAATCCCCCAGCCAACATAGACACTGCTGTCATAGAATGGATGGCGGAGACTGACAAAGGTGTTTTTTTTTTACTAAAGCTCCCAGAACCCTCCAGCACAGCCACTGCTACCTAAGGGTTACTGGGAGCTATAGTCCAAAAGAATAAACCTCCAAAGCTGTGCTTTTTGCATTCCAAGTCACTTTCATATGTGTTCATCCACAAATCTTTTCCATCTTTTTTCTACATTCAAAATCTGTGCAAAATAAAGGAATTGGAATTTTTTGTCACTAAGAAACTTTAAAAAGAACACTTCCCACTACCTGCAATGTTACTTCCTTTATTATTCACATTGAATGTTATGGTTGCAATGCATTGGTTGTGGAATGGTAGCTTAAAAAAAAAAAGTACCCAACAAGAGTATGGATATAATTATTCAACACATTAGTTCTTGAAAGAAGCAACAAATAATTTTAGCAGCTTTCTTGTTGTTGCAAGAAGCTCTTCAAAGACTGCAGTTTTGGAAGACTATTAACCATTCGGGATTTACTTACCTTCTGTGTAAAAAATGTACTAGTTGGGAACTTATTCTGCACAACATTTGCATATAGTGTTTGTGCCCAGAAAACAATAAAATCCTATTTTCTGTGCAAAAACCACATTCAAATTTTATGCATAATAATGAGGAGGAAGAGGAAGGGACTTAAAGAAACTTACAACAGTTAAAACAAACATAGTTAAAAATTCACAGTATACAAAAATAAAAATAAATGTAATTAAAATAAGAACAATTAAAACTAATTAAAAACATAAACCATTATAAAAAAAATATGAGACAGTCCAGTATATTATGCAAATATAATCCCACTAAGTACCGTATTTGCCAGTAAGACACACTGGTATATAAGACACACCCCATTTTCAAACAGTATTTTTTTGGGAAAAGAAGTGAGTCTTACATGCCAGCAAATAATCAGTCCCTAATGGCCTGCCACAATAAAAAAGGATAAAAAGGGGTTCATCTCCTTGAGGAGAGATAATGAGGGTGCCAGTTGTCACCTCGAAGACAGACCCCATTCCAAGGGGATATAAAATTGATATCAAATATGCCTGCCATGCCAGAGAGGTTGCCCAGGTGGGTGCATAGACAAATAGGTTGAATGACCGAAACTAGGTCAAGGCCAGGAAAATCCCCAGTCATGTTTCCCAAGGAGACTTCAGGCTAAACACGTCCACACAAACAAAGGGTCCGCAGCCATGAATAGCCAACTTGAGGGAATTACTGAGTTTTCCCCAGGTTGAGCAACACTGACTTTGGAAAATCCTACGAAGTCGAGGTACATCTGCATGAACTAACCATGCAAATTATCAAGTTGCTATTGTGCAACATTTTCCCCTTTATTTTCGCCATTGTTCTTCCTGGGAGAGGGCCTGCCCTTGAGGTACATTCTGCCCTGTCTCTTGGGAGAACTCACCGCCACGCTAGCAGACCAGTACTCTGTTAGTCAAGTGATCCCCTCAGCCGCCTCTCCTCACTGAGCTCCGTCCTTATCACCGCTTCCCAGACTGAAGACTTCTGGATCAGTGCAGTATCACCGCCTTTACACCCTTTCCGCTATATCCCCTATCAATTTTCACCTCTTTCCCTTCTCAATAGGCCATGGGTGCATGAGTGAGTGAGTGTGTTGGTGCATGAGAACGCATTTATTAATAAAAACCATTTGTTAGTACGTTTGTCTGGCTTTTTGCTTGGCCTGATCTCGTAAACATTGGGTAAAGGATTCTGTTTGGTTACCCTGCCCCTCGTTTTGCTATTGCCAGTGCTCTGCTAATTTCCCCAACTTTTACATTTGTGGAGTGAATCAAGGTGTCCCCCAGGAGACCCCCAGAAGTCAGGGTAACACAGTCACTCTGGGAATGGAGTTTTAGAGCCTGGGGGCAGCCACTGAGAAGGCCATCTCTGGTGTTCCCACCAGATGTGGCTGTGAGGGTGGTGGGATGGAGAAAAAAATCCTCCTCAAAAAAATCTCAAAACACAAGCAGTTTCATATGGAGAATACAGTCCTTCAGATATTCTGGAGACAAATATCCTGAGATGAATAAGTCTTGAACTGCAAAGATTCTCATCTGCTCAGGATTCTTCTCATCAAGGTTTCTGACACTTGAGAAACATGTTTTCTGACTATTTTTCAAATGTTTCTGAAATTCATTCCATCCCCGTGAGCATTTTCAAAACGTCCAACAACTGAGAAATATCTGAAAATATTTTTTTCTAAGTTAAAAGTAAAGTATACCGGAGTTCCCTTGCTAAATTAGTTTTTAATTTTTTTATTAAAATATTTCCATCTCATCTTTTACTGTGGGATCTCAGGAAGCACAGAAGTAGAACAATACAACTGATCGCTCCAGTTTTGCTTCCTAAGGGTTACCCATGCCCATTCCTGTCAATGAGGCACTGCTGCAAGTTAACCTCTCTGCTATTAGGATATATGCCCAGATATTGGCTCATGCAGAACAGGGGGCTGCTCTCCAGAAGGCAAGAGAACTGTGGTGTATGCTAGAAGTAAAACTACGTTTCCAAAATGCTGCCCTGCTCCTCAGTCAATAGATTATGGATGAGAATCATCACTGTTAGTGTGAATGATCAAGGAATTGACTTTGTAGGAAATCAGGAGTGTTCATACTCATTTCAATGTTTCCTGGTGTCTGGCAAACCTTTCTGATTCCTTATTGTCCTAAAACAAGGGACATATTTCTAAATGCTTAAAGGGGTCCAACACTTGGAAAGGTGACACATTGAAAATACCAAAAAGAAAGCAGCTTCCTCCCAAGAGAAAAGAACACTGCAGACATTCAGCAAGCAAAGATAAAACGAATTCCTGACTTCCATATTCATTTGTGATTTATGGTTTCTCTTTGTTCAGCCGTTTTTAGAGAGGGGGAGAGCTCTGCATTGATACACAGAGACAATTATTCTAGGTCCTCCAAGACTATCACAATGTATAGCTCAGTTCAATATCCCCACTGAGAAAGATGAGCTCTCCCTAGAAGCTCAGTCACTAACCTGTGGCTATTATGTTTTGGACATACAATGAGACCTCATGACTCATTGGAACAGATAACAGTGCTTGGGGAAGTGGGAGGCAATGGGAGAAGAGGAAGACTATATTACTGATGGATTGATTCAAATAAGGAAACTGTGGCTCTGAGTATGAAGCAGTGGTGGCGCAGTGGTTAAATGCTGGTACTGCAGCCGCAAGGTTATGAGTTTGATCCTGCAGGGTTCCAGGTTGACTCAGCCTTCCATCCTCCTGCAGGTTGGTAAAATGAGGACCCAGCTTGTTGGGGGCAATTAGCTAAAATACATGTAAACTGCTTACAGAGCACTTAGCTGATAAACAGTATAGAAATACACATACTATTGCTATTGCTATCTGAGCCCTGGTGGTACAGTGGTTAAATGCCAGTACTGCAACCACAAGGTTGTGAGTTCAATCCTGCCAGGCTCCAAGGCTGACTCAGCCTTCCATCCTTTCGCAGGTCAGTAAAATGAGTACCCAGCTTGTTGGGGGCAATTAGCTAAAAATACATTGTAAACCGCTTAGATAACACTTAGTTGATAGGCGGTATAGAAATAAATGCTATTGCTATTGCTATTGAGTAGGGCTACAACTGATCAGGGCAATTGGAGGTCTCTCATTTGTAGTGTTACCCTGTGTTGAAACCGACTTGACAGCAAATAAGAACTACAACAAAGCTGACAAAATGACATTGTTTGAATTTCTCCCCAGATTTGGGTGTTCCAAATTACTACGCTATTTGAAGAAGAGGACAGACATGTCAGTGATCTATAATTGCCATCCTCTTGATTTTTTTTTTTTTTAATGAAAATCATTATTTTTTCCTTGAGTTGCTGGGCTTTTGTTCAATTTGCTGCATTGTTACTGTTGCTGACTTGCATGAAATAGACTTTGATTTATGGTGATCTTATGAATGAGAGACTGCCACATCACCCTGTTTGCAGCATATTTGGAGTTTGTATACAGTTTTCTAGTCTAGCTTCCTCCCTTGCTTACCAATGCCCATGAGTGCATATGAGCATTGATGAACACAAGAACTGTAATGCGATTGCACCATTACAAGATTGCTTTTTTTTTGAGTTGTGACTGAATGTATGGATCTGTTTCTGTGTGTACATGGCTGCTTTGTCTTTCCATTCCCGCATGAAAAGGAAGTATTCCAAATTCAGCTGTCCAGTTCTGCCATGGTGACTACTGCACATAAATTAGAAGACACAAATCTGTTAGACAGCTGCAGATGGCACTATAAAGCTGCTGCAAAACTTTGGTATAGACTTTGAGAGGATACCAAATTCCTGGGTTTGTCGTTAACACATCTGTCATCCACTGAGTTGTAGGCAAACTGCTTTCAGATTTACATATCTGTTGCCATTTTGTTGTTTAAAAAGTACATCAGTTAAGCCGGGGATTATTGTATCTTGTCCCTATGCTTAGTTTTTCAGCTGCTTCAGACAAGCTCCTATAATGCATACATGTCAGAGATACACTGCGACATTTTGAGGTGCGTGGTGCTTACCTGTACACTTGCAAGAAGAAAGAGAAAGAAGAACAAATGACTTTGTGCAGAAAACCAAAGATGTGCTTCTTTTTCTTTCATAGTCATTTGTACATACACTAGTTCAGATTAGCTCTGGTCATTTCTGCCCAACACTGTTACAGTGCTATTATTCCACTTTCACCATCCCATGGAATCCTGGGGTTTGTAGTTTAGGGGGAGGCATTTAGAATTGGACTCAGTAGACTACAAACTCCAGAATTCCACCAGATGTTGAAAGTGGAATAGTAGCACTATAACAGTGTAGTGCAGAAAAGGCCTCTTAACTATTTGGCCAGAGTAGATAGGGATGGTTGGACTTAATGTAAAAAATGGAGGGTACTGCATTGGAGAATGCATGGAGTGTGTGAGAGAGCTCTCTAGTTCTCATGTATCTCTTGTAGATGTGTGCTGTTACTTTTTATCCTTTACTCTTTTTTCATTCTCCTGGAGGAGCAGCCCTTTTTGGGTCACCTTCCCTCCCCTTCACTCCTTGTGCCACTCTTTCCAGCTTCTGTGGTTTGGAGCACAGCAGCGGAGCTTGGAGTGCATGGAATGGTGGGTGGGAGGGGGGGCTATGGTATGGGAGCATGGCCACAGTGCATGGGGCTGTGGCTGCAGCATGCAAGGGCATGACTACGAGCCAGGATGCCCCCAAAACATTGCTGCAATGGAGTGAACCACCCCCATTGCACCCCCATCCCTATGCAACTGTTGGAGCAGTAGGCTGGCTTGGACATCATTCTGGGAAAAGCAGTTGGAAAAGCCTGCCTAGCAATAATCCAGTCTCACTTCACTCATTTTCAGACCATTTGGAAGAGGCAAATCTTGTGAAATAAGTGAAAGAGGTAAATTAGAAATTTTAGTTAAATTTGTTGGTCTTATTTTCACTTTTTTCTTACTGGATCTCTGTACCTTTTAATGTCTAAGTCACTCAAACACACACAAATACACATACAGCTTGTGATTAAACTAAGGAAATTCTATTTTAAATAAAAAAGCCTGTCCCTCATATATTAGTGGCTGGTGGGTTCTACAGCAGTGGACTGGTGAATCCATTCTAGGTTTGAGTCTGAACTTAGAGCTATCCAAGATGCTGGAACCTATTCACAAAACAGGTTCAGTACCTCAAATAGCTCCTTTAAAGTTCAGATATAAAAACAGAGTGAATTCACTGCCACACTGGCATGGGAACCACTGGCCACTACAGCCCTCATGGTTGTAGTGGGGGAAACATTTGGATTTTACAAAGTATAAAACTTTTTGGAGAAACTGCAGCTGTAACATTCCCTTCCCTTCCCAGTTTCCTCTGAGGAAAGATAATTACATAGTTTTTTCTATGTATGCCTGCAATGCCTGAGAAACAGAGGAATTAGTTTGGCTGTACACAGAAGCCAAGGAGAGTTTCTGCAGGTGAAATCCCTCTTGTGTTTCCCTTTACTGCTGAGCAACTCTGAACTCCATCCTTTATGGAATCATTTCCAGGTTATACAAACCCTGGATTTTATTTTTAGTGCCAAAACAGTACAATTTTGTGACTTCATTAATTCACCAGAATGACCTCTTTCTTTAACATAGCAGTGGAAAAGCATGAAACCAAGGCACATTGTCAATGCACTGAGCAGAAATTTGGTTCCTGTGAATAATGTCTTTTCTTCTACAACATTCACAGCACCTTCTGAAGTTAACACACTGCCTGATCAATGTAAACCCTATGAGATAGTCAATAATCATATAAAATGTCTTATTTGGCAATAGCTGTTTCAATCACTTCTCATCCATTGCATTTCTGATGCCCTACTAATCCAAATTCAACCCCCATGAGGAACCTAAGAGTTGAGCCAGGCATGCATTTGGCCTGCGGCACTAGCAAAAATGGAATGTGTGTAATACAGTAATTTAATTGATTTGGCTTTCCAGCTCAGGAGAACTGTATTTAAACCTCAGCTGAATCCCTTGTTCTTTTCCCCCTATGGATTCCAACTGCAAAACCACCACAAATCATTTGTTGGTTGGGCGGCTACAGAGCTTTCATTTTCATATAGTGTCAGTGTGCATTGTTTATGGCACACCTCACCTTCTAGCTATTGTTTCTGAATGATACTCCTTGTCCAGGCCATACCAGCACATGCCCTGATCATGCTTTCCTAAAACTGGAAAGTTACTAAGTCAGGTACATGTTACTCCAAAATTGTGGGTAACTCAGGGGTCTACCCATGATGCAAGTACCTCTGTGCAAAGGTGGGAATTATCAGCTCAGTTCAGGAGGCCTGAGAGGAGGGTAACCTAAGGGGACCTTTTTTAAAAAAAAATAAGTTTTATTAATATTTCACACGCATAAAAACAGAGTAGATATACACTGTATGATAGATACATCCCACTCCCCCCCACTTCCATATTCATATTCCCCAGTTGAATTCTGCTTTATTTTCTATTTACAAAAAAAGGGGAAAAGATAACAACAAATTTCAGCTTAATCCTCTCATACTTTTATATTTTTAACCAATTTATTACTCCTTTCCATTCCTTTTCAAAGTTCTGGATAGGTTTATTTTTCAAAGAACTGGCTAGTTTTTCTAGTCTACCATGTTCAGAACCTTTAATTTCCATTCTTCTAAGTTAACCTCTTTTTTTTCTTTCCAATATTGCTCATATGTCAACCTTGCTGCCGTTATCAAGTACAACAATATCTTCTGGTGACTTCTAATCTCCCTTTGCTGACCTAACATGTTTAACAAATAGAATTCCGGTGTCATTTCAAAGTTCACTTTACAATTTTTTTTTTAATTTCATCATGTATCCCCTTCCAAAATTTTTTTGCCCTCGTACAAGTCCACCACATGTGAAAAAAGGACCCCACCTTTTCATCACATTTCCAACACTTCGCATTTCCATTTTTAGTTATTTTTTGTAATCTCTCTGGGGTCATATACCATCCGTGAAGCATCTTATAAAAATGTTCTCTTAAATTTAAATTTGGCGTAAATTTTATATCAACCTTCCAAATTTTCTCCCAAGCTTCTAATTTGATTAGATGCCCCAAGTTCTGGGCCCATCTAACCATTGTTTCTTTAATTATGTCTGGTTCCATTTCTCTCTTCAATAATAATTTATAAAGTTTAGAGATTCTCTTCTTATAGTTTTCTTTCAACAATAAATCTAATTCATTTTCTTTTCTCTCAAATTCATATAATTTTTTATTCATTTTGAATCTTTCATTTAATTGTCGCCAAGGGAACCAGTTTAATTCATGACCATCAGCCTTCAGTTCTTCTGCTGTTCGCATTCTAGGTTTATCTGTTACCCTGTTTCTCGGGGGTCCTTGGAAGGACGCCCAAATATCCAACTATTGGGGAAATTAACTAGAGCAGACTCAAAGGCTAGCTAGAGGCAGGGTAACCCAGCAGGATCTTTTGCCCAACGTATACGGAGTCAGATCAGTGAGCCAAACAACTTCAAGGTAAACCAATTAATGTTTTATTGAAAAGTAAACAAATAAGACAAACAAACACACCACTAACTAAATAAGAAATAGGAAAATGGAAATGAATTTTAGGAATAGGTAATACGACACCTGATCACGTAGTCCTGAACTGCTGAAGAAAATGAGACTTAGTAAGATTCCTTGGGGAGCTCGCTATACAGACTGGCAGCAAAGCGGGGTGAAACTCAAAAGGCGGCTCTCCCAACTATCAGAACTAGGGGTTTTTATAACAGAAATTGTGCCTGCGATCCATGTCATAAACTTTGAGAACAAAGTTAGCTTTGAAATGCACTAAAAGGCTTAGAAGTGGATCAAAACATCCGTGGTAGATCAATCATGCAGCCCAAGTGCCAATCGATGGGCACTTATTATGGTCTTGTTATTTATGGGTGTGAATCAGGTATCTTGTGACATTAAAGGAATAGATCATCCAGATCCCGGAACAACAACCAAGGCTTTGAAATGCCCGCCTGAGAGAGGGGAAGTTGGTCATTAAACGGCTGCTCCTTGTGTTTGTGTTTCCTGGGGATCCTTGCAAACACATGAGCCAGGGTGCCATGGAAAGGTCAAATTATTTGATATCACAAAGGGATATCTAGTGCTATCAAAGTTTATGCCTAAATCACAGTTACATATCCCCCTCCCATTTCAGTATATCTTAGTATGTTAGTAGGTATCCTTGTTTTGTTGGGGCAATTTTAAAAGCTTGTTGGGGTGAAGTCCATGCTGGAAGTTTTGTGTAGTATTTCTGCTTTATTTGTAGCCAGATCTTTAACAATGTTTTCCGGATGCAATGATTATTAAACTCTTTGTTCACCACTGACCTGTCATAACATAAATATCCATGCCATCCAAATCTATTATCTAATTCTTCCAATTCTTTTATTGATGATTTCTCTAGTTGAATCCAGGTTTTAATCCAATCTAGACAACAAGCATCATAATATATCTTCAGCGATGGTAGATCAAATCCTCCTCTATCTTTTGCATCCTGTAATATTTTGAATCTTATTCTTGGCTTTTTTCCCTGCCAAATAAATTTTTGGAGATCTTTTTTCCATTCTTTAAATACCTTTTCTCTTCCTATTATTGGTAGGTTCTGAAAAAAGAACATGAGTTTAGGTAATAGAGACATTTTAAAAGTGTTAATTCTTCCTAGAAGAGATAAATTTAATTTATTCCGTTTTCCCATATCATTTCTAATCTCTTTCCATGACTTTGAATAATTGTTGTCAAATAATTCTTGATTCTTCTTTGTAATAGTAAATCCCAGATATTTTGTTTTCTTGACATCCTAATCTTACATCTAACGAGATCTTTGATACTAAAGTTTATCAGTACTTCTGCAGGGAAAAACAAGCCAGATATCAAAAAGTAAGCTAAATTGTGTTTTATTGGGGGAATTATCTCACACACAAGATCCAAACAATCACACAGTTACACAAGGCTAACTGAAGGAAAAGGGGGGAAAGTTTAAGACAGTGAGATTTCAAGGCGTCCTGAGTGATATTTACCAATCTAGAAGAGTAGCAAAGAAGCAGCGATGTGACTTAGACTCAAATCTAAGGACAGTACACAATCAGTAATCAGAATAACAGAGTGATGACCAACAATTGGTGTAGTGCGAGTCAACTTTAATACATGATTTCTGCCTGCAGGGCATGGTTGTAAATGGTTCTCCAGCTGAGTAAATAATGGAATTTGCAGGGGGAACAATGCAGTCCAGAATGGGTTAATGGTTTTAGTGTTAGGTGGCAAAGGGCTAATAGTTGCCTGATAGCTCAGTGCTTGTTGGACATGTTTTAAGATAAAGGAAAGGTTGCTTGGTCAGAGGAAAAGGAGATAAGACAACCAACAGTTTGGTGGGACTCTCCCAGCCACTATTGTCCCAGAGACATCAGATCTAGCTGCAAACCTATTATTTCTAGAGTTACCTGATGGTTTCCTGACTACGACTTAGCTACATCTAGAGGGGGTTTCTTACCTAATTCACAGTGTTCATATTCAGCCAGTCTTTTCCTCTTGTTCAGCTTGGCCATACAGCAATACCAGGGCATGTTTTATATCAAAACCAATTAATATATCTTGCCAATTAAATCATATTTCATCAATTAAACCATATCAAATTGTGGGATGGTGTATGGTCTGGTTACGTACGTGTTTCTGGACTTTGGACACTTGAGGCAGAAATCCTGTCGGTTAGTCCCAGCTGGATGAAACCATGGAACCATAGAGTTGGAAGAGACCACAATGGCCATTGAGTCGAACTCCCTGCCATGCAGGAATACACCATCAAAGCATTCCTGACAGGTGGCCATCCTGCCTCTGTTTAAAAATGCATTGCTCTGGTAGTATGACACCTTGGTGTGATAAGGTCCTATGTGAAGGTTCAAAAGGGATGTGGGATCTCCAGATGTTCTTGGGTTACAACAAAGCTGCACAGATAGCCCACTCTTGATTCAGCTGCTCCACAAATCCTATGCCAGATTATAGTGGTCTCAGTCTTCTTGCTACAAAAGCAAAGTCGGTGTCTGCCAAATAAGAAGTTTAGATTTAGGCCCAATGGTGCAACGAATAAAGAGTTCTCATCATGCTGCATCAGCCCTTGATCAGTCTAACAACAAAGCACTTCCATGTGGCAGAAATGAAATTCCTCGATTCAGCATATGATCTCCTAGCAGCAAAGTGGCACTTTAAAAATTCATCAGTGTGCTCCTTGGAGATTCGTCTTGAAAGAAAATTAGAAGAGCACAAACGTTGCCCATCCTCACACTTGTCGGATCTGCCTTGCCGGGTCATTGGCTGTGAGCTCACATGTCAGACCTTGAAATTTGCCTCCTTCTTCTTAATATCAGTGGACACTCATTGTGTGCCTCTGACCTCTCTGGCAGACCTCAGACTGTGAAGCTATCTGCAATTGTTGCAGAGATGGAGCTGTTACATCATTGACCCATTACTCAGTGCCTGCTCCTTGCCTCCAGAGCTGCTCTGCCCACGATATTAACTCCACTTTCTCCGCTGAACTTTTTGAAGGATTGTAAAAATGGCCTTTTTAAAGCCTCCCTCTGGTCTTCACTTGATTTCCTGTGCTGACCAATAGTTTGAGATGTTGCCAGATTATTATGTTACGTAATTACTTTCCCATTCATCTGTTTGATGCTGTGATTGGTTTTATTTTAAATGGCTGGGAGTCACTTTGAGGACAGTATATGTATGTGGCAGAAATGTAGCGTATAAATTGACAACTTTGTGTTTGCTTCTACAACATGTCATTTATGTTGGAAAGAGCCCTAATTTGCTTCAGAGACTGATTTGGTGATTTGGATTGGGTCCTAATTTTGTTTAGACTGATTCAAGTGCAATCCAACTCATTTTGGATCCTACATCTGAATTAGGATTTGGAAATCTGAATCTTTCAGTGGCCTTTTCAGGTCCCTTGGGAAATCAACAGAGCTGCAGCCTTCAGTTGTTTTACACAGCTGCATGAAATTTGGGTAAAGCTAATCTGAACTGCAGAATGTTAGCCAGCCACCTTTAAATTTGTTGTTTCCAAAAAAAGAAGAAGAAGAAGAAAAAAAGAGATGCATTCTAAATCATATACAGTTATTTGGCACCTCAACCCTTCCAGATCACACTGCTTTCTATTTTTAGCATGTGATATGTGCCTGCTGCTGATGTAGTAAGTGACTAAGGTTGCGTTCCAACATACTAGTTCCCTTCAGCATAATGTAAATATCTTGATGCTGATATATGCTATGTGAGCAGTGTGCAAACTTGATGCAGAATAGCAACATTGTGCATCACATGTCAATGACTAGGTGACACTGCACAATGCACAATACTTGATGCACAACCACAATGCAAGGTATAGAATGTCTAACCACAATATACAACGTATAACCACAGTGCAAAGTATAGGATGCACAACTGCACTGCACAATGCACAACTGCAACACACAGTGCACAACTTGTAAAAACAAGGCACTGAGAAACATGCTCTTTGCACAACTCCGTTTCTACTACTATCAGCGGAATATGTCTGCTATACGATGGTGATTTGGCTCTGCACGCATAGTGCATGCATACATCCCTAACAGAATTCTGGCCTAAATGTGTCTGGGCAGCTAAGCTCTCTCTTAAACACACACAGAGAGTACAGATGCAAGAAACAAACAAACAAGTTAGATGACCTTTTCAGGCAGGTGCAGCCCATTTAGCAAGGGTAGGGGAAGTGCGGCCTGTGGGGATTGGCAGAAGACACAGGCTGGCATCCTAGGGATGAATGATGATGACATAAGTCAGACTTAGCCCACATTTTGAGTTGTTGCAGAGGTCAGAATTCTGTTACAACCACACTGGAAAAAACATTGTACAAATGATGTCTATCCCTGGCAAAACATTCCTACTTTATGAGATCAGTGTATAACCATCAATCCTTTTCTTTTTTTTCTTTCTTAATGGTCAAAGTTCATAACATTTCTTCAAGCCTTCATGAAGCCCCTGTGAGGACATCACACCTCCCCAGGTTAATAACCACTTTTCTGTTTATTTGCATCCTCCACTCATTTCTGTAGAAAATACTGCACATTTCATTTTGCCCTGCTGGCTACAAGAGAAACTCTGGATTAGAATGATAGTCTGAGGGACATCAAGAACATTTAGATAATTTGTGTTCAAACTAAATGGGAAATAGATAGATAGATAGATAGATAGATAGATAGATAGATAGATAGATAGATAGATAGATAGATAGAGATATCTTTTGGTTAGTTCAGAGGGGGGTTGCCTTTGCTTTCCTCTGAGGCTGAGAGAGTGTGACTTACCTAAGGTCACCCAGTTGGTTTCCAGGATTCAAACCCTGGTCTCCAATACTCATACCACTATGCCATCCTGGTTCTCCAGAGGGGATACTGACAGATCTGTTTCATTCATTAGTGGGGGGTTTTCCCCAAAAAATAAAAATCAACACAATTTAGGTAAAATCCTATTTTCAACAGATACACAGGGAGAAATGAAACATACAGACATTACTATAAATTAGAAGAACATCAACATTCTTAACTTTGCACTCTTAACTGTTGTTGTTTAGATTCTCCAGTTTAAACAGTGGGGATATGAGATTGGTTAAACAGGAGATTTGAGTGATAACAGTTAAAAGTGCAAAATTAATACGGCTGATGTCCTTCCAATGTATAGTAATTTCTGTATGTTTTATTTCACCTGATGTATCTGCTGAAAACAGGATTTAACATAAAACATTTAGATTCTTCTTTTTTGGAAAAAAAACCAAACACACGCTAATGCATGAGGCAGACCTCTCACTATTTAAAGAGCAAACATGTGGAATACAATCCAGATGTCACTGGCTTACGGCCCTTTTATCCTGCCATTTCAGACTTGGAAAAGTGCTCTCTATCTGACTAGGAACAAAGGTGAGGAGTGCTAAATCCCATTGCTCATTACCATAAAATGTATGAGCTGTGAGGATATGAAAGTATTCCACCCAGAGAGGATATGAAAGAATTGTACCCAAAGAAAAGTTCAAGGGCCTTGGTATAAAGAGCACATTCACAGGGCTCAAGGTAAAAGGGATATGCCAGGATTTTGATAAGTGGGAAACATATGAAGAAGGGAGTCAGTTTTTCAAATAGCTAATGATAATTCATGCAGCTGCTTGGTAGACTGCAGCTCTAGATGGATGTGTAAACAACTATGCTTTGGGGCACATTAAAAGGCTGCTTTTTATTGAAAGGGGAAAGGGCATCAAAGGTTTTTTTTAAAAAAAAACAACAACTCAGAAAAAATGTTTGTAAATATCATTTGAAGTAACAACTTTTATGCCATTTTGGTAGTGGCAGGAGTTTCTAACTTGAAGTCACTGTATATTCAAGGGCTGGCATCAATACCTGGACTCCTTGTGCTGATGCCAGCCCTGAAATATGTGGTCATTTCGTGAATATTTTAATCTTTCACTGAATTTTCATCCAGGGTTTTGTTGCGGTGGTTTGCTTTACAGTGGCTGTAAGTGATTTTGGCGATGGACCCCTGATTGCTTATTTTAAATGCTGTTGGCCACTTTGAGAAGAATACTTTGAACAATATGATACAAAGACCATGAAGTAAAGCAATACAAGAAGGGGCTCTCTTTGTTCCTGTTCTTTATTCCTATTACATCAGGGATGCATGACGTAGTGGTCTGAGCATTGGGCTAGAACTCTGGAGAACAGGGTTCAAATTCCTGCTCAGCCATGGGAACACAGCTTGGGCAAGCCACACTCTCAGCCTCAGAGGGAGGCAAAGGCAAGCCTTCTCTGAGCAAATCTTGCCAAGAAAACCTTGTGATAGGTTTGCCTTAGGATTGCCATAAGACAACAACAACAACAACAACAACAACAACAACAAAACTTCAGGGATGGATAACGGTGGCCCTACGGATATTTTTGGACTACAACTCTTGCCAGTCCTAGCCAATGGTGATGGACTATGGGAGCTGCAGTTCAAAAAACACCTGGAAGGCAACAGTTTCCCAATCTGTATTATAGGTGTGGTGGAAATGTAGCTACAAAAGTTGGATAACTGCTAGTTTTAGTAGCAAAGGGCTGTGGATGGGGTTTCCAGATCTTAGAGCCTGGCTCTGACTCTCCAGTTCTCATGCGTCATCTCCAAACAGGAAAAAAAGATGCAAATTCTCCAGTTTTATTAATCTCATCTCTGGGCAAGAAGAAAGAAATATGTGCAGATCTCCCGCTCAGTCAGAGGATTGGCTTGCTACAATTTACAACTTAATTGATATGTTGCTGCAGTTAATTAGTTAGCCTTCTCCTTCCCTCCCAGTCACTGGGGCATCAGGGCTCACCCTTCACTCTGCTCTGAACTCATCTTCTGGCTAAAAGCAAATAAGCTGGACAAAATGTTCCTTATTCTAACCTCCTCCAAGTCAGTGAGAGGGAATAAAATACTTGCATTTCACCTCAGTCTGGGAACAACCTCTTTAGGTAAGATTTCTTTTCTTAATTTGTAAGCAGAAATATACATTGTGTGTGTCTGTTTTAAAAAATGACAAGCTTCAAATAACTGTGGTTGGTACTTAATATATAACACTAAATGACATCACCAGGATCCATACCTAGGTCTCAGGTTTTGGCTTGGAAACCTCAGAGCCTGGGACAATTCTGAACTGGCTAAGAATAGTACCTGGTTATATATTAAGTTTCCACAACCAGATGCTTATTGCCTAGTGCACAGCCTGCTAAATAGGCTTTCGTATTGACTACAGAACTTTACCACTCCTTTCTTCTCCTCACTGTCTTTGGAGATTAGATAACGGGTTACTGAAGACAGAATATTCCTTATGGTGGTCGTGGCCAGAACTTAACAAAGTTAATTTTTGGACTAGGACTTCCAGAATCCTTCAAGCAGGAAGCTCCCACTTCCTTACTGAGTCAGGGATTCTGGAACTTCTAATCCAGGAAAATAAGTTCCCCAGACTCTAGAAAACGTGTGTAAACAGTTTTTCATTGCTTGGGCTTCTAATACATGCTGTTGCTTTCTGGTAGGACTAATTATCATGTTTTCTTGACAATTTTGTAGTTCTGTATTGTTTCTAACCCTTTTAGAAGAAACTTGAGCTGGCTGACGAAAAAACAACAAAGAGTAAAGGCCTTTAGAAAATTCTATAAATAAATAAATAAATATTACAAGATAGTAAATAATGCATGAAAAAATAAATAAGGTCTTTGCCATGGAGATTTGGAGATGTGGTCTTAAAATGAAGATTAAATATTCTGTTATCTCTCTCTCTGTGGTGGGAAGTGGGGAGAGGGAGGGAGGAACAGACTGAAGTGGTGTTGGGCTAGTTGTGTGTGTGTGCATGTGTGTGTAGTTCCTCCTAGAACAACAGATGGTTCAAATCAGATGGCCCCTGTTGCTAAGGATGGGACCTTTGTGGCATTAACAGTACTGTTGCCCATCAGGGGTTTTGTTTCCACCAGCCTGTCTCAGCATGACCAAATCCACTGGACAGCGTGGGGTAATCGGAATTGACAATCTGGTATCTGCCCCATTAATTACCCCCTACCAGTCTTTGGTCGACTCTGATGTAACATACTCTGTGCTCAGTGTGATAAGATTAATCTGCTTTCAGGGGCAATGTCCTCTCAGCGATCTCCCTGCCTTTTTTCTTTTCCTCCAGTCCACTTAACTGCCAGGAATGAACTGCATTAACTCAAGGATCCTTCGAGAAAATAATAATTAGAACAGAATCCACAGAAATGTGGTATAGATCTTATACATAGAAAAGAGGCCAAATAAATCAATGTATCAACGCATTTAATTCCTGCGGTGATATAATGAATGTGTGCCCAGCAGTAAATGGTGTACTTCATCTGCTTTTGAAATCTTAATTTCCAACAGTGAATTGTTTGAAGTTTCTGCTGCTTTTTCAGCTCAACAATTGAAAAGTTAGATCTAGCAGGCTGCAGTGCTCTTTTTTGCTACTCTGGGTAGATTGGACTGACATTGGTCAAATAGTATTATGGCTCAGCTATACGCACTACCAATTCAGGTCAAACTAGATATGCTTAGCATGATTTTAGAAATCTGAACTCAAAATAGACTTTAAGGGGAAAATGCACTTAACCTGCTTTTCCTCTCACAGTGGGGTTTCCTCAAAGATACATGCCTCAGTTAACTGACTTGCCATTTAAGTCCACCTTTACCATCCAATGACAAAACAAAGCACACTAAATGCAAGATATATAGGGAAGACAATCAAGTGCTGTGACAAACAGATGTCTTTTACCATATGAAGGAACATTTCTTCTAGAAACATGCTAAATGTATCATCTATTTGATCCTCCTGGCATAACCCATGATTTTTTTCATTTTTTTTTTTTTGCAGTTAACATGTTTTGCTTTGTGACCAACCAATGAGGGTAAATATGGGCATGGTATGCACATCTATTTCCTGAGGAAATCACACTGTTGGAGAGTAAATGGGTCAATCATAGAGAATACACATTCCCCTTCAGGTTTGAGTGTCAGACTGGACACAGGAGTCTTCAGATTTTGTTTTGAGATCCCTCGACCTCTTAGGGCTCTTCTGCACTACACTGTTGTAGTGCTATTATTCCACCTTCAATCTCCTGTGGAATTTTGGGGTTTGCAGTTACTGAGGCCAAAGAGCTCTCTGGCTGAGAACTCTAAATGCCCCTCCCTAAATTCCAAACCCCAGGATTCCATAGGATGTTGAAAGAGGAATAATAGCACTATAACAGTGTAGTACAGAAAGGCCCACAATCAGGACCAGCAAAAGACATGCCGACTAGAGGTGGGCCAGATTCCTCCTCCTCCTCCTCATCCAGTCTGTCCTGCCTTAGGCTTCTTTCTAGGTCCTGTTAAGTGGTCTAGTCACATTAGAACTATTTAACCTCCTCAATATTTTGCTTTGAACAAGTGGTCCTTTTCCAGGGGGAGGCATGCTTGGCAAGATGCCTGTGCTGTAACAACAGCAAATATGGTTTCATATTTATAAGGTTTTCTTCTGAAAAAAAGGACAAAGACAGCCTGGAGGGCCCTGTAACAGCTCTCTTAGCCAAACACTGCATAAAGTAAGTGTGTGGCCAGCTGGGTGCCACATTGATGATGGCAGTGACTGGTGGCAGCCCTGGAAGCACCAGATAAGGTTGCTGCCTCTCTCCTCTATCACCTGACCTACATGGCTCATGATAAAGTTGGTGTGCGTGTCTGTGTGTGTGCCTTCAAACTGCCTGTCAACTTATGGTGACTCCATGAATTTCATTGTGTTTTCTTATTAAAGGAGTACTCATAAGAGGTTTTGTATGTGGAATGAGAAGAGGATACCATTTTGTTTGTCAACTATGGTACCAAATTACCTTGGGCAAATTCTGCTTTTCTTGTACTACAGGTTCTTTACAATGCAATGGAGACAACAAAAGTCTTCTAGAAACAAAGCTCTCCTTTCAGATAATAAATTAGGCTCTATAGATTGAGGCAGAGCATAGCCTCAATGACTGAGGGACACCCTGAACTCTCCGAACTGTCTGCTTCATGCCAGCAAAAGCTTTACCTCTCTCATCACCCTTGGGCCATAATAGTGCCATGATTCCAGTTCAATTTCCCTCTAGTTCATAGCTTACCCTTGGCCCTTGCAGTAACAGGAAAGGAAGATGTTAGTAGATATTACCATTTCACACATCTTGGCTATGCTCCACAGGGCAGCTGAAAGGAACTCCTTGGCATAAATTGTTCCACCAGCGCAATTTTTTTTACTTTTGACAGCAGCATACAGATCCCACATTTCCTGGAACCAGGAACCAATACATTTGCCACTGCTCTTATCATTTGCTCAGCTAGCAAAAGGAAGACTTGGGATATCTAAGTAATATTTTGCTGGAATCTTTATTACAAGATCATCAATCTCTTGTCACAGTAAGGGTAAATGGGAGATACTATTGTAAGCAAGGTACTGTTACTTTTAGTAAAAAGATGTTATGTGGTCATATAGTTGTTTTGTCATTTGGGGGCAAAGTTTGGTGATTCTGTTTATTCTGCCTTCCCTTGAAGAATGCCAAGTAGCCTACATGGTTTTCACCCTCAACATTTTTGTCATCAGAATAACCCTGTGAAATGATCTGGGATGACTGCCTGGTCCAAAGTCACCAAATGAGTTTTGTAGAAGACTGATTTGACCCTGGTGTCAAACTAGATGATTGTCATATTCTGGCTAGTCCCCCGTTCCAAGAAAAGGTCTCAGTTTTGTCAAAAGCCTTCAATGAGTAACCAAAAGTAAAAACTACATACATATTGCAAAAGTTGCCAGAACTGAAGGAACAAAGGATTTAGAGCTTTATACAGCAATACCTTTCAAATTTAGCCCACACCATGATCTTATTCAGCAGTTAAGCATAACAACATAGCTTCCCAAGTATTTCCCCCTCTCTCCTGATTCTCTGGCTCTCACCAGGAATTTGACCTTGGAGACTCAACTGAGCTTGCACCTGGCTTCACACTCCAGCCTAGAGATAATAACATCCTTCTTCTTCCCACCATTCCCATCATCCCCAACATTACAAAGCAAAGCATTACAAGCTGATGCCAGGAACTGGGAGGCTGACCCAACAATGGTACCTTTAGCACACTTCTCAGGGAGGTGCTCCCCCAGGTGGTGAAAGCATGCATTTCTCCTCACCTACCTATCTTGCACTTGTTTCATGATCAGTACAGTGGGTTCTTCTTACCCACACTTTCTGGATGTGAGAGTTTGAGCATCAGTGACAGTGTCGCTTCCTATAAATAAAATGGTGGTGACATATGCACATCTGTACTGAAGTGTTCACATGCAGATCTCTGCTATTTAATATAATGGGACACAAGCATTCACAAGTTTCACTATTCTTGAGGAATCCCCATATGGAACCCCCATATATACAGAGGGAGCCTTGCAACTGGAAGGAAGGAGAGCCAGAATGGTGTAGTGATTTGTGTTGGACTATGACTCTGGAGACCAGGGTTTAATTCCTGTTCAGCTATAGAAACCGACTGGGTGGCCTTGGGCAAGACACACTCTCTCCGCTTCAGAGGAAGGCAAAGGTAAGCCCTCTCTGAACAAATCTTGCCCACAATAGGTCCCCTTTAGAGTTGCCATAAGTCAGAAATGGCTTGAAGCTGCATAACAATGACAAACTGGAAAGAAACATGAGCTTAATTTTCAAGTCTGATTGATCAGGCACGTATCTCTGAGGAAACCCTATTGTGGGAGGGACAACAGGTCAATCACAGGAAATACAGATTCCCTTTAACGTCTAGTTTGATCCCAAGAATGGAATCTTGTTGGTGTATCATGCCATTGGAATTAGATTAGTGTAGGTGGTGGATACAGGATGGAAAGTACAATCACTGCAGCAGCTATGAAGGACCACTCAACTCCTCAGAAATGGTAGATTTTGTCTGCCTTCACACAACAGCTTTATCTGACCCTCGAAAAAGTGCATCTGCTAGCATGGTATGTCAACAGGAGTCCTGCCTGACTCTCCCTAATCTTATTCAAATTGTCCAACCACTATACCACTATCAATTTATGTGTCCCTCTAAAAGAGCTGCTGCTGCTACCACTGCCAAAATTATAAAGCATGTCCACTGTCCTGCTGGAAAAACTCAGATTTATGTCTGGCTTTCGTCTTCTTCCTACCTATCATTCTGCTTCTTTCTGGTTTATTTCTTCCTTCTGCCTTCATCTACCAGCTTCTTTTTTGTCTGTGCACTATAGATCATAGACAGCCACTGCAAGTGCCACCAAATTTGGTCAGGAAAATTCGTGGCACTGAATTGCAGCAGCAGTAATGGCATTGGCAGCTAAATTGGTGACAGCATAGCTCTCTATGGCTTGCAGGGAGTCTAATGTGCCTCAGAAAAATCCCTGGGAAGGTGACTAATCCTGCAGTAAACAAACAAATAAGCAAGCAAGTATTCTATAGGTCCTTAATGTGTATACAGAAATTTAAAAATGTTTTCCCCCCATTTTTCCCTTACATATTTGCAGTAGTGAAAGCACAGCTTTTGTGTAAAATGTGGCATCATGGCAAATTCTGAGTGCAGGTTTGAGCAATAATACCGTGGCATTATTGGTTGGTTGGTTGATTTTAATTAACAGTCTGTGACTCCAATGCAAAGAAGTTAAGGACAACAAGAAAAGGCACAAAATGGCGAAAAGAGAAGGAGTCAAAGCTTAATTATAAGTTTTTCTTAGGAAGATGAAAGGGGAATGCATGACTTTTTAGATTACCATTTTAAAATGTATTTATTGATGTTGGAAATGATTTGTACCCTACTTTTCAGGATGCAAACCCTTCCAAGGTGATTAAAGGTCAAATCAAATTGAAATGAAAACCATAATAAAACAATGGCCAGAATCCTTTTATAGTAGTTATTCCCAACTAGAGTAGACCCATGGAATCAGTTATAGAATGAAGAGTGAACACATAGGTAAATCCCATTGGTTCAGTAAGTTTATTCTGGTTGTATTCAGGCTTACATTAAACAAAATTTAACAATATATCAGGATCTATCAACAGCAGTGAAAATCATATGAATTTGTGGCTAGGCGCAGGATGGACAGAACACTGTCATGTTGCACAATTATAGCCACTGTGATTCCACTTTAACTCCCATGGCAACATGTTGTGGAATCCTGGGGTCTGTAGTTTGATGAGACACTAGTAGAGGAACTCTCTTGCTGAAAATTATAAATACCCCCTTATACATCTCACGTGTACCAAGATGTTTAGGAAGGTGCCTGGAAACCTTCAGGGCTCCCAGTATATTGTCTGCTCTGGAAGAATTACTGATTCAAAAGTTCAGTATGAGTTCTGCCCACCACCAGCTAAAATTACTGGATGTTTTTCCTAGGGTGACACATCAATCAAACAATGGACAGGAAGCAGTCTTGGGGGGGGTGCCCTAATGAGCAATAAGATGTGGATGACAGTGGGCAATCTCTCTGTGTTCTGTTGCCTTATGGGCAGAAGCTGACTGAATGAGGAAAGGAGTCAAGCACAGAGTGGCAGGAGGAAGGAGAAGTTCAAAGTTTTCCTTCTAGCCTGTGCATGTCTTAACAAAATAGGAGCAGAGGCATATCTAGCTTAAACAGTGTCTAGGGCATGCATGGAAGTTGTGCCTCTACCTCCAAGGCTGCTTCTTCCTCCTCCACAGCTAAATCTTCCAGCACAGCCTTTTTGTGTTCCCCCACCACAGCATGGGTGCCCAGGGCATGTGCCCTACTTGTTCCACCCTAGATACTCCTCTAAATAGGAGAAGAGGAGAATGTTTCTTTGCGCACATGTGAGGATGAGAATTGATGAAGAATGTCTGCACATGCCAACCTCCCCAGATCCTTCCCACAGGGCAGTTGATGGTAAATGTGTCTGGGTGAGAGATAGCAGTCTAATTGACAGGTTTGGTTTTCGTTTTAGACAAGATGATAGGCAACAGAAATGACAATGGCAACCACTTATCACTTTTCCCCTTTAGTTTCCTGGCCATTTCCCTCTGTGGGAGGACAGAGCTGCATAAGCCGTACAACCTGCCTTACATCCACTAAAGCCTACTGCCCTTGGGAGCAGTGGTACACTGGAACCTGGAAAAACATGCCCTCCAACTGTCTTGATGTATCAGAGAAAGTCCCAATTAATTCTCTGTCATCCCACTTTTCAGCTGTTCTTAAAATGTCTCAGTTTCTTTCCTTCCTACTGTTTTCCCCCTTTGTCCTCAGCTTACTTCAGTTGCTGCAAGCGGAGTTGAAAGTCCAAAAATAGTTTGTACTCAATTAACTGAGCACAAGGGACAGGAGAGGAAGGAGTGAAATCTTGTTTTCCCCAGTAGATTGTGGGCCTTTCTTCACTACACTGTTATAGTGCTATTATTCTGCTTCCAACATCCTGTGGAATTCTGGGGTTTGTAGTTTACTGAGGCCAAAGAGCTCTCTGGCTCAGAATTCTAAGTGCCCCTCTTTAAACTACAAAACACAGGATTCCATTGGATGTTGAAAGTGGAATAATAGCACTCTAACAAAGTGGTGTGGAAATGGCCTCAGACAAAAGCAAACTGCTGTAGCCTCTCTCCTAGCTTGTTCCTCATTAGTAACTTCTACCATCTTCACCACACGCTGATGTTCCTTGGTCACATGTGCCCTAGTTTTCATTTGTGAAATTTTGGAGGATATGGAAAACTTTATTTTTTGGACTTTGGCTCCCAGAACTTCTGGGAGACATAGTTGTTGGGTTTTTTTTAGTGACTTTCCCTGCTCTGTGGAAGGCACAGTCCTATTATAAGTGCTGTACTACAGCTATTAGACCAGTTTGCTTCTGCCAGTAGATCAAGGAAGCAACAGCTTATCTGTTGCCTTGTGCGAGAAGCTGTGTTTGTCTGACCCAACCTGTTGGTGCCTTCTTTACTTGCCTCCCTTTTTTTGCTTCCCACAGGCTAAGTTGATACTGGATGTGGAGTGGCAAAATCCAGGCTTTTGCCGCAATTTCCTTTTTATTCAAGCAGCAAGCATTTCAAAGGGAATCTACAGTGGGAAGAAAAGTTTCCTTTCTGATATAAGATTAAATTATCTATATTTCTATATTAGACAACACTGGCCATTTCATCAGCTCATTTTATGCACTAATCCAGACAGCTTCTGCAGCTGGGAGATAGGAAACCATGAGGGCTTCAGGGAAGAGGGACTCATCGGCCGAGAAGGACAAATATCGAAGAATGTCATTTGCTACAAGGCATGAGTTGTCGGTGTTCTTCCTCCACTTTCATTTTTATACAGCGCTGGTCAATTTCACAGCCCATAGCAATACTGAATGGGGAAATTGGAAACCTGCAGAATCGATTTGCAGAAGTGAGGGTCTATTTTCTTTTACAGCTCTCTCATCAAAGTTGCTATCATTCCTGTGTTATGTGGTATTATTATCGAAAGCAGCCTGGGCATTGCTGATAATTGCTAAGAGAGTCTGAAGCCCTTCTCTTCGAGTAGAAATGGAACCACATTGTTGCTTTCAAAAGGTGTGAGTTCTTAATGTTTCTTTAGGTTCTTAATATTACAGAGAATGGTCAATGCTTAAATTGTCTAAAATTATAATCTTCTGACATGGCACAAACCCAAAAGACTTCTCCACTAAAGCAAGGGTGGGAAAAGCAGTCTTTCAGAGACTGTTGGACTACAACTCTCAGCATTCCTTACCATTGGCTATGCTGGATAGGGCTGCTAGGATCTGCAGTCCAACAGTCTCTGGAGAACTGGAAGGTTTTCATCCCTGTTTTAAAGTCAGCTGTGTACACTGGGGTGTGCTCTAATTACCTGATAATGAGGGCAAGGTGATTTCCAGATGTTCAAGCACATCCCAACCTTTTTATTGGTCCACACCTTCTGGGATTTAAATATTTTTAATATGTGTTTGCAGGTGGAGTCACCTTCTTTGGAGATTTTTAAAATAGAGGCTGGATGGCCACCTGCTGGGGGTTCTCTGAGTGTATGTTCCTGCATGGTAGGGGGTTGGGCTTGATGGGCCCTGTCTATGATTCTGTGATTTCTGCCTGAGAAACCAATGTGAGATTTAATTAATAATAAAACAAAACTCACAAGAAACATGCAAAAGATCCTTGCTAACCACCTCAAAGATGCAGAATCCTGTTTCCCATTGTGGCCAGTCAGAGTTTCTGGGAAGTCTCTGGCATGATGGCAACAGCCTTCCCCATTTTTGTTACTGTTGTGACATTCAGTGGCATGCTAATTTTGGACCTAAACTTTGCCTGTAGTTATCATGTCTAGCTGCAGCATGGTGAGTTGGTCCTTTATTCTTGGTCTTCGATTCAAGAGCTCTTTCACACTACATACATACAGTGGCATGACTCCCCTTTAACTCCCACATTTCCATCGTATGGAATCCTGGGATTTGAACTTTAGGGAGTCACATTTACAAAAATCTCATCCAAAGAGCTTTTATGCCTCACCAAACTACAAACCACATGATTCCACAGGATACAGACATATTAGTTAAAGTAGAAGAAGAGTGCAATTATTAACCTGCATCTTTGGATCAAGAATTATCTTTTTCTTCTCCTTCTTCCTGAGAAGGCACACTTTGCCTAGTCACCAAGAACGAGATTCAAGATTTGGCTACTTTCCCACTTTCTCTCACTTCCTTCGAGGTAGGCCCTGACTTTGAATGTTCACTTTCTCCAGTTTATCTATATTGTTTGAAGAGATAACAATTGCCAAAGTCATTTCCAAGCACAAAAACCTGGCAGGTATCCTCCCTGATCTACCACCATCTTGACCAAGTAGATCACCATGTGGGCTGCTTTCATAACTTCTTCTGTGAAGGGGACTAGATAGGCTAGTGTTCCTTGTTTAGGTTCCCCCCCCTCCTCTTCCTTTTCCTCAGTCCCATTATTTTCCGCCACCTACTCTCTTCTGTTTCTTTGTCCGTTAATCATCTTCCTTAATTGTACTATTTGGCTGTAGCTACAGGTTTGCCTTAGGGTCACCAAAAGTCAGAAATGACTTGAAGGCACACAACAACAACAGTAGCCAATTTGCCAAATTAACCTTCAATTTATGTCGCTTGTCCACATTATTACTTAAGAACACATTGTTCTTCCACATAGTTTAAATGCAGGGTGACTACAAAGTATGGCCCATGAGTCCCTTCCGTCCAGCTTCCACTGCAGGTAGAAAAAGCTTCAGTTTCAACCCAGGAGTCAATGAACCTCATGTTTCTAGACCATAGCCAGAAACAGGCACATGCAGAGTGAACCCTAAGTGAGACAATCCAACAGGATCCAGTCTTGTACATTTCAGCTAGTGTGTAGTTCAGCCTTAATAGTAAGATGTTTGTGTATGCCTGGAGTTCTTGCACCATTTTAGGCACTGATAGTATGGCGAGCAATCTAGGGTACACTGTAGAATGTGCATCCCACATACACTGCCTAGGGTACACTAAATGTGGATACTAAATATTAAGGTACTCTTTTCCTGCATGCATTACAAAGCTGATTTTTCCAAGCAAAAATGACATGCTGTTTAAGAGTCGAGGAGTGACAAGCACTATTAAAATGGCTGCAGGACTGAACTTCTCAGTAAGAAAACATTATAGGCTGATTTGATTACCGACTTTTAGGCCTGAAGAATATAGAGTATAAGGTAGAAAGCAGAAAGTTTTGTTTATTTAGAATGTGTGTGTGTGTATTAACAAGAGCCCAGTGACAGCCGAATTATGGGCAGGATGCTTGCTCAATTGTAAACAAGATAAGAGAATGCACACCAGACATGGCTGAGAATTAACCAATGGCAGGTGCTGTGATGGCTGAGGCAACTGACTGGCTGATGCAGTTAGAATGGATGGCAGCCAAAAGCCTAGATCTAACTGCACAGAGTTTAGGTATATGATTATATCGGTTGGAGAAGAGGATTGTTGATACAAATGGGGCATCAAAAGGTTGGGCAGAAACTAGAGAGAGAATAAAAGAAGCCAAGAGGAGATAGTAATCAGGCTGCTTTACAGTCTGCCATGGATGAAGAGAAGACTACAATGTAGGCTCCAAGCTGATAATACTATCCTTAGTTGACAGAGAATCCAGACTTGCTGATGCTGGCAAGAGAACTATGTATGCTAAAATTCCCTTCCGTTGGTGGCCCACACAGGGAAGGACAACACTCCAGATGAGGAGAAGACATGTCCAGGAAGGAATATATCACTTCACCCAGGCACCTACCTAGAGGTCTTATTTTAGAAACCTTGCTGCTGGATGTTTCTTCCTCCCCGCTTGTCTTCTTCTTCTGACGGCTGACAGAACGCCTTTACAACACACTGTGCCTGCTGAGAAAATGATTTGGGTTTCTCTTCTATTTTTCTCTACTTCAGTTTTCTGTTTTACACAAAGATGGTATTTTGCTGGTTTACATAAACAGTCCTAAAAATCAAGGGGCACCCTTCTGGCAATTAACAGAAGGCAACTGAGAGATTTTTTTTTTCCTTGAGTAATTCTTTTAAATTTTTAAGCCTTTCATGATCAGAAGTTCCCATTGTTGGAAACTGCAGGGAAAAATTCCTGGTGGTATATCTATTCCACAATTTAGTTAACTCTATTAACTGCCAAGTCTTTTTGTTTACTAGTCTTGAGCCATATGTTTGCACATATAGCCCAGAGGGTTTTGGGAATCCAGGCAAATGGAACTTTGACCTTCAGCCGATCACCTTTTGAAATGCAAACCTATCTCGGCAACCCCAGAACACAGAATTCGCAAGTAAATCACAGAAACTTGACAGCGATCAAATCTTCCATTAGTTTACCTGTTTCACAGCCTGCCATCTAGGCAGGACAGGTAAGACTGCAACCAAAATCCTCACTCCTCCCGACTGCTTCTTGGAACTGGTGAACTGAGATAGTACTCCAAATGAGACCTAACCAGCTCAGAATATAGTGGGACCATTACTTTCCTTGACTTGGAAACTATGCTTCAATTAATGCAGGATAAATAGCATTTGCCTTCTTTGCTGCAGCATTACATTGCTGGTTGTGCTCAATTTATGAAAAAAAAAATCCCAAAGTCCTTTTTGCATGTAGTACTGCTTAGTCATGTATTCCTCATCCTTTACCTGTGCATTTAGTTTGTGAAGCTTTTTTTTTTTTTTTAAATGTCCCTGTTCTCATAGCGTTATTTATATGGGACTTCATATGCCATTATACCTGATCAGAACACAGCTTTTGGTAGTGTCCTTGAGTCAGTGGTGTAGCTTGGAGCAAGTTGGGGGAGGGGTGGGGGTGGAAGGGCGGGGGAAAGGCGATGCTACGCCTGGGAGGGGCGATGGCATATGGAGGGGCAGGCAAGGAGTAGGGGCACCCCCTGAAAATGCCACTCAGGGTGCACCACCCTCCTCGCACTCCCGTCCCTACGCCACTGACTTGGATTAGGTTTTTACATTCTGAATAATTCTGTAGCATCTATAAACATGATCTTTTCACTCCTTATGCATGATTTGAGTTTTCTCATATGAACTGCTTTCTGTTCATGCACACAGACATGCACGTGTAAGCTACATACATACACAAACATGTATATACCTAACATATGTACATACATATCTATAGATTATTATTAAACACTAACACCCTGTAAGGTTACTTGGGGACTTCCATTCTTACTTGCCTCTCTTGTGAGAATTGTCAGTTTAGTTTTTTGCAACGTAGAGTCAACATGGTGTAGTGATTTGTGCACTGGACTATGATCCTGGAGATCAGGGTTCAATTCCTGCTCAGCCACGGAAACGCTCTGAGCAACTGTGGGTGTGTCACACATTCTCAGCCCCAGAAAACCCTGTGATAGGTTTGTCTTAGGCCTTTTCTGCACCTTACCTTGTTCCAGCGCTGGGGTGTGGGGATCGCCCGAGCAGCCTCTGCTGAAAGGCCCTACCTTCCCTGCTGCTTCAGCTCCACATGAGCTGCTTGCTCACACGAGAGCCCCACCTCTTCCTTCTGCAGTGCAGCCTGGGACTTTCCCAGGCTGCGCTGGGGCAGGAAGCACGACCGGAGGGCTCCGGAGGCTCTGCCCGCCAGGCAAGTGCACGCGGGGCCCAGGAACAATGTGCGATCGTGCACCATTTTCGGCTTCAAGCCAAAAATGAAAAGGTGCGCGATCAACCCCTGCTAGCCCCTGGAGCATCAGACGATTGTGAGTGCATCGTGGAGATTGCTCCTTGCAATTGTGTGATGCTCCAGGCCCTTTCGCATGGAAAAATGCCATGTGGAAAGAATGTTAGGGTCACCATAAGTCAAAAATGACTGGAAGGCACACAACAACAGTTTTATAGCCAAAACATGCATATATAACCATTCATATCTTAGGGAAAGTTGCTTAAAAATGAATACCTCAAGGAAAACTGCATATGAAAACAATAGAAAATTCTCATGCACTTTTTTTTTTAAAAAAAGCATCGATGTGGAAATTAAAAGAACTGATTTTGAATAAATACCTTATATGTGAAATACAGATTTTAATTGGATATAGACTAATCTATCCACTTCTGAGAGGCAGTGTGGTATAGTGGTTTGAGTGTTGGACCCAACCCCGGATGGAGATGAGGGTTCAATTCCTTGCTTGGCCATGGAAACCCACTGGATGACTTTGGGCACTTCACACAAAACCCCATGATAGGTTTGCCTTGTTCTTGTTGCTGTGTGCCTTCAAGTCATTTTTGACTGATGGTGACCCTAAGGTGACCCTATCATGGGGTTTTCTGGGGCTGAGAGTCTGTGATGCATCCAAGGTCACCCAGTGGGTTTCCATGTCCAAGTAGGGAACTGAATCCTCCTCTCCATGGTTGCTGTCCTGCGAGCAGGTCGAAATTTCATACCCACCAAATCCAAACGGGTTGGACACAGAGCTGGGATGAGCTCTGAAACCGGGTAGGAAGTGAGGCAGCAACACAGAATGCAAAGTATGCAATACAGTAAAACACACAAAAGAATCTTCTTTGGCCAAAGGATCCTGCTGATAATCAGAACTGCGTTCAGTCCAACCTACTAGCAGTAGTGATCCAGAAGGATAACTTTATTCTTCAAGCTTCACATTTTTATACTATTTTATTGATTAGGAAAGCAGAATAAAACATACATCACTAAGGTTAGTATTTCCCTTAAGACTGTCTACTTGTTATTTCTTATTTAACTCTTCCCTCAGCTGTCTGGAAGAACAGAGCAGTGTATAACTATCATAATGTTCACAAACAGGTCTATCACTGAGGTAACAAGGACTCGGCGAGTGCAGGGGGAAAAGGCCCAAATGATATTGGCCAAGTAGTACAAGTGTCCAATGGCGGGAGGAGTGGAAACTATAGTACAGGACTTGCAGGAAGGGCCCAGGGACTTAAGTGTCTCTACACTAATGCACGGAGTATGGGAAACAAACAAGATGAACATGAACTCCTAGTACAACAAAATAAATACGATTTGATAGGCATCACTGAGACCTGGTGGGATGAGTCTCATGACTGGAATGTAGGAATAGAGGGGTATAGCCTATTTTGTAAAAATAGACCTAACAAGAAAGGAGGAGGAGTAGCCTTGTATGTCAAGGATGTTTTCACCTGTGAAGAGATCTGTGACTTAAACCCAGAAAACCAGGTTGAGAGCATCTGAGTAAGAATTAAGGGAGTGAGAAACAATAGGGATATTCTGGTGGGGGTTTACTACAGACCTCCAAGTCAGACTGAGGACTTTGATGACGCCTTCCTCAACCAAATGACTGCACATTCAAGGAGGAGAGATACAGTAATGGGAGATTTCAATTACCCAGATATATGTTGGCAGTCAAACTCTGCCAAGACAGCAAGGTCCAGCAAGTTTCTTGCTAGTCTTGCAGACAACTTCATGGTCCAGAAGGTGGAAGAGGCCACAAGGGGATCAAATATTCTAGACCTGATCCTGACCAACAGGGATGACCTTGTTAATGAGGTAGAAGTGGTTGGAGGGGAGTGACCATGCCCTATTGGAATTTGGCATCCAGTGGGAAGGAGAAGATAAGGGTAGCCAGACACTCATCTTAGATTTTGAAAAAGCGGACTTCTGTAAACTTAAGGAGCTGCTGGCTGGAATTCCGTGATCAAGAATAGTGAAAGGGAAAGGAGTTCAGGAGGCATGGGAGTTCCTTAAAAGGGAGATATTGAAGGCACAGTCTAAAACTGTGCCAATAAGGAGGAAAAATGGAAGGCATCTGAGGAAACCAGAATGGTTGACTAAAGAACTCTCAGCTGAGCTAAGTGTTAAGAGAAACATGTACAGGAAATGGAAGAAGGGGGAAACCACCAAAGAAGAATTTAAGCAAGTAGCCAGGAGATGCAGGGAGGAGGTCAGAAAGGCTAAAGCACAGAACGAACTTAGGCTGGCCAAAGACACTAAAAACAATAAAAAGAGCTTTTTAAAATATGTCCGCAGCAAAAGGAAAAAGAAGGAGACGATAGGGTCGCTGCGCAGAGAAGATGGCGAATTACTAACAGGGGGAAGAGAAAAGGCAGAAGTACTTAACACCTTCTTTGTCTCAGTTTTTCCCCAGAAGGATACAAGCAACTCAACCTGGCGGTTGGGGAGTAGGTGAGGAAGCAGGGGAAATGAGGCACATAATAGGTAGAGAGGTGGTACAGGAATACCCGGCCACACTGGATGAATTCAAGTCTCCAGGGCCAGATGAATTGCATCCTAGGATATTAAAAGAACTGGCAGAGGTCATTTCGGAACCGCTTGCTATGATCTTTGAGAAATCTTGGAGGACAGGAGGAAGTTCCAGCAGACTGGAAGAGGGCAAATGTTGTCCCCATCTTCAAGAAGGGGAAAAAAAAGGACCCAAATAATTATCGCCCAGTCAGCCTGACATCAGTACCCGGAAAGATCCTGGAGCAGATCATTAAGCAGTCAGTTTCTAATCACTTAGAAAGCAACGCGGTAATCACAAGAAGTCAACATGGATTTCTCAAATAAGTCATGCCAGACTGATCTTATCTCTTTTTATGATAGAGTTACTAGTTTGATACATGAAGGGAATGCTGTGGATGTAGCATATCTCGATTTCAGTAAGGCCTTTGACAAAGTTCCCCATGACATTCTTGCAAAGAAGCTAGTAAAATGTGGGCTGGACAGGGCTACTGTTAGTTGGATTTTAATTGGTTAACCGACCGAACCCAAAGGGTGATCACGAATGGCTGCTTTTCATCCTGGAGAGAATAGACTAGTGGGATGCCACAGGATTCTGTCCTGGGCCCAGTGCTGTTCAATATCTCCATCAATGACTTGGATGAAGGAATAGAGGGCACGCTGATCAAATTTGCAGATGACACCAAATTGGGAGGGGTTGCTAATACACCAGAGGACAGGATCAAAATGACCTGGATAGATTGGAGAGCTGCGCCAAGGCTAACAAAATGAAATTGAACAGAGAGAAGTGTAGGGTCCTACACTTAGGTAGAAAAAATGGAATACAGAAACATAGGATGGGGGACATGTGGCTGGATAGCAGTACGTGCAAAAGGGATCTAGGAGTCTTAATAGATCACAAGCTGAACATGAGTCGGCAGTGTGATGCGACAGCCAAGAAAACCAATGCAATTCTTGGCTGCATCAATAGGAGTATGGTGTCTAGATCAAGGGAGGTACTGGTACCACTCTACTCTGCTTTGGTTAGACCTCATCTTGAATACTGTGTCCAGTTCTGGGCACCCCAATTCAAGAAGGACATGGTCAAGCTGGAGCAAGTCCAGAGGACGGCGACGAAAATGGTGAGAGGCCTGGAAGCCATGCCCTATGAGGATAGACTTAAGAGAGCTGGGTATGTTTCATCTGTAGAAGAGAAATTAAGAGGAGACATGAGAGCCATGTTTAAATATCTGAAGGGATGCCATGTAGAGGAAGGAGAGGGCTTGTTTACCGCTGCTCCAGAGACCAGGACAAGGAGCAATGGATTCAAGCTGCAGGAAAGGAGAGTCCACCTGAACCTCAGGAAGAACTTCCTGACGGTCAGGGCTGTCCGGCAGTGGAATATGCTGCCTCTGAGTGTGGTGGAATCTCCTTCTTTGGAGGTTTTTAAGCAGAGGCTGGATGGCCATCTGTTGGGAGTGCTTTCAGCGTGTTCCTGCATGGCAGAGGGTTTGACTGGATGGCCCGTGTGGTCTCTTCCAACTCTACATTTCTATGATTCTATAAATGTACTCCCGATTTCAGCAATAATAGTTTCATACAGAAGTTAACAAAACGGGTTATTCATATAATTGGTCAATAGAAGCATTTAATCAATATTCTTGTTAATCATACTAATGAGAGGGCAACTGAGAATCTTCTAACATCCCTCATGTGTATTTTAAGCAACAGTTCAAAGCAAAAACCACTATATCATGCTGACTCTAGGTTTGCCTTCGGGTTGCCGTAAGTCAGAAATGACTTGAAGGCACACAACAACAGCAATCTACATCTGCTTCTGCTTACAACATCTACCTGATTCACCAGCTACCAGTCCATAAGAAACTATGCCCATTATACTAAGATTCTTAGAATACTATGTCTACTGGATCACCCTATCCACTTGGTTGCTGGCAGGTCAAATGATAGGCCCAACTAACGCTGGATAAATGACAGATCAACACTGACCTAAGACCCAATGAATCAATGGGAACTTGGCAAATTAACGTTTACTTAAAACCTATTGAATCAATGGGAACTTGGTAAATCAACATTTACCCAAGACCAGTGGTTTCAGTGGGTCTACAGCAGCCGGGACTAACAACTGGATCCAGGCTAGTGGTAGGAATTGTACTGGCCCCAGGATGCTGTTGGACCGCAGCTCCCAGCACTCATAGCCAGCACATCCAATGAGAAATATTGAGGATTGCATTCCAAAAGTACTGAGAGGGCCAAAGAGTTCCTAACTCTTATTTACAACATAAAGAAATCTGAAGTTTCATGAGGATTTCCCTTTGGGGCAGGTAAAACAGTTTTTCCTTTAAGTTATCCAAAATTTAAGCAAGCTGCTTTATTACCTTGTGAAATTCTTTTACAAAATTGGTATTTCCTTGGCTTGCTTTTAGTGCCAGATTTCCCATTTTTGTTAGAAGATCAGCAATTTCGCCTTTGAGTTTTTAACAGAATGATCTAAATCTGATTGTCTATTAATTTAGAATTAGAATTTAGAATTGTTACTTCTGGTCAGCAACCACAGGCAATAAAACAGTAGGCCTGTTTGTACTACAAGCATGTTGTACTTCCTTGCAAAGCAATGGAGGGTATGTACTTTTGCATAGCCACCATCATACAGTCAGGCTTATGGTCTCTCTTCTTTCTGATACAGGTGACCATTCTTGTTACTCGCTCTCTCCTGGTAAGAGTATATCTCTCTTGAAACCACTTAAAACTGAACATGGATTTTGTAATGATGTATCAGCTTGACATTTGCACAGGCCAGTTACTATTACTAACCGATGAGCTTTGGATGAACTGGGTTTAATTACAACTTTAAATTGCACTTTATCTGCTAATTCCTAAAGCTTTCCTGCTAAATAGTAATGTCAAATTGCATCATCCTTAATGAAAGCAGGAGTGTGTATCATCCACAGCACAAATACAACTACACATCCAATCTAGACACATGTATACAACTAGGACTTTCCTATATGAAATAACAACAATACAGCAGTTCTCAGGTTGCCTAGTCACTCTCCCAACTGAGAACTTTTTTAAAAGTTCGAAAAGAACTTTTCTTCTTCTTTTCTTCCTCATTGGGGCTTGTTATTTATCCATCTATTATCACTATCTCAGCTTAGGACCAATGCATTTCAGTTAATAATGTTGCCTGTAATACATTACTCTCAAGAGCAACAAAGGGTTGACATCACTTCTTTTGGGGGGTATAACAAACAATATGAACTTTTTTTTTCACTTGGCAGGATTTAAATGCTTCCATGGGGCATTTTGAGGGGATTCCCCATTGCTAGGCCATTTTCTTATGAACTAGTGCCTGAATTTAGTTTTTTCCTCCTCTGTTCCACACTCTTTTCCTCTTGGATAATGCTTTTTTTCAACTGTAAACCTAAGGACAGAGACTGTCTTATTACTGATTTATGTAAGCCATCCAGAGAACTGTTATTAAACAGGGAGGTAAATTGGTTTGAAACAAATAAAGTATCATTGCTTTATAAGAAATGTAAGTGATCTCCATAAAAAAAAAGCTCTAAACTAATTAGGATTGTGCACAAGATTGCAGCAGGCCTAGTGAGTTTTGTGTCTGAATGGTAATGTTACCGTAAAATCTGCCTGTCTCTGAGTTTATGAAGCCAATGAAAAACAACTCAGAGAGACTGAGTAGGGTAAGAAGGCTTATTTAATTAAGTCAATTAAAAATTACCATTAAAAATTATCAATTGATCAGTTGGACTGACGTTCCCTATAGAAATCATGTCAATGATGAACACATTCTCCATTTGAAATTTATATTCTCCTCATCTTTTCAAAAATACACATGTGAATCCCATTAGTTGTAAAACAGGCATGCAGATACCCGCAAAAGCTTTTAATCTTCAGGGTTGCATTGCAGCCATCCTCCCTTTTCAGGGAGTTAAAATGTTTATCTTAACAGAAGGACTTTCTCCATTGACAAAAGAGATGCAGTTTTTTTAAAAAAAATTAATTATGAAAGAAAAAGAACAAAACATAACACCATGTGATTACCATAAAAGTGAAAACGAAAACATTACAACAAAAATAGCTTACATTATTATTTCTTTCCAGGTCCTTTATCATCATATTCCACATGTTATATATCATATTGCTTATATATTTTTGCTACATTCTTAACTCTATCCTTTTCAAATATATTTAATCTTTTGCTGTTACTGAATATGATTCTATTTCTAAACTTACTAATACTAACCCTAACCTTAAATGTAGCCTTAAATATAACCTTAAATGTAAGCCCTAACACTAAGCGTAAACCGATCCCCTGAGCCGATTATCTTTCAGCTTACTCTACTTTCTAAAATTGTAATTCTTCTTGTGGAGGTGTGATACTTCCCTCTTTTATTAGGACTTTTTCCACAAATATCTTCCATATTTCTTCAAAATCATTCTCTTTCATTATTCATTTTTTTACTTTAATTCGACATGTTAACTTATCATTAATCACTATTTTCCACACTTCTTTATACCAATCCTTTATTTGAAAATCTTCTTGCATTTTCCATTTTCTTGATATAATTAACCTTGCTGCAGTTAATACATTTGTAATTAAATCCTTCATTGCCTGGGTACAATTAACCTTATCAAATAAAATACTGTACTCGAACATATTTGTAAGTCAATTCCTGTTATCTCTTTTATCTCTTTAAACACAATTTGCCAAAATTTCTATACACCTTCACAATTCCACCACATATGAATATATGTGCCAATCTCTTGGCAACCCCTCCAACATAACCTAAAGTGTTTCTTATCTATATGGTTTAACTTTACAAGTGTTATGTACCATCTCCAGACCAATTTATCCTTACGGATAAATTTTTTAAATGATGCTGATTCCAAATCTTTCTCCATTCTTGAATATCTATTTTTTGTGCTAGTTCTTCCTCCCATATCTTTCTAAGACATTCATCTTCATATATTGACAATATTTTATATATTTCACTTGTGGTACCCTTCAATATTTCATTTTCCTCCATTCCATCTCTTTGCTTAATCATTTGTTCAAATCTAGTGTATTCTGTAATATCTTTATTATTACTTTTCCAGTTCCTTGTCCACTGGTCTAACTGAATATAGTTAAACCATGACATCTTAGTACCCTCCAATCTCTCTTTTATTTTATCTTTATTCGTCATTATATTCATCCAAACTTTTAACTTATATATTCTCTGTTTCTTTAATTCCTTCGCTAATATATCTCTCAAATTCTTTGGAAATTTTTCCATCATCACTTGGATGTGATTTTCCATCATCATTAACCCATGGGGTTAATGATGAAATAGCTGGCATTAATTTTTCCTTATTTTTCTTCCAAATTTCTAATATATTCTTCAAATAGGGGTTTTCTACTTTTTCTATTTCTCTCTTATCAAAGTTCCAAAAGAAGATATTCTCTAATCTCAATTTCTGTTGTTCCCATCTCTAACTATTCTAAATCCCCTTTTCCCAAAACTCCATCTATAATATATCTCAGTTGATTTGCATTATAATACCATTTTAAATTTGGGAGGCCCAATCCACGTTCTTTTTGGGGTTTGTACCAAAATGGATGCATTTTTTTAAAGATTCTATTCCTTATCTAACTGTCCAACCCATGCTGGCTAGCAAACTCCTGATGTGTTCCTATCTCTTTTTTGCATCCTGTTAACAAAACAGTTACCTTTTACTGCTCAAAGCATGTTCCTGGCTATACCGTAACACCTATCATCTCGCATAAAGGCGCATATTCAATTGCTAACTTCATCTGCTAGAAAAATACTAATTAATTCATTATTTTATATTATTATCAGTAATCTAAACCAAAATTTAATATTGAACTAATAACAGTGCTTTAAAGAGTTACAATAACAAACACTTTTATTTCTTATTTTAAATCTCAATTTTCTCCTACTACAGGGACCTGAAGCATCTCCAAACTTGATTAAAATAACAGGTAGCCCTAAATACTCCAAAGACACCAAATTCCATCTCATCTTGGAAGCTAAGCAGGGTCAGCCTTGGATGGGAAACCACTAATGCCGTGGCTATATTTCAGAGGAAGGAACTGGCGAAACTACCTCTGAGTATTCCTTGCCTAAGAAAACCCTTGAAATTCTTGCTTATGAAATTTATGGGGTTGCCATAAGTTGACCAGTGACTGGAAGGCACACACTTATACACACATAAATAACTAAAGCTACATTAAGTTATGATACTAAAACACAATTAAACAGACTACCATATTAAATTAATCAAGTTAAGAAATCATAGCATCTATTTGTTAAAAGCCCCATCCAACTAACATGCAGTTGCCTAAAGCCTGCGGAAATTAAATGATATTTGGTGGAATAATGATAATGGAATAATAATGATGTGGCGGGGGGCAATTTGGAAGAGAAGCAGAAAACAGCACCAAGGAGGTCTCATCTGCTGTTATTCTATTAGCACCACCCTTGTTCTTATACAAAAGACCAGTGTAGGATCCAACTCAAGGAAATGGAAAAAAAGGATATAATATAAAACAGTGCTTTCTTTCACGAGGTCTGCAGTCAGTTCCCTAGCGGAGAATCTACAATATGAGCCAAAATTCCCCCCAAAATACTGCTTTTCTCCAAAGTGCAAAAAAAAAAATTGACCTGATACATCCAATATGTAAAAGTCAAAGTTTGTGTGTTTGTCTGTGTCAGGTGAAGACCTGACCTCATATGATTGGCTGTATGCGAAAAATAGCCCAAATGATACAGATAGGGCAGGCAAAGTAGAACTAGAGACCAATAGGAGGAGGGAAAGTAACTTTAGTACAGGACTTCCAGGAAGGGTACATGGCCTCAAGTGTCTCTACACTAATGCACAGAGCATGGGAAAAAAGCAGTATGAACTCCAGCTCTTAATACAACAAAATAAATATGATTTAGTAGGCATCACTGAAACCTGGTGGGATGAATCTCATGACTGGAATGTAGGAATAAGGAGGTATAACCTATTTTGCAGAAACAGACCAAACAAAGGAGGAGGAGAAGCCTTATATGACAAGGATGTTTTCACCTGTGAAGAGATCCATGACTAAAATCTGGGAAGCCAAGTCAAGAGCATCTGGGTAAGAATTAAGGGAGCGAGAAACAATAGGGATGTGATTGTGGGGTTTGCTACAGGCCTCCGCACCAGCCTGAGGACTTGGATGAGGCCTTCCTGGAGCAGATGACCACACACAAAGGAGAGATGCAGTAGTAATGGGAGATTTCAATTCTCCTGATATTTGTTGGCAGTCATAGTCTGCCAAGACCACAAGGTCCAACAGGTTCCTCGCTTGCCTTGCAAACAATTTCATGGTCCAAAAGGTAGAAGAGGCAACAAGGGGATCAGCTATTTTAGATTTGATCCTGACCAACAGAGATGACCTTGTTGATGAGGTGGAGGTGGTGGGATCCTTAGAGTGGAGCGACCATGCTCTTTTCGAGTTTGCCATTCAGTGGGAAGGAGAAGCCAGGTGTAGCCAGACATGTATCCTGAACTTTAAGAAAGCTGATTTCTGTATACAAACTTTTCCATAGATGGTACATGACACCAGAAAAATTAAAGAAAATATACAATATTGGAACAGGGCAATGTTGGAAATGCCAAGAAAATGCTGGTACACTTTATCATATGTGATGGTCATGTACCAAGGCAAAAAAATACTGGAATGACATTCACAATATGATATGTAAAATATTAAGAATCCAACTTGTTAAGATACCTGAATTGTATTTGTTAAATATGACTTATATGTTAGATGGATCTGTTGTAAAAAAATACCGGAGAATTTTACTTTACATGATTACGACAGCTTGTATTGAATATGCAAGGTTATGGAAAATTGAACAGATACCTACAGTAGAGCAATGGTGGGCAATATTAATTGAAAATTGCAATGCAGACATAGTTGGTCAGAGATTAAAAGGAAAATCAGATGATGATATCTTTAAAGAATGGCGAAATGTATTAGATATGAAGGGGGTTTTGTCAAATAATAATTCATTATCCATGATAAGAGGTTAAATAAAAGGAGATAAACAGAGAAATATTATGGAACATGTAAACTGGGTTTGAAATGCAGGAACTATCTTGATAATGTAATTGATTTATTGTGATGCATAAATATAAAATGACAATGATATAACAGTTTATGTAATCCGATGAGGAGTGGGAGGAAACAGTAACAGTTCGGTAAATGTACAATGAAGAATGTATATTTTATACGTTGGAATTACAATAAAATTATTATAAAAAAAAGAAAAGAAAGCTGATTTCTATAAACTTAGGGAGTTACTTGCTGAAATCCCATGGTCAAGGATACTAAAAGAGAAAGGAGTTCATGACGGATGGGAGTTTCTTAAAAGTGAGATACTGAAGGCACCATTGAAAACTGTGCCAATAAGGAGGAAAAATGGCAAGTGTCTAAAGAAACTGGAATGGTTGACTAAAGAACTCTCAGCTGAGCTAAGTGTTAAAAGAAACATGTACAGGAAATGGAAGAATGGTGAAACCACCAAAGAGGAATTCAAGCAAATAGCAGGATATGTAGGAAGAAGATCAGAAAAGCTAAAGCGCAGAATGAATTCAGGTTTTCCAGAGACATCAAAAACAATAAAAAGGGCTTTTTTAGATATGTCTACAGCAAAAGGAAAAAAAAAAGGAAATGATAGGATCACTGCGTGGAGAAGACGGCCAATTACTAATGAGGAGAAGAGAGAAAGCAGAATTACTCAAGACCTTCTTTGCCTCAGTTTTCTCCCAAAAGGATAGAAGTATCCAACCTGGAGCATGGGGAGCAGGTGAGGAAGGGGGGAAATGCAGCACAGAATAAGTAGAGAAGTAGTACAGGAATATTTGGCTAAACTAGATGAATTCAAGTCTCCAGGGCCAGATGAATTACATCCAAGGATATTAAAAGAACTGGCAGAAGTCATTTCTGAACCACTTATAATAATCTTTCAGAAATCTTGGAGAACAGGAGAAGTCCCAGCAGACTGGAGGAGGACAAATGTCATCCCCATCTTCAAGAAGGGGAAAAAAGAGGACCCAAATAATTATCGCCCGGGCAGCCTGATATCAATACCAGGAAAGATCCTAGAGCAGATCATTAACAGTATTTGTAATTACTTAGAAAGCAATGCTGTAATCGCTAAAAGTCAACATGGATCTCTCGGAAATAAGTCATGCCAGACTAATCTTATCTCTTTTTATGATAGGGTAACAAGCTTGATAGATGAAGGGAATGCTGTAGACGTAGCACATCTTGACTTCAGTAAGGCCTTTGACAAAGTTCCCCATGACATTCTTGCAAAGAAGGTTATAAAATGCAGGCTGGACAGGGCTACTGTTAGGTGGATTTGTAACTGGTTGAACAACCAAAGCCAAAGGGTGCTCACCAATGGCTGCTTTTCATCTGGAGAGAAGTGACTAGTGGGGTGCCACAGGGTTCTGTCCTGGGCCCAGTGCTATTCAACATCTTCATCAATGACTTGGATGAGGGAGTGGAGGGCATGCTGATCAAATTTGCAGATGATACCAAATTGGGAGGGGTTGCTAATACCCCAGAGGACAGGATCAAATTTCAAAATGATCTTGACAGATTGGAGAGCTGGGCCAAAGCTAACAAAATGAATTTCAACAAGAGACAAATATAAGGTCCTAGCCTTAGGCAGAAAAAATGGAATTCACAAATATAGCATGGAGGACACATGGCTAGATAGCAGTGTGCGTGAAAGGGATCTAGGAATCTTGGTAGATCACAGGCTGAACATGAGTCAGCAGTGTGATGTGGCAGCCAAGAAAGCCAATGCAATTCTTGGTAGCATCAATAGGAGTATGGTGTCTAGATCAAGGGAGGTAATGGTACCACTCTTTTCTGCTTTGGTTAGATCTCATCTGGAATACTGTGTCCAGTTCTGGGCACCTCAATTCAAGAAGGACTGGACTGGATGGCCCCTGGAGTCTCTTCCAAATCTATGATTCTATGAGGTGAAGACCTCATATGATTGGCTGCCTGAAAAGATTCTATGGAATCTTTGAGTTTGCAGTTTAGGGAGGGACCTTTAAAATTCTCAGCCAGAGAATAGGCCAATTGCTATGGAGACAAGGCCTAGCAGCAAGCAAGAGGTATTTTCCCAGGAACCCAACCTCTCTATGTTAATAACTCTGAATACAGATTGGATTGGGGAATATGAGGAAACGTTACAGGTACCAACAAGGCAGTTTGGGGAATTAGAGACACAGGATCTCACATCTAACAAGTATTACCTATGAGAAAATAAAATCCCAGGAAACGCTGGGTATATACACTAGTTACCTCATAAAAAAGGAAAGCGGAGGTGGTAGAAAGAAAGGGTCTAGTAACACCTTTCAGCATGAGCTTTTGGGGGTATTAATTAGGGGTACTGATGGAAATGGATTAATGTGGATCCATCTGAAGAAGTGGATTAATACCCACAAAAGCTCACGCTGAAATAAACCAGTTAGTCCCAAAGATGCTTATGATGGATCCTATTCCTTTTCCCTCCATAAAAGAGTTTTCCTTTTTTTTTCTTTTTTTTTACCGTGACACTGTAATACAGCCATCTCTTTGGAAATTATTTACCACATATTCATCTTAAGGAAGTGTACGTAGGAAAGGCAAACTCAGTCCCAGCACTTTATCCAAAGCCCCATCAGTGGCTGAGAATGTCCAAGGCCGTTTCCGCACTGCACCTGTTAACAGTGCTATTATTGCACTTTCAACATGCTGTGGAATCCTGGGGTCTGCAGTTTAGGGAGGGGCGTTTACGAATTCTCAGCCAGAGAGCTCTTTGGCCTCAGGAAGCTACAAACCCCAGGAATTCCACTGGAGGCTGAAAGCACTGTAAGACTGTGGGGCGGAAACGGCCTTAGGCGTTAGAAACGGTAGCTGCTCGGAGCTTTTACCACCTGAGTTTCAGCATAAATATTGGAAGGATTTGCTATGGGATCCCTGTTACTTTACTTTTTGGGCAAGGAAGGTTCAGAACGATTCGCTGGTAACGAAGTCAAGTAAAATATGTTTTTGCTCTACCAACCCCAGGATTCCACAGGATGTTGAACGCGGAGCAATAGCCCTGCGACCCGCCTAATGAGCCTGCTTTTAAACAGGGACAGCCGCCCCTCTCTACGACGCAGAACGTCGCTCAGCGACTGACTTCCTGCTTACAGAACTACCAATCCCAGGGTGCACTTCGCGGGAAAAACGTCTGGCCGCGAACGGGCGTTAAGATCGCGGAGGGTTAAAAAAACTACAACTCCCAGAACCCGCCGAGAATTCTTCCAACCAATCCAGTCCGGGGAGCGTGGTGGGTGGGTGGCGTTCTTTGCGGAGCCGACTTGAGGCCGCGCCGGCGGCGGCGTTGTCCGTGGTCGACGGAGGCGGCGGGTGGGGGAAGGTAAAGGCGGCGTAGTTGTGGCTGCCCACCGCCAGCAGTGGTGACAACCTCTCTCTCTGTGTCTCTCGGGCTGCCCGCCTTCTCTTCGCCCGCCCCGCAGCATGGCTGCCGTGGGAGGTGGGCGCAGCTCGGCCGAGGCCTACGGGCGGTTGGAGGGGGCGGGGCTGCGAGAGGATGGAGCGCGCGCGCGGGAGGGGGGAGGGAAGGAGCGGGGCCGCGAGGGGCTCCTCGGGCCTGGCTGGGAGGGTCCCTAGAGGGTCCTAGCCATTCGGGGGGGGGGTCTCTGGTGACCCATGTTGGGGGGTCGCTCTCTGTTGGGGGAGTGCAGACTGAGGGGTGGGCGAGGCGTTATCCCTTAAATTATTCTTTCTTTTTTTTCTTGAGATTGTGGAAACTCTTTTTTAAAAAATTACTTTCCCTGTATAGGCTGATAGGCTATGATTGGGTTTATTGATGGTTTCTGTTGATGGAGTGCAAGCTGAGGGGTGGGGGGATGTGTTATCCTTTAAATTATTATTTCCTGATTTTTTTTTTCAGATTATGGAAACTTTTTAAAAAGTTACTTTCCCTATATAGGCTGATAGGTTATGATTGAGTTTATTGATGGTCTTTTGATTGAGTGCAGACTGAGGGGTGGGTGGGGCGTTGGCGTTTTAGCAGTATTTCTTTATTTTTTTTTTGCGATTATGGAAACGTAAAAAGTTACTTTTCCTATAGAGGCTGATAAGTAATGATCGGGCTTATTAATGGTCTCTATTAATTGAGTGCAAACTGAGGGGTGGGAGGGGCGTTGGCATTTTAGCATTATTACTGTTTTGTTTTTGAAATTATGGAATCTTTTTTTTAAGTGACAATTCCTATGCACATTGATGGGTTGTCATTGAGTTTATTGACTTTTTATGAGTTGCATTCTGTTGGTTAGTCCCAGCTAGAGTAGATCCATTCAATCGATTGTTGAATGGTGAATCAATAGGGAGATGAATTTAGTGGATTCAGTGGATCTGCTATAGTTTGGATTGAAAGAGGATTTGGGCTTGCATCTATATACGGATGTTTGGGTCACTTGTACTTAGTACAGCTGTCCCCCCAATAAGTGTATTTTAATATGTTTACTCAAGAATAAGACATAAGTCCTAAAAACATTAGTGGATAACACATCCAGAGCTCAGTAGGGCTTGCTTCTGAGTAGGCATGCATGAAGTTATGGTAAAAGTTGCCTTAGGGTCAGTGACATTTTCTTTCTGCAGAGTGTATGTATAATTGCATCTTCAATGGATTAAATTCAGATATGTGTAAAAGTAAATAATTTTGTCAAACATGGACAAATGCTTCCTCCATTTTTGTTTTTTAGATAACATAAATATGTGTTGAAATTGGAGTCCTCTCTTTTGTGATAATAAGGAGAATCAGGCTCATTAGGCTGAGAAGCAAAAGTAAGAAGCAGCCTAGCATGTACATGTATGTCATACTTTCTGTTCAACCCCCCAGAGAGCTGCGTCTGTGAGAAAAGGAGGCACAGGGATCTTGTAGCACCTTTGAGACTAAGAGAAAGAAGTTGGTAGCATAAACTTCTGTAGGCTGTTTCATTAGATGCATCACTTCACTCTATGCATCTGATAAGGTAGACTTAAGTCTACAAAAGCTTATGCTGCGAATTTCTTTCTCTCAGTTGGTCTCAAAGGTGCTACAAGACCTCTTAGCATACTTATCCAGAATAGCATGGCTGTGGCTGAGTTTTAAGAAACGGAACTTGCTGTAAAGCAGCGTAGCTCAAATACAGGATGTCTGAAAATTATCTTTACATTTTAAAGATAATTTTTAGATGTATCTTGTACATAAAATGGTGTGTCTTCTATTACATAACTTTAAAGTGTAAGAAATTTAAAGTGTATGGATTTTAAAGAGAACCTGGATGAAGGGCTTGGTGGAGGCACTAGGTCGAACTTAACTGACTGAGTGTCTGGCTGCTGCTTTGGTCTATGTGTCCTATTAATGGGACCAGCATTCCCTGCATTTGAGGATGGTGGGTCTTGTAGTCTAAAACATTTGGGCGGCTACCAGGTTGATAAGAGTGCACTAAATGTATTTGGTGATTTGATACTTCACCAGTACAAACTGTACATCTGCCATCTAATATATGAGTGAAGGAACTGGTTTATTTCTGTGTCAGACCAGAACAACCATCCAGTGTTGCCTAATGAGCATAAAAACATTTGTTAGTTGATCGGACAGTCCATCAGGCTCAGTTGCATTATTGTTGAGAGTTCAAAAATGTGCTTGCCACACTTGCCCTCAACTTGAAAAAGCTATGTCATTGGACAGCAACTTGTAGAAACCCACAGCCAGCATAGACACTGGCTTGGAATGTCTGAGAGCTGTAACCTAAAGAAGTAATTTTTCCAGTCTCTCTACTTGCCATATCAACTCTCCTGTGTGAGCTTGGATGGAGAGCAGAAGATTGGGCATTGACCTCAAGCTGCATATCATAACCACTGGGATCACCTCCTGAGCACCAGTATTGACGCTGGAGAGAAAACTTTTCCCTTCTCATGTGAGGAAGCTTGATCCATAGTAATTATGAGCTTGAAAACTATGGATTCCTGGTTATTGTGATAGCATAGACTGTCATTTACACCAGTGTTATTGTGAAACAAGCTTCCAGGAGAGGGAGAAAAACACACAGTTGTAGACAATGGGTACCAGTATGGTACAGGTTCCTTACACATTAGGGGAAAAAATTGATCTATGCATGAGAGTGCCTGAAAAGCAACCATATGTACGTTTACTTGACAGTAAATCCCACCATATTCAAATGGGATTTGGTTTCATGTAGGTTTTTATCAGTTTTCAGTATTAGAGACATTAAAAATTGAGTGGATGATGACTGTAGCAGGTTTATAAGAATCCCTTCACCTTACAGGGCAAGCAGGAGTCTTTCCATTTAGGATCCAAGTTGTACTGTGTGCACTTTTTTCCAGCTTGTTCAGTAACAAAACCTGATTTGTAGTATTTTCAGACACCTCATCTTTCCACTCCTGGAATTGCTGCTTGCTTGGCTGCTTTAACAAGATGGGTTTTATACTTGAAATGTTCCTCAGCTGTCATTTTACCAGGCAGTCCTTGTAAACTATTTACTCTTTGTTCTTTTTCCCATTCTGCTTTAATAGTTGAGACATCATTTTAAACATAATTGGACTGAATGTACTTATGTCAGGGCTTTTCAGATCCTACCACAAATAATGAGATCTGTGACAATAATGTTTCCCCATGTGTTGCTTTTGTCATTTGGTTACAAAAATTAGCACATTCCTGTGTACAGTAGCTGTGAAGATAATGGCAAAATACTAAGCAGGCCTTGTAAAGGTTTGTCTGCTTTGTTTGCTAGCTTGTGGCAAAGAGAAGGTTGAGCAGTAAAGCTCAACCTCTTCATAGCAGGAAGAGAGTAAACTTTAAATCGTTAATGTAAAGTATGAATCAGTTGCTACATTTTGGGACTAAGCTACTTGCATCCAACCATTTGAGAATTCAGCTAACATACAGTTGCTTGGTGTTTAAGATACAAGAATAGAATTCTGCTTCCAAATTTGTAATTAAACTTTTACATTTATCTTCAACAAGAGGATGATGTGGATTTTAAAGTCCTTTCGGTCTTATGTTTCCGGGAGTTCAGAACATGGCTTTTAGCAATCTTGCAGTATTTTCTAGAATTGACAGAACTGTCTTTGGGATTGAACAATGTCTTACTGTATATACTACTACAGTGTAGCAGTGCAATGAAGATGACATACTCGTGGCTCTCCTGTGTAACTCAGAATCATCCTTTTTCCAACTGCACCCTAGCCCAATCTTTGTTTTTAATTAGCACAGCAAATTTGCACAGTGTATCTGAAGTAGCACAGCAAATTTGAAATGTCCTAATATTTATGGTAGGGTAAGGGTAGCAAATGAATAGTTGAGGTGGATTTTGTCTGGTGGTGATGGAAATTTTGCCAGAAATGTTTGGTTTGGTGGGATGAGAGGAAGCTGCTGCTCTTGTAGGAGATAAGAGGTGATCTGAGGATCATACCAAAGATCTATCTAGTCTAGCATGCTCTTTCCAGCTGAGAGGTCCACGAGCAGGGGATGAAGGCAACGGTTGCTTTGTGTCCCATTTGGAAGGAAATCAGGATATAAATTAAATAAATAATAAACAGCATACAGTTGGCCCCGCACATTTGTGGGTTTCACTTTCATGGGTTTGATTGTTTGCAAGTTTCTTCAATGCCTGCCTCCCCCAATGCTTCTTTTCCAGGGGAACCTTCCCTCTTGGCATCTGATCAGGCCATACGACCCTTTAAAAAACCTCTCTGGTCCTCTTCCTCCTCCATCAGCCACTGCCTGGTCAGCTGCGGACAGCTCACGAGGCAGTTTCTCAGCACTGCAAGCCCTCTCCCATTGCCCCACACAGAGAGATGAGCAAGAGAGAAGTAGCATAAGACCACCATGCTGACTCTCCTCCTTTTCCTCTCCTTTCCATGACCTGGTTTGGACCCTGGGTGCCTGATGTCCCCGCCATGCCTTGGCCCACTTCCCATAGATACACACATTTTAATATTTGAGGTTTTTTTTAACTTTTGCTGGGGTCCTGTTCCCCTAACCATAGCAAATGTGGAGCACCAACTGTACAAGACAATTGTGAATGCCACTTAATGGTTAAATGCTAATCTTACCATTGCTTTGCTCCCATCAAAAACTGGTGATAGTAATTTTATTATTTTGAGGGAACGGTCCAGTAATCTGATTTTATTTTTGTTTGGAAAATGTCAAGCTTTCAAGATCGTACTGACTGAACAGAATATCTCAAAGTCATTACCAGACTCTCTTATAAAAAAAGGAAAAAGCCATTGATATCTTTGGAATTTTCAGCAGTAGCTAAGAGTGGAAAGAGACTAGATTTCTGATTTTATTGCAGTGAAGACCTTTAATAATCTATAGTATTAAGATTTCTGCATCATTGTATATTAATTTTCAGATACTCTTGTACAAACTTCAGGTCAAGGCATGGGGTATAGGAAATGGATCTGGTTTCACCTGGGTATGTGGTTCTAGTTTGACTGCAATATATAAAATTAATGTAGGAGAATAACATGAATGATTCATTACATTAAAGGCATTTTGCCAGAATAATTTGCAGCTCCAGGACTTGTCTTTAGCCCCAGTGTTTTTTCACTATAAATTTGTATGGTCATAATGATGCAGTTGTGATCCAGCACTCCTCTTTAAAGACTGTGCTAAGAGCTTCTTTCTCAAGTGCAGACTCCCCATCTTGGAGCAGACCATCTCACCACAAACCCTTTCCTCTCTCCCCCTACAACTCTTTTGCCGTTTTTGTTTCATGAACTGTCTTTTTAATGAGAAGGAACAGAGCAGCCAACTGTAGAAAAGAGGAGGAGACAAGAGACTCATGAATAATCAAATTCAGTTAAACCCATAAAAGTTGAAGGCTAACTGTAGTTATGGTCCCCTTTAATACTGTGAGCATTTAGTTAATCACTTAAATGCCATTTTGAGAGATATTCAAAATTGATCTATACCAAATTTTCAAACATAAGTTAATATCGAATGGTTTATCATGATGGGTGGACATATTTAGTGTGACTGGAAGTCGTGGAAATAGCAAAAGTTCATTAATGTCTACATTTGAAGTAAACAAAGCACAAGAAGGGATAAGAGGCTAAATCCAGTGTTAATACTGGCTCGAGCTGACCCATTGAAATGAATTGTCATGAAATAAATAAGTCCCATTGCTTTCAGTGGGACCAAAAGTAGATTTAGCCCATGAGCTTTAATCTTTGTTTCCTTAACCAATAATTAATGAATGCAGCTGTTCTTGTTTATTGTATGATATAATATTTCGTATTTGTATTTTTTGTTCTTAAGCTAGTTTGACACCCACCACATGTTGACTGACAGAGATACAAGCTAGTATCTTCAGGCTAGTATGTCATGTAGTCTGTGGGAAACCCTGGGAAGGGATCTTAATATCTGTTGGCATGTCTTAAGCTCCCTCTACGATTAAGAATTGCTTCAGGTGGTCACAACGAGTGATATATGGCTTGCTTCTTGATCCATGATAATTGTCAGTCAAAACTTTTCCTTTAGATGTATGCTAAGTTTATTTTGTTTATTTCTATATTTCACCAGAACAGAGCAAGTTTTCACAAACATTGAATGGAACTCCGTCCTCAAGCACAACCAGTGGTGGGATGGATCCCTCCCATGCTTGCAGCATTCTGCAGCAGCTCAAAACTATGTACGATGAAGGACAACTAATAGATATTGTTGTGCAAGTGGATCATGGGAAGACGTTTTCCTGTCATCGGAATGTTCTTGCTGCAATCAGTCCTTATTTCAGGTATGCTGCAATCTGTTACTAGACTACTTCTTCGATAGTGTGCGTGTTTATAGTAGTTGGTATTACAGATTCCACACATCAGCCACAGATCCTGAAGTAAACAGGGTAATAATTCAACTGTGTGTTCAAAGCTGGGCAACCATAGTTAATGGGTTACAGGTCTTACATGTTTATTTCATTGTTCCCAGTATAAGAGATGGAGTTCTCAGATTGCGTCATTTTTGCTGCTTAGGATTTGTAGCAGTGTTTCTTCTTCAGAAGAGTCTGTCATGTTGCATTTACATGTACTGCTGTTTAGTAGAATATGGAGAAGAGTTCTTTCTTTTCTCAGTCCTTTGATTAGGAAGCATATGCAAATGGTTAAAAGTCTGTTTTCCCTTCATCCCCATCTCCTGCATTTATTTGTTGTGTTATTCCAAACATAGGATGACTTGGGGCAGTCTCTACACAGCTGCCAACTCTTTCTGCGAGACTTTTAGTTCCCATTTCCACAGTTTAAACCCGTGTACTCTTTAGCTTAAAGAAATTAGGGATTTTTCATTGGGAAGAAAATTGCAAAAAAGGTTGCTTTCAAGTACTCTGAGCTACTCTATATTGCATCAGAGCTCACCCAGTTTGTCTTAATGTAAACACCTGTGCTGTTCGTGCTGCAAGTTAATTCTGCCCTTATGCACCGTTTTGTTTATCACTCATTGAGCTAAACCTAAGCCTGCTACTGTAGGTATGTCTATTGTAAGAAGGTTCTGTTCATTTATGTGCTTATGTTTTGCATACTCAGCTTGATGAACTTGAATACATATCTAATATTGGGTTGCCACATTATGCAAATTCAATAGAATTTTGAGCTTAGTGCTGCTGGAACTGCAAACTATTTAGCTTGCAATACTCTTAACAGCTATGTAGGCAGCACATAATAAGTAGGCAGTTTCTCTCTGGCAGTTGCAAGACTCACCTTGATTACTACATGTTGCGGTCTCTGCCCTGAGCAGTAGCTTGTAAATGTGCACATTAGCTGTGACAGTTGTGACAGTCAGCTGCTAGTGATGATATGGTAAAAGCTCAATGAACAAAATTACAGTTGCCTTATTGGTTGTCTGAATAGTGTTGATTGCAGTAGCCATAAAAGAATTTTAAGATGAGACAAGTTTCAGCACAACCTACTGATAAAAATATTTAGACTTATTGTTAAGATGTTGACAGAACTTTTTAAGTAACTGCATATTTTCTTTTTGTAGATCAATGTTCACTAGTGGCCTTACTGAGAGTACCCAGAAAGAAGTTCGGATTGTTGGTGTTGAAGCAGAGTCCATGCATTTAGTACTGAACTATGCATATACCTCCAGAGTAACACTGACAGAGGCCAATGTCCAAGCTTTGTTCACTGCAGCTAGTATCTTCCAGATTCCTTCTATCCAGGACCAGTGTGCTAAATATATGATCAGTCATTTGGACCCACAGAATTCAATTGGTGTGTTTATCTTTGCTGATCACTATGGGCATCAGGAGTTGAAAATCAGATCACAAGACTACATTCGTAAAAAGTTTTTGAGTGTCACCAAAGAGCAAGAATTTCTCCAGCTGAGGAAAGATCAACTCATAGGCATACTGGACAGCAATGACTTAAATGTTGACAAGGAAGAGCATGTCTATGAAAGCATTATAAGGTGGTTTGAACATGAGCCCAACAAAAGAGAAGCCCACTTGCCGGAAATCTTTGCCAAATGCATCCGCATGCCCCTATTAGATGAAGCATTCATAGAGCAAATTCCTCCAATGTTTGCACAGGCTATAGCCCAAAACTGTGTACAGAAAGGACAAACTAGTGCCAATGGCTATACCCAGCGGCTTGGAATGACTGCTTCAGAAATGATCATCTGCTTTGATGCTGCCCATAAACACTCAGGAAAGAAGCAAACAGTGCCTTGTTTAGATTCTGTCACAGGGAGAGTCTTCAAACTATGCAAGCCACCCAATGATTTGCGAGAAGTGGGGATTCTTGTTTCACCTGATAATGACATTTACATTGCTGGAGGATACAGGCCAAGCAGTAGTGAGGTCTCCATAGACCATAGAGCAGAAAGTGACTTCTGGATGTATGATCATTCAGGCAATAGATGGATCCCTAAGGCTCCACTGCTTCGTGCCAGAATAGGCTGCAAACTTGTTCATTGCTGTGGTAAACTGTATGCAATAGGCGGCCGGGTTTATGAAGGAGATGGGCGCAACTCGCTAAAGTCTGTGGAGTGTTACGATAGTCGAGAGAACTGTTGGACAGCTGTCTGTCCAATGCCTGTAGCAATGGAGTTTCATAATGCTGTGGAATACAAAGAGAATATCTATGTTTTACAGGGTAAGATGTTTGTATGTGTAGGAGTATTTGGAGAAGAGACTTATCTGAATTAATCTACTTCTGAGTCACTTTTCAGAGAGTTCTCTCTTGTTTGATGGGAGGGTTCTGCTCATCTACAGTATAGACAAAGCAAAGTTAAATCACTTTGGTGTAAGTTGCCTATTGTTAATCATGATAAGGGTTTGCTATCGAGCTGTTAAGTGTTTCAGACTATAGCTGATAATTCAAAGGAGGGGAAAATGATGTAGTTGATACGAAGGCCTTCTGTGAGAACTACTTGCCAGAATCATAGTAGAATTTACTAGAGCTGCTGTCTGTATCAGGAGGTGCATGCAATGCTACGAAGTTCATGAACAGGAGAGTTAACCAGGCCATAGCTCACTGGAAGAGCAGATGGCTAGAATTCATAAGTTCCCTGGCATTACTGGTGAAAAGGACCTTGGTAGCAGGGTTGGCAAAGAGGGCTTTGAAAGTCTCTGCCATTCAGAATACAGCACTGCATACATGGACCAGTGGACTGACTCTGTGAGGAAGCTTTGTATATTTATATTCCCCTTTTTGCAGATCTTTAAGGCATTTTGTGCAATGCTTAGACTCCTGGAATGCCACTTTCTGCTAATTTCTTCTTTGTTTGCACTGTTCAGTGTCCTCTGTAGGCCCCTACCTTACTTGTTCCTTTCAGAGCCACACAAAGTATAACTTTTATAGTCCTGCCATGCAGTTTTTTTTTAAAAAAATAGCTGGGGGCAGTGTGAGCTTGGTAGAGACTGTGGCATTGGGACTTCTTAAACTTTTTCTCTCTACGATAATCTCTGTCAGAAGGAGTATGGAGTCCACTTGATAATGGTATAATGAAAGCATCTACAGGCACCAGTGGTGATCAGCAGGCACAGGGGACACTTGATTTAAGACCATGGTAGTAGAAGAATTAGTCACTGTCTCTTCCTTTGTACTATGATCCTGATCCTGCTTGCACCTTGCCACAACAATTAATTTTAAATCGTGCACACAATGGCTAAACATGTGATACCACATCTATTTTGGTTCTGGTGACAATGCTTTTATGAATGATGTTGCTGTCTTTCCAGTAAGTTGCAAAGCTTCTAGTAGTAATGTGTTGGCTCCAGACACATGAACCAAAAACATTCCTGTTCACTACAGATCTGTAAAATGTTTAGACTTATGACAGAAACCTACTGAGAAATGAAGATTATGGGTCAGCATTTAATAGTCTGGGGGCAATTTGTAGTCCTCATACAGATGTGAAAATGGTGAATTATGAGCCTCAGTTAAATGTCTAGTGGAATAGGACATAGAGATTTTATTTCATGCAAGCTAATACATACTGAAGAAAAAAGTCAATGTGGAGGAAAATAAACAACGTCAAAGGTTAATGTGAATGCATATAAGTGCTGTGTGAACATATTGGCCTTACCCAACTGAAAGTGAACTGGTATTAATGCCTGTAAATTTTAGAAGTGTTTCCTACTTTAAAGACATAGATGCTGTTCCAGGGGTTATGTGGCTGAAGATCATAAATGTTGTGTGGGGAATCTTATTTTATGTAGAAGATATAGTGATAAGCCATTTAAGATACCTGGTTTAATTTTAGAACTTATCTAAGTGGTAAAGTGGTTCCAGTGCCCCCCCTCAGGTATGCTTTTGGAGTTTTTTTCTATATTGTTGAAAACAGGTAGCTGCTTCCAGTGAAGTAGTAATGTCCAGGGAATTCAGTGGGATTGAAGAAGCTTTGGCAGGTTTGTCACACAGTGCACCTTGTAAATGAGAGAGAGTGAGTTTGTGCTGAAATGCTTCAACAAACAAGGAAAACACTATATTAGTCCAAAGACTGAATCTTTTATCATTGCATAATGATTCATGAAAAAATATTTACACTTTGGCTATATGCATTTCTGCCTTGGGGTTTTCATGCAGTGCTTAAGACACTGAATAGCTTAATCCAAGACAGTGGTATGCGAGTTCTTTCCCCTCTGCTATTCATGTACTGTTGTACACCTGTACCACTTACAGTGCCTGAGGCTTAGTCATACAATAATTTTAGTCTAATTTCTCCTGGTGAAGCACTTCACCAGACCATTCCAATCCACATTCAGATCTCACTTTCAGAATGTGTTCATAAATTGAATTTGCTGTTGGGAGCCCAGATTTGGAGAAGGTTATGTTAGTGTGCTTCACTAATTGCTTCAAACTGATAAAAATCATCATGGATAGAGAAGGAGATTCACCCAAAAGATAGCGCAGATTAATCCTCAGTTAGGCTTCATGTATTAATGAATAGCATTGTTGATGATATTTCATTAGTTTATGTTTAAATATGTATTTTCTACTATGATCAAGTGTGAATATGCATAATTGTCCTCTTTGATTATGCAAACACTGTACATAGAAAAGTGATCTGATTTTCTCACTGGAGTACTAACTTCTGATAAATTCTAGTACTTATACAGTCAGCCTTCCACATTTGCAGGTTTCACTTTTGCGAATTTGATTATTCACGGATTATTTGCTGTCACTTCTGCTGCCTCCCTCTGCCATTTTTAATAGGGACTGCAAGCCTTGTGAGACTGAGAAACGGCGAATGAGGCTTGCAAGTCCCTCTTAAAAATAGACTGGGGCAGCAGCGGAGGTGGCAGTCAGCCTCACCAACCACCAACTTCTGCCTTGTGAAGAAATCCTGATACCTCAAAGGAATCCATGGTGAGTTGAACATGGTGATCATACTTCTTTGTATGTGTATTAAATATGGTTTGGGAGGGCCTAGAGTTATTCACAGTTTTTCCACTTCCATGGGAGTCCTGTGTCCGTAACCCTAGTGAATATGGAGGGATGACTGTATATATAAATGCTCCTGATATGATTTCATATATCCTAGCAAAGCCATAACTGCTGCCAAATTTGGGTGTGAATTTTGAAAAGTGACTTAAAGCCAGCAGTTACTGTGGAATAGCCTTACTAAGGCTCACTAGGTTTGTTGTTGTGTGCCTTCAAGTCATTTCCAACTTATGGCACCCCTAAGGTGTGCCTGTTGCAGGCTTTTTGTGGCAGAATTTGTTCAGAGAGTGTTAGCCCTTCCTTTGAGGCTGTGAGAGTATAACTTACCCAAAGTCACCAAGTGGGTCTCCTTGGCTAAGCAGGGATGTGAACCCTGGCCTGCCACTGTCCTAGTCCAGCACTTAAACCACTATACCACGTGGGCTCTACTTCATAGTAGAAGATCTGATTGGCCTCTTAAAAAACTGGGAATCCAGTAAGCTGAATCTTTTACTGTGGAGTTTGCCTAGTATTAAGGCAAATTCCTACATTTTTTAAAAAATCTCTCTCCCTCCCTCTCTCTTTTAATACTACTAACATTTCAGTTTTTCTTTCTTTCTGTTCTTAGGAGAATTTTTCCTCTGCTATGATCCTCAAAAAGATTACTGGGGTTTCTTAACTCCCATGACTGTGCCTAGGATCCAGGGTTTGGCAGCAGTCTACAACAACTCTATCTACTACATTGCTGGAACCTGTGGAAACCATCAGCGTATGTTTACCGTAGAGGCCTATGACATTGAATTGAACAAATGGACTCGAAAAAAAGACTTCCCATGTGATCATTCCATTAATCCATACATTAAACTTGTCATCCTCAAAAATAAACTTAATTTGTTTGTTCGAGCCACTCAAGTCACTGTTGAAGAACACGTCTTTAGAACCAGCAGAAAGAATTCTCTTTATCAGTATGATGAAGTTACTGACCAGTGGCATAAAGTGTATGAAACTCCAGATAAGCTCTGGGATCTTGGACGTCATTTTGAATGTGCGGTTGCTAAATTGTATCCACAGTGTCTTCAGAAAGTTATTTGACTGCAGTTTTTTTCCTCCTTTCATTGGTAAAAGGCCTTAGTGACTTTGGTATTTAATGCTTGCAGAAAAAAATCTGTTTTTAATGAAAAACAAGTTCAATTCTGTCAGTATTTATGTGAGCTAAAATGGATGGCTTTTTTTTTACATGGGGATGGGTGCTCTTTAAAGGTTGCAGTGGGGAGAAGGGAATCAGTGGCTTAGTTTCCTAGTGGATGTTTTCCTGCGCAGTAAGGTGGGTTATGAAGTGCAATTAATCAGCATTTTCTCTCCTAGAGTCATTTGATCATGTTCTAGAGTGACAGTTTGACTAAAAGCAAGAGTAGATGAATTGAGGGGTAACTATGCACTCCAGTAAAGCAAATCTAATATGAATAGCTAGGGTGAAGAGAGCAAGTTTGAAGTGACTTCTTATTTAAAATACGGGTAAAATCTGAGGCAATATCACTTGTTTGCTGTTATAGATTCAGTGACACTAAATAAGCAAATATCTGGTCCTTATACCTCTTCTGTGTGTATAATGGTACTGGAGTATTTTATGTTTATACATTGTGGTAGTTTCTGAAGATGTTGCAGCAGAACATGAGCTACCATTTGAAAAAGAGAAGGCCTTTTTGAGTTGGCTGCATTGCTTCTCTTTTGTGAGTTTGATGTGTATGGTCTTCTCTTAATCTTCCAGTGGCGTTGCAACAGTCATTACCTATTGTAGAGCTTCAAAAGCAGTTGAATATGGTGGTCACTCCATTAAGGGCTTAAACCCGATGGTGCTAGTACATTTTTAATACTTGTAAGTTGAAATGGGTCAAATGGAATTGCCTGTGTAAAGCTGTCAGTTAGCATTAATGTCTCTAGTCTTAAGCATGTTTTTTGCTGCTTTGTGTGTGAACTCCTTTTTTATTTGAATTTGTGGAGCTAGTTCTTATATAGAATAAGGATGAGCTATGTAATCTTTATGGCTGTTTAGGGGGAATTGTTCCATCTTTTAGAAGGTTAAGCACTCAATGCACTTTTTGTCTCTCCTTCAGTAACTTTGACAATATAGCCAAACTAGTCTTAGTTATCCTGCAATCCTGTGTTTGCTTACCTGAGAGTAAGCCCTGTTGAATATACTAAAATGTACTTTCCAGTAAATGTGCATAGGGTTGCACAGTGATACAGGTGGTTATTGGGGGCATAATACTGGGCCATTTTGGAGCAACATGGCTTGCAAACTTCACACCTTCCCTTCTGTTACTGTTTTGCCATGTGATTGAATTCTGGTGAATTCTGATATAACAGTGAATCTAGTGTAAAAGCAGTTCTGGCTGTTTCCGTTGTCTTTGGAGTTTCCCGGTTGTTGTCTAGCCTTCAGTTGTCTCTCGAGTAATGTGAATGTTTGCACTACTGAGCTTTGTGATCCAAGTATAGGCAGTCCTGCACATCACTGACTACCAATGTGACATTACATCTAAGTTATATTTGAAGAAACTGAATAAGGCTTTGTGTTTTCCAGATCTCTAAGTAGTCTTACTGTGATGGCTTTAAAAGATTAATAGTATCTTTTAACTGGTGGCTCTCTCTCTTTTTTTTTTATGGCTAAGAAGTGAGGAGCACAATGGCTCAAAATAAAATATGCCCTGCTTTTAGCTTCATTCAGTTTAAGTTCTACTTTAAAACATGATTTGTGTCCAAGAACGCTCACTGCTTTTTACTTTACTTTAATAGTTAAATCCATCAAGCTGTGGTTTAAGAGAGAAAATTTAAAGCCGTATTAATTCAGTAAATATAATTTGTTTATTCCCAGTAATGTTTTGCGTTCATACGATCCCACTTGGCTATGTACATTTTAAATCTTGCACAATACACTGAACACAACTGTGAAACAAAAAGGATAATAAAGCCTCATTCTGTCACATACCTCATCTTCCAGAGATTCAGCAAGTAGCTTTTTCTTTGGGCTTCTTCATACAACATGCTGGAGGTATGTAGTCTGGACATTGAGATAAAATATCTGTAATTATCTTGAAATGATGTGGTTAAATTCCTTTTTTTGTCACTCGACAGCTCTTGTGTATCAGGCTAATGAAGAATGTGTGGTTAGCTGCAGTTCACTTAATGCTTATGTCCTCTCATTACATCTGAACCCCTACAGCCTCTAATTCAACTCTTGCTTCAGTAGCACTAGAATTCTCAATTTGGGAGTATCAGAGTTGCAAAACTGTATAGTTAATCACATCCATTGTCTGACCAGCCATGTAGCTGGCTGGAAATGTAAATACAATTCAAAAGGTTCAGGGTAATTTTAGTTTAGTGGTTCAGGGTGTGTGGTGTGTCCCTCCCAGTAAGTAGAAACAATGGGAAAAGAATCAAGAGCAATGAAGTGCTCTTCAGAGATAGTTGAATTAACCTCAGGGCTGTAATTATCAAGTGTATTGAGACTGTGGGTTGTGTGACCAGTGACTGCTTGTCTGCTACCTAAGATGTGAGTTCTTGTGCTTTCTCTGAATGAAAGACTGAGACTTTGATGTCTCAAGTATAGTTGTGGAGGCTGAATTTTTAAAATAAATTTTTTTCTCCTTAGGTTGCTTGTTCAGTTTTCTTCCTATTTAGTTAGCTATATTTCTGCTGCAAACTTTCTGAAGCACCCTTCCTTACATCTTGCATTAGTTTTTTTTTTTTGCATAAAAGGGGTGTATGTACCTTTCAAAAACATTCAGTTGAAAAACCTGTTACAAGAGTTATTGCTGCTTCTTGACAATCTTCTGTATTTATTTAGTAGAAAGTTCAGTCTGACTTGAAGTTTAAGAAATTAGCTTAATTTAGTAAATAAGTCTGTCGTGTGATGTATAGAAATACAGTATGCTGTGGTTAACGCTGCAGTAGTTTTGTTCTTATTTTTTTTTAATCTGCACTAAATACAAAGAACTTTGTCTAACCATTCATACTTGCGGGGTTGGGGGAGGGTTTGATTGTAGTGTCCTTGAAAGCTAACTCTTGAAATTTTTGCCATGGGGGTGGAATATATTGAGTTGTATGCATGAGTAATTATTTAAGCAGTAATACTAACTTTAGTTGTTTACATGCTTTTAAATTATACAGTGAGAACTTGCCAGTGCAAACTTGCTTTTGAAAAATCTGATTCTAAAACAAACCTGCACAGTGTGTCAACAGATGACACTGTTTCACCGAAGTTACTATAATTGCGCTGATCTGTGTAAGGTTATCTTTGATCTTTCTGCCCTTTTGTTTTTTGTGCTGTTCATATTAGCTTCTTGAGTTTTCACTCTTCCTTCACTGCTTTTTTTTTTAAAGGCTTGGAGAAAGCCTGTTTTTCCACTTGAGCTTGTTGACTTGAAAGCAGAGTCCACCAGGCACTGCTGATGCACATTATCTACAGCTTTGCATGTGACCCATGGAACTGAAGCAGGGCTCAGCAACAGCAGCAGAGTCCAGTGGGCTTCTCCCTGAACCTGTCATAGCTGACAGCGCTCTGCACGCAGCTTGCATAGTATCCGCACTCCTTGTGTTCCAAAATTGGGGTAGGAATGGCATCAGATGTTCAGTGCTCAGGTATGTCAGTAAGAAGTACTGTAGTCCTCTGAGGGCAAACGTTTGGATTTTTAAACATTTTGCCATAATTGCACAATTTTGCATTTTTACTTAATGTCATGTTAATTTTCTTAAAATAAACTTATTAAAATATAGTTGATTGTAGTGATTTTATTTCCTTTACTTGCATGTGTTTGTAAATTCATGCATACTCTGGAAAGAAAGGCTGTCCTCTGTATTAATAACTCTAAACATTTGAGACTCTATGTCTTCTAGAGCTGATTGATACAAAGTTATAGTCACATCTTTCCTCTGCTTTCCAGTTGGAGCTGGAACCTGGAATGCCTGCAGTCTAACACTCTTCAGTTTAAATATGGATCTTTTGCAGTCCCATGCAGGGGGAAATGGTTTGTATATGCTTTTTAAACTCTGATCTCTTTGCATCTGATTCATGTAAATAGGCCCATAATTATCACATATCCAATGGACATGTGGATTATTCCTCCAGTATTCTCTTCATGCTCTACCTCCCCAGTGCTGGGCTTAGAAACACTGCAAATCCCCTGGAGGGAAAAGCAGCTTGAGGGGCCCTTTTCAGTAAGAAAAATAGCAGACTTCCCATTGTTGCTCTTGGTAGGGTGGGAAGAGGAGTGTGTTAAAAACAAAAATATGGAACACAGAGACTCGGGGGGGGGGTTCACTTGCTGTTGTGAACGACAATGTTATTGATTCTCAAAGATTTTCACTGTCCCAGGATACCAAACAAGGATGCCATCTTTCACCTCTTATTTGTTCCACAGTTAGAAACTTTAGTGAAACTAATCTGCAGAGATTCAGACATTAAGGGTATGATGATGAAAAACAAGGGACATAATATTAGCCTTTTTGCTGGTGATGCCCTCCTATTTTTTCCAATGTCCAAAATAGCATTTTAAAGTATAAAAAGATCTTGAAAGATCTCTGAATATTCTGGTCTGACAATCAACTAGGAAAAGTCAAAATTGTTCTGCATCAGCATCTGAGGAGAGGAACAAAAACAAATGTAGGTATCTCTGGTTTGTCACTCAGCTGCTCTTACATCAGATATCTTGGTGTTTCTCTAACAAAGGATTTCAGTCAGTTGAGCTACTTGGAAACTATAAGCAGCTATAATCATAGATCAAACTACAACTGAAAGAATGGTCTGATTTAAAGCTGCCAGGAAAAATAGCATTAGTAAAAGCTTATATTTTACTTAAATATATTTTTATTTTTCAAATTATTCCCTTAAACCCTGTGACAAAACATCTGAAAAATGGGCAAATATTGAGAAGTTTATTGCAGGGGAACAAAATCTGTTTTGTTAATGGGATGAAATCTAATGAAGTTAAAATGGGAGGACTTATGATGCCCAATTTAGAGAAATTTTGTTTGGCATTTCAGTTGGTACAATTCATTACATTTACTAAATCTAATGGAACAGTTGCATAGATTGAAATGGAAAGGGATATCATTTTAGGTATAGCCAATGCCTTTATCCTTCAGAAAAAATATTGAAACAGATTGAGAATCCCTTTTTGTTTGAGATGTTCAGGACATGCTTTTCTTACGTTATGTAACATTAAGTCATATCTAACTTATGGTGACCTGAAGGGGTTTTCTGGGACTGAGCATGTGTGACATGCTCAAGGCCAATGGCCATGTGGGGAATCTAACTCTGGTCTCCAGGGTTGTAATCCAATGCTCAAACCACTATACCATGCTGTCTCCACCTTAGTCTAGCTATGTCCCTGTCCCTGCTTAATACACCCTAGTTTTCAGCAAGCTAATAAATTTAACCAGTTTGTCATTTGGAAACAAAGGATATATAGGCTTAGAGATTTGTTTGTAAATGGAAGACGAATAACAGAAGGATAGCCAGCAGGAAAATTGGAAGAACATACCCCTAGTTGGCTGAACAAATCCAAGTCTTCATGTTGATTCTAGGTTATGGTTAGGGATACAGGTCCACCCTGTTTCCTTACAACCTTTGAGACATATTGCCTTGATACTTCCATTAGAACTAAGGGACTGGCCTCTGAGATAAAACTAATTATTGAGATTACATATGGGTCCAAAAAAGCATCTAAAAGTACATGGGAAGCTGAAGTTGGAGTACAGAGCACCCAAAATAAATGGGATACAGTTTGGAGATCTGCCTCATGTAAGTTGCTGTCTGCGATTGTAAAGGAGGGTGATATACCCCTTAAAGACTGCACAGGATCGATAACAATCTGTCAGATAGGTGCTGGAAAGGCTGTGATAATGTTGGTACATTGGAACCTGTGTGGATTGGCTGCCCTGAAATAATTCCATTCTGGCTGGAAGTTCTTAATTGGATTTAAAAATAACTAATGAAAAAGTGTGTGTGTGTGTGTGTGTGTGTGTGTGGCTTCAAGTTACCTGTTGATGTACAGCAGTCCCATGAGTTTTTTTAATACATTATTTTTATTAAAATCCAATTCTTGACTACATTACATAAGCACCTTTTCAAATATAACTTAATACATAACATCATACATAACATAAACATATTTTACAGTATGGAATATACAATAATACATCAGACAAAGAAGAAGAAGCCTTAACTTATGCCAATCAACTTAATAGCTAGTGCCTTACTTGGTAACTAGTACCTACTTAAGAGCTAGTAGAATGAAGAAGAAGAGATATAAATAGGAAAGAAAAGATAGATTTTAAAAAAGAGAGAGAAGGGGGAAAAAGGAAATAGTGAAACTGGAAAAGAATGAAAAAAAGTGAACTTCCCCATTTGGTGGGTTGATAGGTTTGAATAATTCGAGTAAAGTATCAACTTTTCTTTATATATACAAGGAGGAAGAATGGAAAAACATGGAGAAAAGGTAAAAAGGTAAAAATGTATACTATTGATATTACAAGTATTTGATGTGTTAAAAACTAAATATACATTATCCCTGCCCTTATTTCCCTTTAAATCAATTTCCACAGTAGCAGTCATAATCAGTAGGAAGATATCTTCTCTTTCTCCAACAACAACAAACTTAGCCTGGGTTAATTCAGTATATTACACCTAACCAGTCCTTTGAAATGAAAAAGAAATGCAGCTGTGTATTTATTTATTTATTATGATCAATAGATCAGATAAAAACAGCTGCGTATTAAAAAAAAAATTCTAGCAGTCACTATTGAATTAAGTAATATGGTTACAATAAACTCATTGTCGACTTCACTTAATAATGTTTCCTTCTAGAAAAGATCAGGGGATTGTCAATTGGGGTTCTCTTGGGGAAAAAAAATCGAATGGGAAGACCAAACTGGCCTGGCCCTAGGCAAAAGAACAGCTTAGATGAACTTGCTTCTCCCCATCCTCCCCCATCAGGAGATGTACTTAGCTTTAACTCTAAGTTGCTGTTGGATTGCAGAACCAAAGGTAAGTGTGGTCACACCCCACCAAATGGACAGAAGAGTGAGGTCTGCTGAGTTGTACCGTATGACAAACTTGTTTTAAAGTTAACTATTTGGAAAGCCAGTGAAACCTGATGGCTGGTTTCCAGGCAATAGGAATAGTATGTCATGTCATGCCCTGCGTTCAGAACGTGGACTTTGACTCAGAGTCTGAAACAGGGGGCATGCCAAGACCTGCTGTACAGGAAGAGGTTACAGTGTCACAAACAGAACAGGGGGTGGTGCCAGCTCCAGCAGAGAGTCTTGCCACATCAGACATAGAAGATAACTTACCAGTACCCATCTTTGCTGAACTCAGACAACAAAGAGAGTGCTTATGTCAATCCCAGAGAATTTATACCCAGAAACAATTGCTCGGGCAACAGCTGTGTTAGGTGGCTGACCTATACAGCTGCTGCCCTTCCCCTCCAGGAGTTGTCAGAGCTTATCTACCTTCTCTGTTTGCTGGATGCCTTGCTGAACTCTATGCCTGACTCTGGATTATCCTAGCTGAGTTTGGATCCACTTGCCTTCGAATTCTGTTGGACCTTATTCTTGACCTTGTGCTTACTGTATAAAAGTAAGTAATGAGCTGGGAGCTGTTTGTTTTGTTTCAATTATCAGCTGTGTGGCTGGGACTGAGATAGGACACCTCAAGAATGAAACCTAGCACAGTGGCAGAAGGGCTTATGGATGAGAGTAATTCTAGATGACCCAAAGTTTTGTGTGTGTTTTGAGCCTTCAGTGAGAACTAGCCAGTTCTCAAAAGCCAGAGGGTGGCTTTTGGCTTGTGATTAGCAGCAGAGGAAAAGACACAGGGAATTGATGTCTGAGGTAGAAACTGATTGTTCAAAGTCTGTCAGATGTTTAAACTTAACCTTTCAACACTGAACTACAGCTGAACTCTAACAAGATACTTTATTTCCGCTCTTACTATATGACTGCTGAGTCAATATGAGTTATCTAAAATCACTGTAATAAAGAGAACACACTATCTTAAACAGTTTTTTTCTGAAGAACAATTAAAACTCTAGCCCTGTTATGCAGAAGTTATGATTAAAAGCGTGGAGCCAAGCAAAGTGATGTTGGCATGGCACCTTATTGGATTGGAACTGCCACACCAATCTGAGGGAGAATAAAAGACTTGTCAAATACATGTGTGTTGGAAACAGTCTTGAAAACATGATTAAAAAATGTGTTCTGTACACACTGGGGTGGGCAACTGCCACAGGAGCTATTTTTTACCACTCCACTGAGCCAAAAATCAGTCTCGGCAGTGACCAAAAATATACCTCTGGGTTGAACTTGCAGATTTTTCAGCTGAAAAACAGTTTTCAAGGCTTGTGGGCAGGGATGTGTGGTGTCAAAATGCTACCCAGAATGAAAAGTGTGAAGGATTTCTGGCCTCAAAAAAAGAGGAGGGGTTGCATTTCCTCACCCTGCTATAGAGTAACTCTATAGAGCTCTTGTTGTCTGTAAGTACTGTGTAAAATGCACTTTGATGACCTTGCCTAGTTCAGCAGTGTAGCCCCGGCAAAACCATTTTTAATTTTTATTTGTCTTTCTGGGGCCAGCAATTAAATAAGTAACCACTTTAACACAATCTCTGGGACACCTTACCTCAATCCCTGAGTACCCTCTCTAATATCTGTTGGAGATCATAGCTGTTTATTCCCCTGCATCCTTACTATACTTCCTAAACTAGGACCCTTGCTGAAGCAAGATTTAGCTGTCAGTACAGCTTGGTTCTGTATGTGAGACGACATCTCTTCTGCCTATGGCAATAACGTACTTTATGCCAGCCCTGGAGGCTGCTTATTCACATTTGGAGAGTTCAAAATACTGGACCAGGACAGAAACAGTTTTTTAATACTACCTTGATTTTCAGGCTTTGAAGTACCCTTGAGAGATAGTGGTGTTAGGAAATGCATACCTTGAATGGAATTGGCATGGCAAGGAAGAACTCAATAATCCATTACAAACAACTTCAACCCACCATGTAATTCTGAAAGAGGACCTTTACCCACACCCTGCATTCATCCTCCCCATCTTTTGGCCCAGCATCTCCATGGAAGCTTGTGAATCAATGTGATAACTGCAAGTTACAGCTTTCAATTAATTAAAATAAATCCATTCTAAAACAAAATAACTCTGTAGTGCATACCCTTGAGGTCTCCTCAACTTTAGGAAGTCTTACGTTTGATGGTTTTGGAGCTGTGGTGGGGACAAATACTCATTTTAATAGTATAAACTAAGGAGAATGCACAAGTGGACTAGAGAGAATCCATTACAACACAAGCCTTTACCAGTTGCTGTTGTGTTCTCCACCACTAGGTAGAGTTCTTTTCCAGACAAGCTTTCTGGCAACTTTTTTTTTAAGATAGTAAATACTAGTGAGAAACCAGTGTGGTATTGTGGTTTGACCATTAGATTACAACCCTGGAGACCAGGGTTTGATTCCTCACTCGCCATGGGTGATTTTGGGCACATCACACACTCTCAGCCTCAGAAAACCCCATGATAGGATCTCTTTAGGGTTGCCATAAGTCAGAAACAACTTGAATGCATACAACAAATACTAGTGAGAGTCAGTGTGATGTAGTGGTCTGAGCATCACACATGACCTGAAGGCACACAACAACAAATACTAGCAACCAAATTCTTCATCATCCATCATCATCATCTTAACAACAACAAGGAGGAGGACGACGAGGGACTGTAGTTCTTTCCTAGTTTGTTTTTTGTTCTGCTAGTCTTCTTCACAGAGAGAGCTATTTATTTACTAGCAATATGTAGCATTGAGGGCCAGTGTGTTGTAGTGGTTTGAGTGTTTGACCACAGCTCTGAAGACCAGGTTTCAAATCCCTATTCAGCCATGGAAACCTGCTGAGTGACCCTAGGCAAGTCAGACTCTCTCAGCCTCAGAGGAAGGCAAAGCCTCTGAACAAATCTTGCCAAGGAAAGCCTGACTTTATTGTCTTGGTTAAGTCAGAAATGACTTGAAGGCACACAACAATATCAAGCATTACTAAGGGGAATAATTTATTATTGTACAGTTTCAATTGCTCTGGAGGATGAATGCTCATTTCTTCAGCCGCTCAACTGTTCTACACAGAGCCCCCCCAAAATGAATTCCATGTGTGCCCCACAGCCGGTCTTTTAAATCAGACCATTCTAAACATACCTTCTAAATCTGAAACAGTTAGAAACTTATTTATGTAAGTTTGTGTGTATGGGAACATTTAGCAGTGGTGGTGTGATGTTTGAACTTTAAAAAAGGCGCAGTGTATAAATATCTTAAAGAAACATTTCTCTTCAAAGGACAGTTCAAAAGGATGAACATTGGTAAACATTCCTGCCATGGCCACTGAAAGAGGACAGTCAGGCAACACTAGGCAGGGGTGGGCTAAGCCCCCATGAAATGTTCAAGCAGAATTTGACCTGAACCCTTTTGCAGTTAATGCGTAAGCATTATTAGGATGGGTCTTTTTGGGATGTTGTTTAATTTTTAAAACTTTTTAAAAATGATTTTATATTTTTTTATGTGGCCAAACCAAATTTAATCGGTTTTAAAAAATTTTGTGAATGTTTTTAATTTGACTGTTTCTGGAAGCCATCTTCAGTCCCACTCTGAGAGAAAGGCAGCATACAAATGCAATAAATAACTTAACTATTTATTTATTTACCTGTTCCTATATCCCCCGCCCCCAGAATGATCAGTCAAAAGTGCTAAAAATGATCAATTTCTCTCTCACTCAGAAAAATTTGACTGCTTTTCTAGGCAAGCCTTCCTAGGAGTAAAACTACTATCCTTCTATTCCCCTTTGAAAAGAGGGCTGCAGTCAATCCTAAACGTGCTAAAGTTGAACATAAATGCTGCTGAACACAGAAGATTTCTTTACCATCACATAACAGAATGAAAACTAGAGACAGTGATAGGAAAATATACCAGGCCATATCTTTATTGAATTAGTTAAAAAAGTACAATGACTGAGAAAAACTTAATCCAAAATAAAGTGGAGTATTTGAACAAATTGAAGACTGCAGATTAATAATGCAATGGCTTCTAAAGAAAGTGAGGGATACCATTTTGTTTCCCAGAAATAGCTCAGAGAGTAAGCCATCTGTCCCCTCTGCTACTCCAAAGTGGTCACCTCTGCCGTGTTTACCAGAGGTGTTTCAACGTATTCATCAGGGTGTGTTAAGTCACATTCAGCCTGCAATGCCTGCCAAATATGACGAGGAAGACAAATGCATATCACACCAAATTCAGAATCCCTTAACTATGCAAATTGTATGAAGTAGATGAAAGAGATAAGGATCCACAGGGCAATATAGAGTCTTCCCCAACATTCCTATTTAGGCCCAGTAGGCAGGCAGACAGTCCCATAACTCTTTTCAGGGAGAGCAAATGTGTGGGTGCCATGAAGCCTGGGAAGCAAAGATTACTACTTGAAAGGGTCTTATATGTTGCCCCTGCCAAAAGCCACGTGAGACAAACACATCCTGCAAAGCCTTATTCCTTCTGAGATCATCCGTTTTATGAGTTTTATGGTGGGGGTAAAACAACTCCCAGCACTCCAGAGAAAACTTCTAAGTAGACATGGTCTTTGTAAGAATCTTCATAGTCACGCCTGACTGAGTGGCAATGGAGAGAAAGAGAGGAATTATTTGCTCACCTTCAACTGTGCCCCAAAGCTCTTGAGTTCACTGGAAATTGCAGTTAGGCCTTGATCAGAACAGGTGAAAAAGCCTTTCTCCTGCCCTCAGCAGCCTTAGAAAAAAATCTATACTAATAAAACTATACTAATAAAACAGACTTTGTGTGCACCTGTGTCTCTCTGTTCCATAACTCATCTGTCTATAAAAAAAACCTAAAGGCTAAAGCAGGAATGGACAAAATGGCACCCATGGGCTCCAATCAGCCCTTGGGACCTCAAAGTGTGTCCCCCTAAATTCCTATTTTTTTTAAAAAAAAAAACAGGTCATTTTTGATCCACCAAACAGCACCAGACTATGTAAAATGCAGCAGTTTTGCCCTCCAACCCCCTAGAAATGTGTTAAAATCCACCCCACACTGGCTAAAAATTAAGCACCACTGAAACTGGAAGTGATTGTGTTCATTTTCTGCTTCACTTTTGGCTAATTTTCAGCCAATTTGGGAGTGGGTTTCTAGCATGTTTCTAATGTTCATGGGGCAGCTGGGAGAAGGAAAAAGTGCCCTGTTTTGCAGCAGTTTTGAGCTATTTGATGGACTTGCAGGGGGAAAAAAACTTGGGTTGAAGGCAGACTGCTGGGGTGAGGGTAGGGATGAAAATTGACCCCTGCTGCCCATAGTTGTCTTCCCAAAGTTTGGGGAAAAGGTGGGTTATAAATCTAATAAACACCCTTAAAGTATGTTTGAAATATTTCCATCCAGAGATCTTGAATTTTCATATAGTACAGCATGAGGTTTGACTGGATGGCCCTTGTGGTCTCTTGCCAACTTTATGATTTTAGTTACTTAGCTACTCAGTGACAAAGTTTGTTTCTAATATATAGCAATAGTAATAGCATTTATTTCTATACCGCCTATCAACTAGTGTTATCTAAGCGGTTTACAATGTATTTTAGCTAATTGCCCCCAACAAGCTGGGTACTCATTTTACCGACCTGCGAAAGGATGGAAGGCTGAGTCAACCTTGGAGCCTGGCAGGATCGAACTCACAACCTTGTGGTTGCAGTACTGGCATTTAACCACTGCGCCACCAGGGCAGCAAGCATCCTCTTCAGAGGTTGCACTGGAAATCCTGCAGGGAAATGCTTTAAATACTTTTTAAATGGCAGCTTTCTTTTCAAATGCAAGCAGCATGGCAACAGCCCTATTAGGCTATGCTTTAGAAAATATAGGAATGGGTCTTTAAAAGAAATGTCTCTGTTACTAGATACATTAAGATGAAATGGATTTATGGTTTGATCAGGAATATGCAAGGCCAGCCCAAAACAGCTGCAGACTGAAGCAAAGAGTAAAGATGCTTATCAAAGCCAACAGTGAGGAAAAAGAAAAAAATAAATTAGGATGCAGAGAAGTGACAAAATTGTGGGATACAAAGACAGAAACAGTGTTGTTGATATTTGCTGTCAAGTCAACTTTGATTTATGGCTACCTTATGAAAGACTTCCAAGATCCAAGATCATCAACTGCCCTACTCAGGTCTAGCAAACTCAGGGCCATGGCCTCCTTGATTGAATCAATCTGCCTAAAATGTGGGTCTCCCTCTTTTCTGACTGCCTTCCACTTTACCAAGCTTTATTGTCCTTCCCAAAGAGTCACATTGTCTCATGATGTGTCCAAAAGACAACAGCCTCAGTTTAGTCATCTTGGCTTCTAGTGAGAGTTCTGTATCTAGTGATACAGTGTTGTTGTTGTTGTTAACTGCCATCAAATTGACTTATGGTGACCCTATGGATGTGAGACCCCCAAGTCACTCTGTCTTCAACTGGTCTGCTCAGGTCTTTGCAGACTCAGGGATGTGTTTTCCTTGGTTAAGTGTATGCATCTCTAATGCCATCTTCTTCTTTTCCTACTGCCTTCCACCTTCCTCAGCATTATTGTCTTTTCTAGTGAGTGAGGTCTTCTCATGACATGGACAAAGTACAACACCCTCAGGTTAGTCATGTTGGCTTCTAGGGATAGGTCAGGCTTGATTTGCTCTAGGACCCATTCGTTTGTCTTTATAGCAGTCCAAGGTATCCACAGAACTCATCTCCAGCTCCACATTTGGGATGAGTTGATTTTCGTCCTATCAGCTTTCTTTACTGTCCAGCTTTCACAGCCATACATAGAAATGGGAATTACGATGGCATGGACAATCCTAACTTTAGTATTAAATGATGCATCTTTACATTTCAGGATCTTTTCTAGTTCCTTTATAGCTGCCCTTTCAAGTCCCAGTTGTCTTCTGATCTCTTGACTGCAGTCTCTATTCTGATTAATGAGTGAGCCAAGATATAGAAATTTTTGAACTATTTAATGTCTTCCTTGTCTATTTTGAGATTACGTAAATCTTCTGTGATCATTATTTTTGTTTCCGTGATGCTCAACTGTAAGTCTACCTTTGCACTTTCCACCTTTCTTTAATAACTTTTCCAAGTATTTGCTATTTTCTGCTAGTAGTATGGTGTCATCCGCGTATCTTAAATTGTTAATGTTCCTTCTGCCAATTTTCATATCTGCTTCCTCTGAGTCTAATCCTGCTTTATGTATGATATGGTCAGCATACAAGTTAAAACAGAATGATAAAATGCAGCCTTGCCTGACCCCCTCACCAATTGGAAACCAATCCATTTCTCCTCATTTTGTCGTAACAGTAGCCTTTTATCCTACGTGCAGGTTACATATCAAGACAATCAAATATTGTGGCATACCCATTTCTTTAAAAGTGGCTGTAGTTTCCATGTTTGACTAGTGAGAACATGGATGATGTCTCAGTCGCTCTTGAATTGAAAAACATGTAACACAATCCTGATTGTGAGGGAAAAACTCTTATCACTTGACCCAAATATTTGGGAGGAAGGGCAGATGGAGCCAGTTTAATAGATGATGGGGGGAGGACCCCCTCTCGTCTTTTAAATGCTCCATGTTACTATCACCAAAATTATTTTTACAAAATGCTTTATTTTCAGAGGATGAATTATGGAAAAGGATGTATTCTTACTGTAGAGGAGCTAAGAGTTTGCAATAAGGGGATCCCCCTTTAGAAGCCACATTAAGGAGCAATTCCTAGGTCAGGATGCTTACATTCTGCATGTAGCAGCCAAGAGTTTACTTTCATTTGGATGGGAGGGCACAATGGCAGGCAGGTCCAGTAGATATGCAGCTTCCATTGAACAACAATAGACTTTATGAATACATTTTAGCTGTTGTGGGTCTTCTGTCTAAATACATCTGGGCTGTAGCTTTGAAAGAGAGGCACTGAGGAGTTCTGAGCCCCCCAAGGACATTTTCAGTGGAGATAATGTTTAGTTAATGAAGTGAATGTACTGTTTGAACAAAACAACATCTCTAATATCAGTGCATTAAGAGAAGAAAAGTTTGACATGAATTTAAAGCTATAAATGTGGGGAGCCAACCATACATATAAGTATACCGGTGTCCTGCTTGAACACATAAAAAGCTATAAACAGTTTTCTTAGAACTACACAGTTTTCATAGAACATTATTTTTTCTTCAGATCTCATGAGCAGATTCTTTCTTTTTCCTTTTTTCCCAATAAAAGAACAAGGAAAGGATGTAGCTATGAAGGGATATCATATAATCAAAGAGCTGGAAAGGAACTACAACAGCCATCTAAGTCCATCCTCCAGCCAGGCAGGAATACACAACTGAAACACTGTTGAGACATGACCATTCAACCTCTGTTTAAAGACCTCAAAAGAGACAGATTCCACCACTCTCAGGGCAGTCAATTCCCCTGCTGAACAACTCTTATCATCAAGGACAATTCTTACCATCATCTTCCTAAGGTTTCAGTGTAATCTCTCAGCCTGTAATTTGAATCCACTGCTTTATGTTATGGTCACTCGAGCAGCAGAAAACAAGCTCTCTCCATCTTCTACACTGACATACCTTCAGATTTTTAAAGATGGTTATCAGGTCACCTTTCAGTCTTCTCTTCTCCAAGCTAAACATACTCAGCCCCCTAAGTTGTTCCTCATAAGACTTAATTTCCAGACCATTTTACTGTCTTGGTTGCCCTGCTCGACACATTCCAGCTTGCTAATATCTTGCTTGAACTCTGGTATCCAGAGTTGGATTTAGTATTTCATGTGAGGTCTCACCAAAGCAGAATAGCTTGGTACTATTACTTCCCTTGATCTGGATTCTCTGCATCCCTGTTCATGCAGCTTAGAACTGCACTGGCCGTTTTGGCTGGCACAGCAGTTTACTTATGTTCAGTTTGTGGTCTGCTAAGACTCCTAGATTCTTTCCACATGTACTGTGGTCAAATCAGGTGCCACCTATCCTGTATTTGTGCATTTCAATTTTTCTGCCTAAATGTAGTATCTTAAATATATTCTATTGAAATTCATTTTGTTAATTTTGTCTGTTTGCAGACAGTCTGTTAAGATTATTTTGAATCTTGATCTGTTCTCTAAGGCATTAGCTAATTTGATGTTGCCTGCAAATTTGATAAGCATGTATTCTATTCCATCATCCAGGTCTTTTATACAGATGTAGAACAACAATAGGCTGAGAACAGAACCCCATGGTACCCTATTAGTCACTTTTCTCCAGGATAAAGAGGAAGGTGAAGTTGAAGTCTTACTAAAATCAAGATATATTACATTCACAGCACTCCCCTGCTCTACTAAGCTTGTAACTCTTATCAAACACAAGATAAGGTTAGCCTCACAAAACTTGTTTTTAAGAAACCCATCATAGCATTCTTCTCTAAATGCTTACAAAATGACTGGTTCACGATATTTCTTGAACTCTCACTGATAATGAAATCAAGCTAATTGGTCAGTAGTTGTCTGTGTCCCTTTTCTTCTCCTTTTTGAAGATGGGGACAACATCTGTCCTCCTCAAGTGTGCTCAGACACTTCTTGTTCTCCCAAAAATTCTCCAAGCTTCTTGACAGTGACTCTGAGATTATATCCCTCAGCTCCTTTTGTACCTTTGGATGTAGTTCATCTGGCTCTGGAAACTTGAATTTATTTCAAGTATACGTATCTCAGTACCACTTACTCAGTCTGATAGGGCCACTGCAAGTAGTAGCTCCAAGTCATCTTTATCTTTGAAGAATACTGTGATTGATAGTTCTGAAAACTGCTGAAGGGCCCACTGAAGGATACCCTGTGAAATCACAGTATCCAGTGAAATCAACAGGGATCCACTCTCCTCTCAACTTTACACCAAGACGGCTGAAGCTATCGCCATCTTATTAACCGGCTTGAAGCCAGACTCAAATGCTTTTTGAAAATTAGTTCTTGAAAATTAGTTTCTTCTCAAATGAATTGATTAATATTCTGCCTTTCTTCCAGCACTGGATCAAAGGTGGTGTACAACCTTAAAAAAGAACATAATACAACTTAGACATTGTTAGTATAAAAGATAAAGCACAACTAAACCAAACTTATAAAAGTTTTTTAAACACATTTAAAATGTAATAAACTAGAAACACAACACCTCTCATTAAAAGCTCCATCTGCTACAACATATTAAAAACCAACTGCCTCTTTAAATAAAAAGATCTTCACCTGCTGGTGGAAAGAAAGCAGGGAGGGGGCCAACTTGACCCCCAAGGGAAGCAGTCACTGAAAAGGCTCTCTCCCATGTCCTTAACAGGTGTGTAAGCGATAGTAGTGGGACCGAGAAAGCCTTCGCTTGCAAATCTTAAGAGTTCAGGCAGACTCATAAAGGGAGGTAGATCTGGGGATTCTAGTACTTAAGGACTTTGCCCAAGAATGGAATATTGAAGGCCAGTGAGATATTATACAATTGGAGAGGGGGGTTAAGATTTCCCCCCCCCAACAAAGGTCTTACTACCGCCTCTTGTTGGCATGTTAGAACTCTGCCCTACTGAAAGAGGCGTTCACTATTCTGCTTACCGTCTCAGTCAGTCCCTTCTGGTCAGGATGATCAAGGGTTGAAAGCACACGTGGTGACTCTCATCTTCTGAGAAAATATGTTTTATAGCTATATAATTTGCCAAGGAGAATGAATTACCTAAAATAACACTGAGGTCATTTTGCCATCTTCTCCACTGAGTTCAATGCAACTAAAAAGTTGTAAAATAATTGTGTGTACACACACAAATGCACAGTAAGGATATAGAAACGTACAGTGGAAAAATCCTGTTTGTTAGGTTTCAACTGGAAGAAAATGAAATAAGTATGATTTCTTTAAAAGACCATAGAGAAAACATAATGTATCCACATAAATCCAAATCAAAAACCCTGCAGACATCCCAGTGAATTCAGTCAAGTGGCAATGAATCCTCTCCCACTTCCAGAGCTCAGCTTCTGTACATCATTTTCCTGGTGTGCACAGGTATTTATCTCCCTGTACCATTCTGAGGTTTGCATGGAACTCTCACTGTTTCTTGAACTCTCACTGATAATGAAATCAAGCTAATTGGTCAGTACTGCAGAAACAGCAGAACAGAGGGACCTTCAATTTACAGCAGGAGTTTTGACTTCCACCATGACCTGGTGGGCTGCAGCAGCATGCCTGATATAACTGGCAGCGATGTCATATCGCTTCTGATTTTGGTACAGGCTATTTTTTTAATGATTTTTTTTCTGCTTTTTCCTAAAAATCACTGCATTTTGTAATATTTTTGCATTTTGCAGTGCTTTTGACTAATTTCAACCCTTTTTTGGGATAAGAATTATCCAAAATCGAAGATTGAGTGACTGGGAGCTTTGGGGAGTTTCACAGGCTGCACTTTGAGGCCCTGAAGTCACATGCAGCCCACAAGGCACACTTTGCTCACCCCTGATCAAGAGGATCCAAGGCTACCCCTGGAATGCCACTTTTGAGAGCCTATTGCTGGTGAAGACATAGGCTGGTGGGAGGCTATTGCTGGGCAAGACAGTAAAGCTATGCCTGTGATGTTGGTGACTGGAGTAACTGAGGCACGTGGAGAGGACGCTTGCCCCACTTTGCTGATGACCCTTCCTCTGTGGTGCCCTTTCCTAATGCCCACCTGCCAGCATACCTGATTTGAGCAGCTGCTTCTGACTAAACACAAATAGGATTGTTTGAAGATGGCAGAGCGTACAGTTCTGTTAGTGTACTGTGGAGGGGCCAGGCCTGCTTTTCCCTCTCACAGACTGGAGTGGCAGCTTCATCCTCAGCCTGCTATAGCCCCCGCCTTCCACTTACACAAGTCTGCTTTTCTCTTTAAAACCACCACCTTACTATATAAAGGGTAAAGCCTCTCAGCTGTTATTCAGAATGATTTACTGATCTGTGGTAGTGCGTTACTAATTGATTAAACCATGCGAAAAGTACTCTACCGAGGCAGAATTTATAAAAATATAATGTGATCTTTATTAAAATAACAAAAAGGTATTGGGTGTCGCAAGTAATTCCAAGCAATACAGAACTTCAAAAGATGTTTATCTAGTTTCTTATATCTTCACTCAATAAACAGGCACAAAAGTTTCATACGCACACAGGTCTTTGGCTTCCCTTTTGCTCAAAGGCCTTTGAGTCTAGGTCACACCTTCTGACCCAACTCAAAAATGGTTTGGTTTCTCCTCTGTCTCTCTCTAGCCCTCTGAGAAGACAAACACACTTATTCAGACAACTCCCCTGGCTGACTGAAGAGCTATAACTTAAAACTCTCTCTCTCTCTCTGGAAATCTCACTAAAGGAATCTCAAAAATAAGTCACTGTGTCTTATATATAGACCTTCTTCTCTCAAATCTCAGCCCCTCCTTCTCACCAATACACTGGTTTCTCTCATAAAAAGCCACTTTGGTTAGATGGCAACCTGTTGCTGGGGCTGCCCTGCCACTCAGGCTAGCCACACTCCCAGGCTCCATCACATGTATTTACATCAGTGGTTCTCAACCTGTGGGTCCCCAGATGTTCGTGGACTTCAGCTCCCAGAAGCCCCAGCCACTATGGTCAATGCTCAGGGCTTCTGGGAGCTGAAGTCCACAAACATCTGGGGACCCACAGGTTGAGAGCCACTGATTTACATGGAGATTTGGAAGTTGGAGAGGGGGACAAAGACAGCCAATGGCAATGTCTGAGAAAGTTTCCCTAGAACACCCCTATGGCTAATTAGTGGTCATCAATCTCAGGGTGGTGTAGCTGAGCCTGGATGCATTTTAGCAACCACCACATTGCCAAGCAAAATTGTTGTATAAGAAGGCACTGAATACCTCCTTGCACAATGTTTGGCAAAAACAGATCTGCTAGCATAACCCTCAGTTGTTGTTCTGTGCTTTCAAGTCATTTCTGACTTATGGAGACCCTAAGGAGAACCTATCACAGGGTTTTTTTGGGGCTGTGTATATGTGATGTGCCCAAAGTCACCCAGTGGGTTCAATGGCCAAGTGGGGAACTGAACCCTGGACTCCAGAGCTGTAATCCAGTGCTCAAGCCACTATACCACACTGGCTCTCAGTTATACTACTGTGAAGCCCCAAGGGAATTCCAGTGATGCTCAAGTGGTGTATTATGAAAATGTAGGACAAATATATTTTAAACAATTATCTGTCCTTCTAAATAGAAACAAAATTAATTATCTGCTGAATTCATAGTATAGCAAAGTAATGGTTTTGTTTTATTTTTATTTATTTAATCAATTTATACCTGCCTTTCCCCTTGCACAGGACCTCAAGTCCTTTTTTTTCCTTTTCTTATCACATTTTTCTTTATTGCAAGCACATGTCTCTAGAATCACTATGGGAAACAGTACATTTGTAAACCTTTACAGACTTTCATATCTCCATGCTGGGAGAGTTATAAGATGGACATGACACCAGAGTCTTTCACTGGCAAAACTGTATGAATACATTTCTTGGTTGTGGCATTTTCCATAAAGATCTGTGCAGGGATATAAGGAGAGATATAGTTTTTGTCTAAATAACTGAATGAATTTGTCCTTGTTGTTTGTCTCCAAGTCATTTCAACTTATGGCAACCCTAAGGCAACCCTATCATGGAGTTTTCTGGGACTGAGATTGTGTGATGTGCCCAAAGTCACCCAGTATGTTTCCATGGCTGAGCACAGAATCAAACCCTGGTCTCCAAGATCATAGTTTAATGCTCAGACCACTATACCACTATACTAGGAGCTAAAATTATTCAAGACTAACTGAAGGCCCAAAGGGATCCTGCAAGTGACACACTTTTGTCAGGCACTTGAAAGTCTTAACCAGTTTTATCAACATGTGGCAATATGTCTTAACTGCCAATAGTTCCATCCATGAAGGGGAAGGAGGAAAAGAAAACTTGTATAAAAAGCTGCCAGGTATTACATTTCACTATAACATATCTCTGGGCTCTTTATATAATTCACTGCACTAAGGTTACAATCCAATACATGCTTTGCTAGGAGAAACACCCTAGGAATTCTATGCCACAGGACTTAGTTGTGAGCATCTATCATGCAATTACATTATTTTATTCTACAGCCTGATACATGGCATATGAATGGTGGCTGCTTGCACAGTAAAAGGATGCAAATACACTTTCTGGAAACCAAGGTATCATCCATGAATATAGTAATTGGTCACCCTTGTCCTAGTTCATTAAACAAATGCACCTGAAATGGAAGCCTTCACAAAGGCATTGCTCACAATTGTGTCCACTGGCTTTTTTAAAAAAAAGAGAAGAAAAGCGGCATATTAGTTTCCATAGCAGTTTAGTGCAGGAGTGTGTATGTGGAAACAAATATACCTAAAAAGCGATGTCCCTCCCTACATTTTTGCCTTCAGCAACAAAGAAATATATTAGGGCAGTTTGGTGAAATAATAATTATTATTATGGTTATTTATACCCTGCTTTTTTCCTTGAAAGGACTCAAAGCAGCTTACAATACTTTAAAAAAGAAAACATTGTTTAAAAAACCATGACATACAAAGGTTAAACCATGACATATAAAGGTTAAAACAGCAGTAATAATTAAAGTTAAAATATATATTAAAACAATGTTTTCTCTCTTCCTCTTGTGTTTTGGGCAGAACTTGGAAAAGTAAAAGTTTGACTGCCATGCTATCTAGAGGATTTAAAGAGTTAGCTTCCCTAAAAGTAACTTTTCCAAACTCTGGGTTGCACAATTGAGTTCCACTAAACCACAGTAGCTAATGTAAGTGAATTTATAATTTTGTCATGTGATTAAACAAAATAAAGCAGACTTAGGCTCTGGTCTTGCACCAGCCTAACACAGATACTCTACTCCTAAAAGAGTACTGTTCAAACAGTGTGATACTTTCCGACAGCAGAGATAAGAGGTTGCTTTATTTTCCTCCTTGAATGGTCAAGATATTTGAAAGAATGACCGTTTGCTTTTAGGAAGCTGATCCCGCTGTGATTACTGCTCTGTAACCTATGTGTTCAATTCAGCAGAATTTGCTTGTGAGTGAACATGCTGCCATGATGACCTTAAATATGGGCTTGGTGATTGTAAGTGAAATTGGTCCTTTTTGTTCAGGATTGCTACCTTTACTCCAGCTGAAAATGTTCCTGAGTTGGTTAGGTAAGATCAATAGCAAGCAAGACACACCCTAGCCATAATCTTAACAATGAAATGGAGGACATGAAAGAGGAAAAAACAATATGAAGAGGAATGTACTTAGAAAACACAAGCTTGAATGGAACTATTTCAGGGAGAGCAGCCAATGGAGTCAGTCTCTCAGTAGACATGATAGAATCATAGAGTTGGAAGAGATCACAATGGCCATCTAGTCCAATCCCCGGACATGCAGGAATATACCGTCAAAGCATTCCTGACAAGTGGCCATCCACCCTCTGTTTAAAAGCCCCCAAAGAAGGAAGCTCCACTGCACTTTGAGGCAGCACATTCTGCTGTCAAACAGCTATTACCTTCAGGAAGTGCTTCCTAATGTTTAAGTGGAATTTTTTCCCATGTAGTCTGAAGCTATTGCTCCCTGTTCCAGTCTCTGGAGCAGCAGAAAATAAGCTTGCTCCATCTTCCATATGACATCCCTTCAAATATTTAAACACAAGTATCATGTTACCTCTTAATCTTCTCTTCTCCAGGCTAAACATATCCAGCTCCCTAAAACGCATAGGGCATGGTTGCCAGGCCTTTTATCATTTTGGTCACCCTCCTCTGGACACATTCCAGCTTGTCAATATTCTTTTTGAATTGTGGTGCCCTGAATTGGACCCCATATTCCAGGCGAGATCTTACCAAAGCAGAATAAAGTAGCACGACTACTTCCCTCAACCCAGACCCTATATTCCTATTGATGCAGGCTAGCATTGCATTGGCTTTTTGAACTGACACATCATATTGCTGACTCCTGTTCAGCCTGTGGTCTACTAAGGCTGCTAGATCCTTTTATCATGCCAGGTGTCACTGATCCTATATCTCTGCATTTTATATTTTTTTCTGCTTTAGTACTTTACATTTCTCCCTATTGAAATTCATTTTGTTAGTTTGGGTCCAGCTCTCTAATCTGTTAAGGCCATTTTGAATGCTGATCCTGTCCTTTGGGGTATTAGCTACCTCTCCTAATTTGGTGTCATCTGCAAATTTGATAGGAATGCCCTCTGTTCCCTCATCCCTCTTCCAAGTCATTGATAAAGATGTTAGCTAGCCCTGGGCCCAGGACAGAACCCTCTGGCAACCCACTAATCCCTTCTTTTCAGGATGAGGAGGAGCCCTTGGTGAACACCCTCTGGGTTTGGTCAGTCAAGCAATTACAAATCTACCTGACAGTAGCCTTGTCTAGCTCACATTTTACTAGCTTTTTTGCATGGATATCAGCACTTTTGTATCAACTGCTTTGTCTTTCAATTTGCTTTGCAGCTCAAATTTGTTTTGACCTACAAAGCCCTAAACAGTTTGGGCCCAAGCTATCTGAAAGAGCACATCCTCCCACATGAATCTACCAGGAATTTGAGATCCACAGTACAGGCTCTTGTACATGTCCCCGCACCCTGAAAGTGTGGGATAAATTGGTGAGCACAAGAGACAGGACTTCCTTTATAGCAGGAGACTAACTGTGGAACTCCCTCCCAAGGGAAGTCAGGTTAGTTCTGTCGCTATTGAGCTTTTGGGAGGCAGCCAAGGCTGTATTGTTTCATGTGTACTTTGGCCCGTAAAACCAGTTTTTAATCAGTGCTGTTAATCTGTTTTTAAAGAATATTTTAACTGGTTTTTTAAAATGTGTCTTGATTTGTTTTTAGCAGTTGTACATTACCTTGACAGGTGAGAAATACTGTTATTCCATAAATAATAAATATACATTTTTCTCTTTCAGCTTTTCCTATTGTTCCCTACAAGCTGACTGCCATCTTTTGCACTTCAACAAAACTGCCCTCATCACAATGACAGATGATTCTCATGGCTAAATCCAAAGGGTTTCCAGAACCTATAGCATATGTGAAAAGGACTTGGAGAGAGTCTTAGTAGAACACAAGCTTGTTAACAGGTATGATGCAGTGTCAAAAAAGAGCAAATGGAATCTTAGGCTGTATTAACATAAATATAGTAACTAGAACAACAGGAATGATTGTAGCCTCCATTCAGATCAGATCTGTTTTAGAAGCATATGAACCATCTGGAATGTGTTCAGAGAAGGGTGACCAAGATGACAACAGGTCCAGAAAACAATCCTTCTGAGAAAAAGTTGAGGGAGTAGGTATGTTTAGCCTGGAGAAAAGAAGATTGAGCAGCAGTATGATTCCCACCTCCCAATATCTGACAGATTGACTGGAACAAACAGATTCAAACAATAAGAAAAGAAATTCAAACTAAATATTAAGAAGAACTTCCTGATGGTAAGAGCAGTTTGATAGTGGAACAGAAGATAGACTCTATCTCAGTGAAGGTTTCTAAACAGAGGTTGGATAGCCATCAGTCAGGGATGATTAGGTGTGGATTCCTGAACTGGCAGCGGGTTGGCTTAGATGGTCTTTGAGATCTCTCCCAACAATCTAGTTCTCTGATACTATGACTGTCCCTAGATAATCAAGTCCCTGACTTACATTACATGCCCCTGTATCTTACCCAATTCCTTATCTTAGTGCCTGTGATTGCTTTACGACACATATGCTTGGGACTTCCAAATTCCCAGGGATTATGTCAGTTGTAGTTTGAAACAGCTGCAGGACTTAAGCTTCCCCACTCATGTTTTATCACCAGTTAAAACGTTTAGGTTCAGGCTTAATATGAAAACATGGTTTGTTTAGCTAAACCATGATTTGTTTTAGTATCTAAATCTGAGCTTGCTCAGGAAGTATGGTTTGTCTGGGTTTGGACAACCAGGATCTGTTTGAAGATGATTGGCAAACTAAGGTTGTGTCGGTTGTGTTTAGCTGTTACATCTGAATCTATACACCATTGCTAAACCATGGATAAGGCCACTGTTCTGTGTCAAGGGGCTGTTATATCATGCAGATGGGGTAAGCCATCTTAAAGTCCAATTTCTCTGGGAAGGGAATATCAGAGCCTGGGGGCAGCCACTAGTTGGTAAGACAGAGAGAAGGGTCTTCCCAGCACCTCTCAAGACACAGGCAGGTTCATAAGGGAGAACGTGGCCCTTCAAAAAAACTGGACCTGAGCTGTATAGGGCTATATAGGTCAAAACCAGCACTTTGAATTAAAATACACCAGTAACTAGTAGAGCTTTTGTATGCTTCCTGTAGCCAGCCCTAGTTAGCATTCTGGCTGCAGTTCTCTGGACCAGCTGAAGTTTTCAAACACTGTTCAAGGGCAGTCCTACGCAGAGTGTGTTAGAGTAATCCAACCGGGATGTAACTAAGGCATGTGGCCCCACGGCCAGGTCTTAAGCAATAGCCACGGCTGGCACATAAGCCTTAAATATTTGAAGGGATGCCATGTAGAGGAAGGAGAGGGCTTGTTTTCTGCTGCTCCAGAGACCAGGACAAGGAGCAATAGATTCAAGCTGCAGGAAAGGAGATTCCACCTGAACCTCAGGAAGAACTTTCTGACAGTCAGGGCTGTCTGGCAGTGGAATATACTGCCTTGGAGTGTGGTGGAGTCTCCTTCTTTAGAAGTTTTTAAGCAGAGGCTGGATGGCCATCTGTCAGGAGTGCTTTGAGGGTGTTCCTGCATGGCAGGGGGTTGGACTGGATGGCCCATGTGGTCTCTTCCAACTCTACATTTCTATGATTCTATGATTCTATGATTAATTGTGCAAATGCACTCCTGGCCACTGCTGAAACCTGAGCTTCCAGGCTCAGGGACAAATCCATGAGTACACTCAAACTGTGAACTGGCCTCTTCAGGGGGTGTGTACACCATGCAGCACAGGCTGAATCTCTGTTCTATGATCTGCATTTCCACTGACCAAGAGCATCTCTGTCTTGTCTGGATTAAATTTCAGTTTGTTCACTGTCTTCCAGTCTATCACTCATGACAGATACCAGTTTATAACTGAAACAACTTCCTTAGACTGTGGTAGAAGGTAGTATAGTTGAACACCAACCATACTGTGATGGTACCAAATCTCAAAACTCTGGATGACCTCTCTCATGCATATGTTAAATAGCATGGGGGACAGAACCAAGCCCAAAGGAACTCCACAGGCCAATGGCCAAGGGGTTGAGCAGGAGTCCTCCAGTACCACTCTCTGGGTTTATCTCTCCAGGAAGGAATAAAGCTACTGTAAAATAGTGCCTCCAAGTCCCATCCCAGCAAGGCAACCCAGAAGGATCCCATGATCAATGGAATGAAAACCAACAGGAACACACTCCACCTGTATAGTCCTGGTATTGGTCATCTACCAAAGCAACCAAAGCCATCTCTGTCCCATATCCATGCCTGAAATCAGATTGAAATAGATGATCCATCTCACATAGAAACCTCTTGAGCTGGGAGGCTACCACATGCTCCAGAACCTCACCTCAAAATGGAATGCTAGGGACTGGCCAATAATCATCCAGAATTGTATGATAATTCCTTTTCACTCCTTCCTATTTTCTTGCTTCTCAATTATAGGACTCTGAATCTGACAGAGAGAACAACACCACATTAATCAGGCAATCCATATTAGAAGGAAATCTCATGAACTGTCAATTTTAACAGATGACTTAGAATCATAGAATCATAGAGTTGGAAGAGACCACAGGGGCCATTCAGTCCACCCCCCTGCCTTGCAGGAACTCACATCAAAGTATTCCTGACAGATGGCCATCCAGCCTCTGTTTAAAAACCTCCAAATAAAGAGACTTCATCACACTCAGAGGCAGCATATTCCATTGCCTGACAGCTCTGACCATCAGGAAGTTCTTTCCAAGGTTCAGGTGGAATCTCCTTTCCTGTAGCTTGAATCTATTGCTTCTTGTCCTAGTCTCTGGAGTAGTGGAAAACAAGCCCACTCCCTCCTCGACATGTCCCCTATCATCTACACTCTTAACCTTCTCTTCTGCAGACTAAACATACCCAGCTCCCTGAGCCGCTGCTTATAGGGCATGGCTTCCAGAACTTTCACCATTTTGGTCGCCCTCCTCTGGACACGTTCCAGCTTGTCAATATCCTTCTTGAAATGAGGTGCCCAGAACTAGACACAGTATTCCAAATGAGATCTAACCAAAGTGGAACAGAGTGGTACTATTACCTCCCTTGATCTAGACACCATACTCCTATTGATTCAACCAAGAATCGTGTTTGCTTTCTTGGCTGCTGCATCACACTGCTGACTCATGTTCAGCTTGTGGTCCATGAAGACTCCTAGGTCTCTCTCACATGTACTGCTATCCAGTCATGTGTCCCCCATCCTATATTTGTGCATTCCATTTTTTCTGCCTAAGTGTAGGACCTTACATTTCTCTCTGTTAAAATTCATTTTGTTAGCTTTGGCCCAGCTCTCCAATCTGTTAAGGTCATTTTGAATTTTGATCCTGTCCTCTGGAGTATTAGCAACCCCTCCCAATTTGGTGTCATCCAATTTGGTGTTAACCAATTTCCCCAAGCTCTGCCAACCTGTGACACCTGACCCATGATATCTTATCATGGGTTATACTGCCTATCCCTACCCATATTCTTAAGTAGTGCAACTCAAAATGGTAGCTTGTGGACCAGTGTTGGTCTGTGGGCCATTGGCTGCTGGTATGCACATGTTGTCACTGTGCACCTTCAAGTTCTTTCAGGCTTATTGGGATCCTAAGGTAAACCTATAATTGGATTTTTTTGGCAGGATTTGTCCAGAGGGTGTTCACCTTTGCCTTTCTCTGAGAGTCAGAGAGTGTATCTTGCCAAAGGTCACCCACTCAGTGTGTTTCTATGGCTGAGCAATGATTCAGATCCTGGTCTCCAAAGTCATAGTGAAATGCTCAAACCACTACACCACATTGACGCGTTCTGCACAAGGTGTCAGAAAAGAAAGAAACAGTTGTAGCCACTGGACACAAATATGGTGCCAATCCCTGTGCTATTGGGAAAAACAACTTGCCAGCTCCCCATATCACATAACTTGAGTAGCAGCACCCATGCTGAACAGGAAGACAAAGTACTCCAATGGTTCATGCTTTATACAAACAATTTTTATTGAAAAGCAGGACAGCAACTAATCAAACATCTCTCTCACTATTTTGGTTTTTTAAAAAGGAGCAAATGTTCTTGTGGCTTTAATAGTAACTTCTATTAACTTCCCTTTCCCTTATATTTATACTGAAAAAAGGTTTCGCTCACTTAATTCCTGTGTGTCAGGTCGCTACTGAAAACACAGTAGTGTTAGGTTTTTCTTAAAATGGCTGACAGAGATATGAGCAGAAACCTTGTTAACACTCTCACCTGCTCAACCATCTCTCCTACCCCTCCCCTGTCTTGTAATTCATGTTTGCTGAGGGATTTCACACAGGCGTTGGTGCATCCTTTGAAATTCACACCCAGCTTGGAATAATCTCCCTATAAATGTGTAATGAAATATTGCAAAGTTTTTAACAGTGTGTGAATAAGGGTCCTAGGACTGCTGCCTCCTCCTCCTCCTCCTTATTTTTAAATAAACTATGGAAACAACCTTTGCCATACATTTAATTTTTCATCTTGAGAGGAAAGATCTGGCCTTGCTTCTAAAAAGGATGAAAGTGAACTTTTGTTGGCCAGCGTTCTCATTTGAAAGATTCAAGAAAACTGAAAGAACGTTGGTGATGCAAGAGCTCCTGTTGCTTCTGCATCAAGCAATCTGAGGTCCCAGCCTGGCACAAGGGTGCACTGGCCGCCTCCTGAACCTCACAGCAACAGCTGAATTCCTTTTTCAAGAGGATTTCAGGAGCATTTGGCTGTGCTTTCTAGAAAGCCCGTGCCTTCCCCTCCTCATTGCCCTGAGATTTTTTGGGAGTGTACAACATCCATGATCACCTGCTGCTTATGCAATGGACTTAGCCTTGTAAGCAGGGATCATTGGAACGAGGGGGGTTTTGACTGCCCTCTCAGAAAACTGTACAATTGATTAAGCATTCACCCTAGAAAGGGGTAAAGTTTAATCCCTCAGGAGACGAAGAAAGAGAGATCACCAGGACAACACCACAGAACAACATTTTAAGGTAGAAGACTTGATGGAATTTCTCTTAACTCTGAGAAAGAAGAGGACAGGGGAATCAAGTAGCATTTTCACTCAGGCTTCACTTCCCATAATCTTTAACATATTAACCCCCTCTTCACATCTTCTTTTTCTAGCCTGGAAAAGGGAGAAGACTTTCAGAAGGTAAGTCCTATTCCTTTTAATTCCATACCAGAAGGACAGGTAGGCAACATTCTTAGGCAGGAGCTGGAAAGTAAACTTTCTCCCCCATCCATAGAAATCCTGCAAATCTTCCCACCTCTTAATATTTTTCTTAAAAAAAAAATATCTGACTGATATTTGGGCATTTTTTTGTGCCCAAACAAGCCAAATTAGCTACCACAAATGCCATGGTTTACTTGCCTCAATCCCCCCAGAGGCCCCCCACTCACTCAGTGGCCAGAAGTTAAGCAATGTCATATTGTGCTGAAATCCGATGGTGTGGCTGGCTGGGAGGGGAGTATAGGGGTAAAAACTGCCTTCTACCCCTTCCCAGATAGAGGGCGAGAGGAGTAATAATTTTAGAGCGATAAGTGTGTCAAATACTTAAATGCTGAGAAGGTTGAAGATGGCTGTACAGTTAGTTCTTGAAGAGCTAATATTATTATTGTTGTTGTTGTAAAAATAATAACAGACTGAGTCCCAATAGGTCTGATTCAGCTTGCCATGTGAACTGAGTGTACTTGCTAAAGCAGGGCTGGCCATTGCTGGATTATAACAGGCAGCATTCCTCACCACTGGTTATGTTGGCTAGGGTGGTCAAGACTTATGGTCCACCATCATACTGTGGGTCTCATAATTACTGTATTTGCCCTAAAGATTTCTCACAGGAACATAAAAAGCTGCCTTATACAGAGCCAGAGTACTGCTCCATCTAGTGCAGTATTATCAACTCTGACTGGCAGCTCCCCAGGGTTTTAGGCCAGATCCTCTTAACCCTACCTGCAGATGATGGGATTTTCTGTACAAAAAGCTTGTACTCTACCACCGAGCTCCAAAACTGTCTACAATACACAGGACTTTCCTGGCAGACAAGTCATGCTGAAAGAAAGAGTTAATTAGAAATAAAATATTGAAAGCCACTGTGCTAATACATTTAATCTTCTAATTTCTTCTCATCTGAGGAGGCAGCAAAATCCTGAGTTTAAGGAAGTTAGGTCAGAATCTGACTCTCCTACCCTTTAAGAAAGAGGCTCCAAGTCCAGTTTGTGCTCTCTGTACATTTTCTGCATCCTTAATTGTACCCACTTACTTTCTCCAGAACTGATCAAGGACAATGATGTCCTTGATCAATGAAAACACCAGTGTTTGGAGCAGAGATGCAGCCTTTTCCTCCCAGTCTACCATGACTGTTCTTAATTGAGCCACCTTCTCCAGTAGTATTCATTAGCTCCAGCTGACCTCTGGGGAAAAAACCCCAAACATTAACTATTTGAATGCCACCTTAATGTATTTTGGTGTTTCAAATGGTTGAAGCTCTTTTTGAGATCTTGTTTTGAGAATTTACAAACAAAAGATCAGCCATGCTGGATCAGACTGAAGGCCAGTCTAGCACTTCATTCCCCCAATGTGAAGTCCACAATCAGGAGAAAATCGTGACAGCGCTCATCCACTTGTGGCTCCTAACAACTGGAACTAAGGTCTCTATCATACCACACTGTTAAAGTGCTACTATTCCACTTTCTACATCCTGTGGAATTCTGAGATTTGTAGTTTGGTGAGGCACTGGAACTTTGGCTGAGAATTCTAAATGCCCCTCCCTAAGCTGCAAATCCCATGATTCCGTGCAATATTGTCACCGCAGTTAAAGTGGAATAATAGCAGTGTAACAGTGTAGTGCAGATATGGCCTAAGATGCATACTGCCTTTGACAGTGGATGTAGCACATTGACTTTGTGACTAGTCATAGCCATTGATGGCTCCATCATCCATAAATCTGTCTATTCCCCCCTACCCCACTTAAAGCTGCCCAAGTTGCCAGTCATCATTATATCTTGTGGTAGTGAATAGTTTAACTTTGCTGGTTAGGGGGATATGTAATATATGTAAGGACATTTGAACTTAAGAAGACCTGGATTGAACTGTCCTTTTAGGCATTAAGGTTACTGGGTGATCTTGAGATTGTTCTTATGTCTCAGGCTAGCCCAATAGTTGTCAGGATAAAATGGGATAACTCTGACATACTCCATTCTGAGCCCCTTGGAAAAACAATGCATAAAACTGTAATGTGCCATTACACTGGGAGAAAATAGTTGATATCAAAACGTTTTCTCCTGGTTAAAAAAGATAAGAGCTTTGGAATCTTACAGGTCTTGTTAAAAACTAGAACTTAGGAACTTATCTTGAGTAATTAGTTACAGCTACTCTCAAGTAGAGAGCCAGTGTGGTATAGTGGTTTGTATGTTGGAGTATGACTTTGGAGATCAGGGTTTGAATCTCCACTCAGCCCATTGGGTGACCTTGTCAAGTAACAGCATCAGAGGAAGGCAAAGGCAAAAACCCCTCTGAAGAAATCTTGCAAAGAAAACCCAGTGCTAGGTATGCTTTAGGGTCACCATAAGTCAGAAACGACTTGAAGGTATATCACAAAGACTCCTAAGTTCCCAAAAGCAGCTACTACTATTTCCCCATTTCTCAAAAGCTACAAATTAGTGTGAGCCACTGCTGATGGTACAGAACGCATTCTCCTCTCACCCATCTCATCATTGCCTCAAGATGTGCAACTGATCATGAAGCAGGAGCATATACCACTTCATGTGTATGCCATTTGGTGAAGACCAACACTCCTAACTATAAAAGTATTACTGTTGTTGTTGTTGTTGTTGTTGTTGTTGTTGTTGTTTTATATCCCACCTTTTTCCAGATGATGGGACTCAAAACAGCTAACAATATTTAAAATGATACAAATTAAAAATACCATACAAAACAATCAAAAGTAACCAAAAGTTAGTTACCGCAGAAAAAGAATGAAGTTACCCCTCACTAAATTACTTTATTATGTAATGCATTAAGTTATAGTCTTAATATAACTTAATTATGCTTTTGTTATTGAAAGAAGGGAGAATTAATTAAAACTGCTTGTTTGCCAGTAGTTCCTTCCACGCTCTGACTGCTACTGATTTGTTGTTTGAGTTGTTCATTCTGGTTTATACCTGCTGAAAGAGCATGACCTGACAATCATTGCCTGCATGATGCATTTCTATACAGCCTACATAAAAGTTGTACAAACATAGAGATAAATGTGTCCCATATCAATGAAGATTTTCAATTTGTTTGTCCTCCCTTTGTCTAGGTTCTCCACAGACTTTTCTCCAGTTGTGAAATATAATTCAGCTATGTCTCCTCCAGTCAACATGGACTTGGGCTACATCCCCCCTGATGGGGGATGGGGATGGGCAGTGGTCTTTGGAGCAAGCATCTCTGTTGGATTTGCTTACTCCTTCCCTAAGGCTTTCACCATCTACTACAAAGAACTCCAAGCTGTTTATAACATCACGTATAGCCAGATTGCATGGGTGTCTTCCATTATGTGTGCCTCAACTTATGGAGGAGGTGAGTGAGATGAAACTGCTGGGATTCTTTGTCAAAAGATGGAATAATTAATTTTCAATCTCAAAATATGCATTTTTTTAAAAAAATTTGTTTCTTCTGATACATCTTTAAAAGTGGTTTAGAAACCTCTATGCACCTTGCAGCTCTTTAGAACTCAGGCAACTGGACAATTTTTTTAAAGAAAAAACATTTTGCTTCATATTGTTTACTTATGATTTCAGTTGTTCATTAAAAACCTCAGAATAATGTCACTTTCATACAGGGGCTGGTGACATGCAATATTGTTACCCTGGAAAAGTTTTTTTCTTTAAAAAAATGTTGAATGGTATAAAATATCTGATTTTTGATAGCTCACTTAATGTGTGCTAAACTAAACCTGGTGTTCCTATTTTCTATCACATTCTCCAGAATACAAGTATATTTCTGTGTTGGTAACTATTTGTGGAAACTGAATAATGCATAGATAAGAAAGGTACCCTTCTAGTTTTGCCATGAGCCTGATGATAACCTGACCTTTTCTTATAACCTTAACTTGCACTTTTTATGCAATTTTAAGTGTCTGACATTCGCCAGATTAAAGAAGAGTCATAAAAGATAAACGTGCAATGTAGTTTAATTTAGATGCAGCTTCAAAGTTTAGTCTTTAATGATTTTTGATTCTAGAAGTATGAAACTGTTTTTTTTCTCCTTCCTAAAAGATTTCTTTTTTAACCTTCTCTGTAAACTGTAGCCCTTTCTGGACCCTAACTTTTCACGCAGATGTCTGCTGGGGATCCCCGCATCGTCTCTGCTGGGAAGGGAGTGTGATGGGAGCACTCCCCTCCACACTGGCTGGTTCTGGGGTGAAGGAAGTGCCATGGCCATGCCTCTTCCTTCTTCAGCAGAGCCGGGTACTTTCCCAGGCTGTGCTGGGGCAGGAAGTACAACAATTGCGCTTCCCAGGCTTCCACAGGACAGCTAAGTCTGGGGTGGTGGCGCAATCATGGGTCATTGACAGGGAAAACCCATCAATGATTTAATCCATGATTGCGCAGTCTGGGGATAGGAGGACGGGACCGTGATTATGTCATGCAGAACTGTTGTCACAGTCCCGTTCTTCTCCTCTCCCCAGGGTGGTTTGGGGTGGTGGTGAGGAAAGGGCGTGTATTTCTCCTGAGGAATTAACATAATTACAGCAATCAAGACTACTTTGTTGGTCAGTCAGGTTTTTGTGCTCTGATACCTTTCTAAATTTGTCCCTTTGTGCACAAATCACTGATGGTGACAAGGCAATCCTGCTCTCAATTTCTTTTTCTGTGGGTTGCTCCATTACGGTGTTCACCACTGGAGAGGACTGATTGTCCGTGTCATTTATGAAACCTGGTAGGCATAAGTAAATTGCTTCTGAATGAACATATGCAGGAGTGATAGGAACTAGCTAATTAAAGAAATTAAATTAGAAATTTTCTAACAAAGAAGCAGCAACTTAATTAAATTTATTTTTAGCTTAGTTGAATGAGGTATGTTGGAATTTCTGCATTAACTTCAGTCTAGAATTAAGTTATTAATTATATTATTTAATTATTTAACAAGGACCTAGCTTTAAAGGCTAACAAATTCTACATTTCCCAGTTGGTTTTCTACTCAAAAGCTACTTCTATTGGACTTTTTAAATGAAGCATTTCTTGCTTCTTGTTAGTACTCACACGTGGAGAGTTAGAATGTTGTAAGAGTAAAGAAACTTACCCAAGAGTAGTTCTAATAAAATAAACTGTGTTAAAGGCTTTTAAGCTTATTTCCACACTACACTGTTATAGTGCTATTATTCCATTTCCAGCATCCTGTGGAATTCTGGGATTTGTAGTTTACTGAGGCCAAAGAGCTCTCTGGCTGGGAATTCTAAAGGCCCCTCCCTAAACTGCAAGCCCCAGGATTCCATAGGATGTTGAAAGTGGAATAATAGCACTTGAACAGTGTAGTGTGGAACTGACTTCAGTAAGTGATCCTCCCTTACTTATTTTTAAATGTAGTCAATGATTTGTCTTATTGAAACCTGACACACCTTTATATCCACAAAATCTGGAGGACTTCAGAAAGAAACACTTGAAATCCATGTGAGGTAAAGAGCAAAAGCAAAGTGGACAAAGGGGGAGTAAAACAATGGATGACATTTTTCAGTTTCATTCTATTAATTTTTTAGTGTAGGTTTTTAACTTGAATTTAAATAGTAATTTCAGATAAAATTAATAGATATTATTTCTTTTTCTCATGTAAATCTAGCTGAATTAGATTTTTTTAGCTTGTTAATGATTTTGCTGTTGTTATATGCATTCAGGTCAACTCTTACTTTTGGCGAACCTACTATATGATTTTCTTGGTAAGATTTATTCATAGGAGGTTTGACATTGCCATCCTGAGGCTGAGAGAGTGTGACTTGTCCAAGGTCACCTGGTGGGTTGCCATGGCTAAGACAGGATTTGTACCCTAGTTTATCAGTGTCCTAGTCCAACACTCAAGCTACTATACCATACTGGCTATTAACAATTAACTAAAAACATTAACATTTTCCTATTAACTTTCCTATCACTGGTATTCAGGGTGAAGGAAAAGGATCCTAGCCCAGTGGTAGCACACCTGTCCCAAGTTCAATCCCCAGCATGTCTAGGTACAACTATGAAAGATCCTGCCTGAAACCCAGAGATGAGAGTTCCTTCAAATGTTGACAATATTAGGCTAGATTTGTCAATGGCTGTATTCAGTATAGGACTGGTTCCTTTGTTTCTGCCTAATATATAGAAGTCAAAGTTTGTGTCAGGTGAAGACCTGACTCATTTGATTGGCTGGAATCCAATCTATTCTATGGAATCCTGGGGTTTGCAGTTTAGGGAAAGGCCTTTAGAATTCTCAGCCAGAGAGTTCTTGAGCCTGTCTTGAAGAGGCTAGTTGCTTTGGAGATGAGGCCTAGCAGCAAGGAGGAGGGCAGTGTATTGTCTCAGGAACCCAACCTCTATATGTTAATAACTTTGAATACAGACTGGATTGGGGAATGTGGGGAAAAGCTACAGGTACTGGACAAGACAGTTTGGGGAATTAGAGACATGGGATCCCAAATCTTTCTAACAAGTATTACCTATGAGAAAATAAAGTCCCAGGCAACACCGGGTATATATGCTAGTTGCTTCTAAATATGAAGGTCCTATATGGCTATCATTGATGTTAGGAAGAGTTTTCATTACTGAAGCTAGGCTGGGGGCTGGTGAGAAATGTTGGGTGTGCAGACAGAAACTGCAGCACAACACTGCCAATGTCTAAGATCAGACATGAACACAGTAACCTATTATTTGGCTTCTTCCCTATTTTAATGTAATTTTATTGTGTCTATATGTGACAGTACCACGATTTTGTTTAACATTTCCAATATTTTGATTACTTTTTAAGAACTAAGCTTTAAAGTTTGTGCCTATTGGAAAGTTATTTTTTAAAATGAAATCCATTACAATGTTCAAAAAGCAACTCATTACCATCCTGTAAAAAGACCTTATATCTTTCTTTTACTTGCTGTACAGCCACTGTGGTGTAGTGGCTTGAATTGGGGGCTACAGTTCTGGAGACCAAGGTTCAAATGCCTGCTTGGCCATGGAAACCCACTGAGAGATCTTAGGCAGGTCACAATCTTTCATGCTCCTGGGAGGCAAAGGCAAACTCACTCTGAACAAATCTTGTCAAGGGCCATTTCCGCACTAGACTGTTACAATGCTATTATTCCACTTTTAACATCCTATGGAATCCTGGGGTTTGCAGTTTAGGTCTGCTTAGGGTCACTGTAAGTTGGAAATGACAGGAAGGAAAAAACAACAACAACACAGCTCCTCATTTCTCTACTTTATCTGTAGAATTTTTTTAAAGAGAAAAATAAAAATCTTAGGATTGGTAAAACAGTGGAATAAACTTGAAAAATTGCTGTCTAATCCTTTTAAAACAGAGGTGAGCTAAGCATGTTCTACAGGTCACATGTGCTCTCCAGTGCAATTTTTGGGCCCCACTGTGGTCTTTTTTCCCCAGTTTATTTTTCATTGCTTCAGAATGCTCAAAGATGACCCTTTTGCTTGACCCCTGGACCCTGCAGGGGTCAAACAAAATGTATACAAAGATTTTTTTTAACCCCAAATTGCTTTCTAGGGGATCAGGCACATTTCTACTATGTTTTGAGTCCACCCCAGGCCAATTTAAGCCCAAGACAGCCCTCCCTTGCTTTCATTTTTTTTTTTTTTGAAAGAGGAAGTGAACAAGAAGTCACTTCTGCTCATTTGCTGTTGCTAAAAAAAAGACCTCTCCTGGGCATAAAATGGCCCAAAAGGTCCCCAAAACATGGTGAAAATGACCCCTTGTCCCCTAGGAGGCAAAAATGTGTTTCTTTTTTTTTGTAGAATCATGTGTAGTGGTGGGATGTGGCCTTCAAGATCACCTTGGGGGCTAAAACTATCCACTATCCTTCCATACAGCCCACCCCTGCTCTAAAAGGACCCTTTGAAAAATAAGATTTCAAAATAACCAGAAACCATTACTTGTTAACACCAATGAAGTGACTTCATCCTTGTTATTTCATTTTTGACATGTGACTTTGTTTCAGCCTTGTTGCCCAGGGCAGCAATTTGTTAAAGCCAATTATGGCCCTTTTTGCACTTTACCTTTTCCCAGCATTGGCGCAAGGGGATCACGCGAGAAGTCTTTTGTGAGAGGCACTTGCGTCCCCTCTGCTTCTCCTCCGCACCAGCTCTGTGCTGGCCAGAAGGAAGCGTAAGTGCTTTGCCCCTTCCTTCTGCAGTGCAGCTGGGTACTTTCCCAGGCTGCGCTGGAGGAGGAAGCGCGGTGGCCGTGCGTCTGGAGCCTCCGCACGCAATGTAAATGCGTGTGGGGCCCAGGAAGGACACGCGATCGCGCATCATTTTTGGCAAGGAAACACTGGTCACTCATATGAGAGTATATAATCCTAGCATGGTCACTTTCAGCCCCTTGAGATTTTTCTATAGATTCCTCCACCATTGAACTATTTGCTATAGGGGTTGTGGAGTTAAGGTGTTTACCAATTATGTCTCCTGCTGTTCTGGCTAAGAACTCTGGGTCCATGGACCAATTGCCAGGGGTAACCTGAAGCACCTCTTTCACTGTATTTGTTTGAACTTCTATATTACCTCTATATTACTCTTTGTTCCATTAGGAGCCAAAAATGATATAATGTGTGATCACCGCCTGCTGGCCTTGGGAGTGTCACGCGATTGCGAGGATGTCATGTGAAACGGTCCTCTCAATCACGTGACACTCCCAAGGCCATTTGCAACAGGACTGGCGTGCGACAAGGGCCTACATTACCTATTAATCATTACAGCAGGCACTCCACATTAGAGGGTTTACCTTTCATGGATGTGGTTATTTTCAAATTTCTCCATCTCCCACAACTCACTTGTTTTCTGGGAAAACCTTTCTTCTCAGCAGCTCTGATTTGGCTGTGCAGCCCTTCAAAAACCCACCTCTGGTCCTCCTCCTCTTCCTTCTGCATGGTCAGCTAATGATGGCTCACAGCCCAATTTCTCAGCACCACAAACCCTCTCTCAGTGCCCCTTCCTACACCCAAGGAAGGAGATGGGTGAGAAGAAGAAGCATAGGGCCACCGTGCTGACCCAGTCCATTTCCCTGACCTGGTTTGGACCCTGGGTGCCTGCTCACTCTACCATATTTTGGACCCCTTCCAACAGACATGCACACACATTTTGGTATTTGCAGCTTTTTCCATTTCTGTGAGGGTCCTGAGCCCCTAACCCCAGCAAATGTGGAGGGCTGACTGTATTTCCAAGCTCTGACTTGGTTTCATTTATAGCAGGTACAGGGGACTGTAATTTTGACATAACATACAAACTCTCTCTCATTCTCTCTCTCTCGCACATACACACACTAGTGGGATTATAGGTACTTGCATGATGCCTATATTTGTAATTCAGAACCAATTAGGCATTGTAAAACAGCAGTGTAAGATTGAATTTGATCTTTCTTATGGTCCTATGCTATCAGACTCTGAGCTTCCTGAAAGAAATATCTTGGCTCAACAAACACTTGTCTGTAATGGCCGAACTGGGATTACCAATATTGCCACAAGAATTTTTCCAGAATACATTATCATAATAATATAAGAAACTTCTTCTAAAACTTTAATGGTGATATATGAACATTATTTCCCTAGATAGTTCCACAATATAAATAGTAATATCTGTCACTATAATGAATTACAGTCAGTCCTCCACATTTGTGGATTTCACTTTTGCAGATTTGATTATTTATGGATTATTTGCTGTCACCTCTGTTGCTTTTTTATTTTTAATAAAATTTTTAATAGGGACTGCAGGCCTCATGAGACTGAGAAACTGCAAATAAGGCTTGTAAGTCCCTATTAAAAACAGTGTGGGGCAGCAGTGGAGGTGGCAGTAAGCCCCACCAGCCACCCACTTCTCTCTTGTGAAGGAACCCTGATGCCTCAGAGGAATCCATGCTGGACTGAATATGGTGATCATACTTTTTTTGCATTAAACATGGTTTGGGAGGGCCTAGAGCAGTGGTTCTCAACCTGTGGGTCCCCAGATGTTTGTGGAATTCAGCTCCCAGAAGCCCCAGCCACTATGGTCAATGCTCAGGGCTTCTGGGAGCTGAAGTCCAAAAACATCTGGGGACCCACAGGTTGAGAACCACTGGCCTAGAGTTATTCACTGTTTTTCCACTTTCACGGAAGTCCCCTGCCCCTAACCCTAGTGAATGTGGAAGGATGACTGTGCTTCTGCCCTTAATTTATTGTGTTTTAATTACCCCCTTCCACATGTAATACTCAGATGCTATGGTGGTTGTGCAAATTCATCGATACTAATGCTAACATTACACAAGTCCTGAATTAATCAATACTAATGCTAATCAGTACTAATGCTAATATTACACAGCTTCAATACTAGTGGTAATATTACACAAGTCCTGGAATTCAATACCCTCCCAGAGGTAGATGAATATCATCTGCAGGTTGTTGTTGTTATATCTGCAAGAATTACACATGCAAATCTGAAATAAGGTGCATTATTCCACTGTTCTGACTGGAGTTCCATTGGAGTCAAAACTTCAGGCTTAACCTAACAACATAGGAAGAACTTTCTTGGATTAGAGCAAAGGCCCATCTAGGCCAGTACCTTCTTTGCCGCAGTGGCTGACTGGATGCCACACACACAGACACACAGACATAAAATGGAGTGTAATCCTCATAAAGGACATTAACAGTGAGTGTGTCTGTGTGTATAAGCACATCTACAGGCTAGATGCAAAGGGCAGACAACCAGAGCTTGCAAAAATTACTTTATGAACCACAATTCCCAGAATTCCAGGAGATGATGTTCAAAACAGTAATATTTCCAGACTCTGTAACCATGGAAGGCTGTTGCTTTTATGTCCTATTCATTTGTACTAAGATGTGGCATCTAGCTGCACACCATTGGAAACAGGATTCAATGTAGTTTTCATCTGATGCAGCAGAACTTTTCCTGAATAAGTTTATTTTTTTCATAGAAATTTAATATATTACATGGTGTGGCTTTTCTCCATATTTTTGATGGAATGCCTTTAATTTTGATTTTTTTTAAAAAAAGGCAAGGGCACTTGCTATACAAAATTGCTAAGGAAATAAATAAACCCACTGACAACAAGCCTTATGGATATGCTTGTGGGACACTGGAGTAGAACTGTTACCCCAAAATGTAGGTGCCACAAGGACCACCCTGCAATGCCAAATACCTCCTTGAAAAAGTGGGGAATTAATTAGCTCAAAATCAGGAGGCTGCAAGAGAGATGCAACTTAGCGAGATCTTTTCTACCAGTGTTTATGGGCACATGCAGGAAAAGAACCAGCAAGAGATTCAGAAGTAAGCTAAAAATGTGTTTTATTGAGGGGAATTCACTCATGCATGCACACAAGATACACACAATCACACATTCACACAAGAGCTAACTGAAAGAAAAAGGGAGGAAAAATTGTAGAGAGGCTGAGGGGTTTGGAGGATTTATAATTACCAGTCCAGAAGAGTAGTGAAGAGCAGAAATGTGTTTTGGCTTAGGTAGGACCTAAGGACAGTTCTCATTCAGGAGCCAGACGGACAGAGTGACGGGTAGATCTTCAAGAGACTGCACTGGACATCCTGAAATCAGGGGTATTTGTACCCTGAAAATGGTTTGTGGCTGTGAAGGTTCCAGATGCAAGACAAAGGGAACCTGTTGTGGACCATGGGTCTTTCGCCTGTTGATGGGCTTAGTGCTTTGACTGACAGAGACATGATGAGTGTTGTAATAGCTGTCTATTGTGGGTGCTGTGAGGAAAGAGGAAGGAATTCAGGAGTACAAGGGACGGATATCTGTCAATCAGTGTCCTGGTGGGCTTCTCACAGTTGGCTTCCCTGGAAAATTCCAGCTTCTGTGTAAGCCTATTATCCACATGAATGGTGTGTATTTGCCTGACAAATGACTCATTCTTACCTGGAGGAAGTTTCGAGTTGACCTATCCTTCTCACATTTACAGTCAAATTCTTTCCCTTACTCAGTTTGACCTCTCCATCACCTCTCAGGCTTGAATTTGATATCAGAGCCAATAAAATGTGTTGCCAATTACATATGATGCCAATTAGGTATAGTGCCCATTCACTATTGAGGACCCTCAAAACATTGTGTGGCCACCCAGATGTTGCTTGATTGCAACATCCAACTTTTCTCACCACTGGCTGGGTTGGTTAGAAGTGCCTGAGTTTTATGATCTTCAGCAGACAGATTTCTGTCTGCCCCATTAACTGCCAAGATTCACCTGATCAGGACACAGGAGACAGCCTTCTTGGAGCTGCTTTTAGGTAATGGAACTGTCTCCCAAGGGAAGCTTGGTTGACCCCTTCTCTCTTTGCTGGCAGGCAAAGATCCGCCTTATTTCAACAGGCTTTCAGCCTTTAACTCATTGGGTAGAAAGATGTGCAACAGGTGTGCTGCCTTTTTAAACACGTAATATGTATTTAATGTATTTAACTGTTTTTAAATTAATGTTTCAGTTGGATTATTTAATGCATTTAAAACTTCTGTACCACAGATTGTTTTTATGTTATTTTAACATACATATATACACATTGGGTCCTACTTTGGGAGAATAGTGAGATATAAATCAAATAAATCAATAATAAGTCAGTAAAATATAGGGAGGCCTGCATGATTTTCACCCCTGGTCTAATGGGAAGCTCACTTTATAGGTTTGGCTGTAGTCATATAGGACATACAATGTGCGTGCATGTACTTCACAGTCAGAAAAAGCCACTGAGGTCTGTGCTTGATCATAAGTTCGAAAGTTTTTGTCTTGCCAGAGGAAATAAATGGAAACCATGATATCATAGTGAAAAGGAGAACAGGATACATTTTATGAGGGCCTTGGAGTTCCAGGACCATGGGAGAGGGGAAGAAAAGGAAGGTAAATAGTAGATCATGCCTGAGGGTATTTCCTTGCATCAGTATACAGGAAGCCCCCACCTTTCGACACCCCATTACCTGACAACTCACTCTTTTGACACTTCCAAACTGAGGACAAGTTCCATTAATTCAATGGCATTTCCACTCTTTCATCAGTTCTTGCCTACAGAGGGTCACTTGAAACCACTCGCATGTGCATGCTGCTCACAAAGTGAGCTGAGAGGGGGGAAAGGTGCTAAGCTGGCTGAGAGACTTTGCAAGCAGCGTGCTTGGTCGGTCCCAAGTGAGCCTCTGTAAGTCCTTCTTGCTCCCTACAGTATAGTAGATGGGTTCCACTTTTCTACCAGTTCCATTCTCTGACAGTGCTCTGGTCCCTAAGCCATCAAATAAGTGTGGGAAGGCTGTATATATATTGTCCAGGAAACCTAAGATTTTCAGGAACTGGTCAGGAGAGCAAAACGTTCAACAGTCAAGAGTGAATTGCTGGCCACGGCTCTCCTCCATAAGAGTCATGTGTGGGTTTTGTATTGGTTAAATTAAGGCCTCTAACACTGCAAATATTCCATACATCTTTTGGATAATTTTCCTGGTGAATGTGCGGGAACAAAAACTCTGTCATGTCCACTTTTGGAAAAGAGCAGGAATTATGTTCATAGTCTTGTTGGCTTTGGGGATCTTGGATTTGGTTAGGCCTCATTTGGAATACTGTGTCCAGTTCTGGGCACCTCAGTTCAAGAAGGATATCAACAAGCTCCAACGTGTCCAGAGGAGGGTGACCAAAATGGTGAAGGGTCTGGAAACCATGCCCTGTGAGGAACGGCTTAGGGAGCTGGGTATGTTTAGTCTGCAGAAGAGAAGGTTAAGAGGGGACATGATAGCCATGTTTAAATAGTTGAAAGGATGTCATGTCGAGGAGGGAGCAGGCTTGTTCTCTACCGCTCCAGAGACTAGGACAAGGAGCAATGGATTCAAGCTGCAGGAAAGGAGATTCCACTTGAACCTCAGGAAACACTTCCTGATGGTCAGAGCTGTCTGGCAGTGGAATATGCTGGCTGGAGTCTGGTAGAGTCTCCTTATTTGGAGGTTTTAAAGCAGAGGCTGGATGGCCATCTGTTGGGAATGCTTTGATGGGTGTCCTGTATGGCAGAGGGTTGGACTGGATGGCCCCTGTGGTCTCTTCCAACTCTATGATTCTATTGTTGCAGGAGCCCAGAGACCACAGAGCAAGAAAAAGAGTAATTTATTACGAGCGGGCTTTTGGCTGGATGTTTCCAAAAGACCAAAAGCCCTGAATTCAAGTTTCACAGCTCTTTTATAGACAAAGTTCACAGCATACACAAAGATCACAGGCAAAGATCACAGGCATGTCTCGGTCTGCCCCTCCGGGGTCACAAATACCACATGCTGTTACTAGCTAATTACCCCCACACTCAGACCCCGGAAAGTGCTTATCTACAATCTGCAATTACTGCAGCCAGTCAATAAACAAACAACACCCTGGCTCTGTGATCAACATCCTAGCTAGGTGATACATTGGCTCTCGTGACCTTTTTACCCTTCTTAAATCTTTCTCCGTTCTTCTGACCTAAGCCCCCAGCTTCTGCTTTATTTCTACTTTATTATTTCTAATTCGTACCTATATCACTACGATTTATACTCCAAGGGCTTTTTCACACACAAAGCATTAGGACTCCAGTTTAACTGCCACAGCTGCCTCTGATGGGATTTGTAGTTTAGTGAGGAACCAGATCTCTGTGGCTGAGAGTTCTAAATACTGCTTCCCAAACCGCAAGCTCCAGGATTTCATAGGACTGCACCATGGCAGTTAAAGTGGAATCACAGTGCTATAATTATTTACTTACCCCAAAGGGTAACGTTTCCAAGTCCACGGCAGTAAAAGTGGAATCATAGTGCGTTCACCTTTGTAGTTACCCCAAAGGGTATGGCTTCCAAGTCCTGGCTTTACTTAGGATTCTGCTGACTTGAGATTTTGTGTCTTCGGGTTGATTCTTCCGTTTTTATGCAACGCATTTTATTCCTATGACTGCAAACTACCGGGGGGAGGGGGTCCTAGCATAAGTGGCAATAGGTACATTTCCGAAATAAATAATAATAAAAAAAAGTCACGAAACGGCTTCTCAGCGGCGGGGGAGGGCGGCGCCTTCAAGCCATTCCGCAACTTCGAAGCAAACGTTTGCACGTCTCAAATGCAAAGCACCATGGCGCCTCTATCTAATTTCCGCACTAGACTGTTATAGCGCTATTGTTTATTCCACTTTCAACCTCCTATGGAATCCTGAGGTTTGTAGTTTAGGGAGGGGCCTGATTCCATAGGATGTTGAAAACTGGAATCATAGCGCTGTGCAGTCTAGTGCGGAAGCGGCTCGCTGAAAGAAAAGAAGGAAAGAGAGGGCCCTCGAAGCGACCGAAGCTGCCTGAAGGCGGGGGGCCCGCACCCTGGTGCCAGTGCATGGACTATCCCTGGAAAGTTTCCAGGGAAGAAACAAACACTCCTCGTGGACGGGCGCGACTATCAGAGGGACACTCGGTTGGAGGGGGCGCGCCTCGCAAACCACGTGACTTGAGCCGCACCGGAGAGTCCTTTGTGGCGCGCGGGGGCCCGAAGTGGGGGGTCGCGCCCGGGGGAAAAGGCAAAGGCTGCGCCCTGAGGGAAAAGTTTCCTCCGGTGGCTGCGCGCCTCCCCGGGTCCCTTGCCAGGCCCCCCGGGCCCCGCCTCTTGGGCGCCCCGGCCCCTCCCTGCGCCGTCGCCTCCCCACGCCCCCCACCCCCTCAGCCTCCCTCGGGGCCACGGGGGCGCCGCGAGCGGACGGAGGCGACGACGGACGGCCCGGAGCGGCCGCAGCAGGTAAGGGCGGCGGCGGCCCCCCGCCCGCCCGCCCGCCCGCGCCAAGGTCGGGGGTGGGGACGGGGAAGCCGCGAAAGCGCCGCAGACGCTTTCCCGGCGTTGGAGGAGGCGGAGGTGTGGAGTTCGCGTGGGTGCCCCGCGACACGTGTGCAGCGCGTGAGCATACGGAGGGTGAGCGCTAGCCAGATGCCAGCGTGTCCTCTTCCTGAGCGCAGCCGGTTTTGCCCGGCCCCCCTCCCGCGCGCTGCTCGCCTTAGGCGAGAAGGTCCCAAAGTTTGCTTCTTTTGTCGCCTCTATTTGGCATACGGAGGCTACAGTCATTTCCTGCCTGCTGAAATCCAGCTCCCGCCCTTGTTACATTCTTGCACTAAGTTATACCTGCCACTTTGCTGACTTTCCATGCTGAGTACCCCACTTGCAGTGAGAGGGCAATGAGCTGGTAGTCTCGTGCCCTGCACGCGCCCTGGGCAACATGCAAGTGAGGCCGTTTCCGCACTAGACTGTGATAGCGCTATTATTCCACTTTCAACATCCTATGGAATCCTGGGATTTGCAGTTTAGGGAGGGCCCTTTGAGGTCCCTCCCTAAACTGCAAATCCCAGGATTCCATAGGATGTTGAAAGTGGAATAATAGCGCTATAACAGGCTACTGTGGAAATGGCCTAAGTCCATTTGGTTAGTTCCGATTAGATAAGACCCACACTGAATGAATGGAATGTATCTAAGTGCTGATCCCAGCGTCTTAAGGGCAGGCACTCTCTTCCTTCAAACTGATGCTTTAGCATGCCGCTGCCCAGCCCAGCCCCCCCCCCCACAAATCAATAGTGAAAAAGCAGATACTGAGCGAAATCAGGGTGTCATTTGTTGTGCAGCGTGTTTATTCTGAGAGCTGCAGCTTGGTAGCATGTGTAATCTACACATTGTTTAACGAACTTCGGAAATGCAGCCAGCAGATCACACAGATATGCTTTTTGAACATCCTATTTGGCGTTGAGCCAGCTTCTTTTCCAACTATCATGGGAGCTTTTTTTCAAGTGAAGTTCCATAGTTGAGGGCAAGATGATGCACTTGCCTTGCTGAAGCTAAGCACGTTTGGTTAGTAGTACCAGAATGAAAAACTTCACACGAGCTGCCCCACATATGCCACCTTGTGCTTTAGCAGAAGACAAATAGGACAGAAACGGTGGTTGTTTTGCCAGTAAGTCGTTTTAGATTTTTTTGGTTAAGATATTTAAGCTCTGATTTGAAGTGACCCATTGAAAAAGCCCTTAAGAGCATCTATAGGCCAAAAGGTATTGGGCTTTTTTATAGTAAGTGAAGATGCATCGTTTAAGCATTCTGATGTGTCTCTATTTTCTTCATGTAAATAGTATGCATACCTGTAGTTCCACAGCATATCCTCCAACTGTCTTGATTAATCCTCTGTTGTTTTACTTTTCAGCTGCATTTAAAATATCCCAATTGGCCTCTCCTTCTCCCACTTTCCCACTCTGTTCTCTGCTTAATTCAGTTGTTGCAAACTGAAATGCAAAGTAGTTTGTACTCACCTCGGCAGGGAGGAGAGAAAAGGAGGAGGTGGAATCATCTCTTCCTAGTAGGCTGAGACAAAAACAAACTGCTGCAGCATCTTCTAGCTAGCATTTTTTTTTCTCATTAATATTTTTTGCCATCCTGACCACATTCTCATATTGCTTGACCACATATGTCCCAGTTTTAATCTGTGAAAGATTGGTTATGTTTCCTCTGTAGGCACAATATGTTTCTGTAAGAATCTAGATTCCTTGTCAAGAATAGGAGCTTTTAAGCAGTGACTAAGGAGGGCTTCTCATGATTGCTGTTCAGAGGTACTGCACAACTATTACATCTTTTTCTCCTTAATGTATTTTCTGTGGTAAGGAAGAAAATGGAAGAAATGATGGACAAGTAGTGAAGAATTGTAAAGGACAGACGATGTCATCAGAAGTCTCCATAAAGTTCAGTGAATGAGGCCAGATAACTCACTCTCTCTCTCTGTCTCTCTCTCTCTGTCTCTCTGTATTTCTATCTATCTGTCTATCTCTCTCTCTCTCTGTGTGTGTGTGTGTGTGTGAGTGATTGTGTGTTCTTCTCCCATCCAAACAATGGCAGGACATCCAGAAATCATATTATATCAAGGCTAACTGCAACATCATCTCCCAGTTTCATGGATCTAAAGACCACAAAAAGTTGCACATAACAGCCATGGCAGAAAACGTATGATCTCTTTAATATGATGCAAAACACTTTTTAGGTATTTGTATATGCATATTTACAGTAAAACGATCAACACATGTAGCCTTCCCCAGGTGACATTTGGATGAATCTTTAAACGAGGCTATTTTTTAAAAAATGTACATCTTGAGAAGCAGTTTTGGGAAAAACTGAATTGGTTGTATCAGATTTCTGCCTTGATTTACATCTTTAGTCAGTCACCTTTGTTCAGGAGCAGTTGCCTAGAGACTCAGAACTGGTTTTAACATGGCCTTTGGGTTTTAAGTAATAACCACCTTTGAAGTTAATTAAAGGGAATTTTTTTAAAAAAATGTGTATGTTTTTTTCATATCAAAAAAGCCAACCATCTACTAGGCAGCCTGGAGAAATCTATAAGAAGCTTCTGTATCAAAGCACAGAAATTTAATAGAGGATAAAAAATTTGATCTGAATACATACAGATTTATCAGGGTTTTGCTTTTAGTTTAAGATAAATATGTCTTTATTATAATTACTGTCACAATAATAATTTTATTATTAGTACTTTAATAGAGTTATTGTTGGCAATGGTAGTGACAGTAACAGAAACAACAAACGTTACCATTGAACTGTTGAAAATATACATTTGTTTGTTCTTGTTAAATATCAGGTCAGCTTTGATGTATGGTAACCCTATGAATGAGAGGCCTGAATCATCAGTAGCCCTGCTGAGGTCCTGCAGACTCAGAGTTGTGGCTTCCTCGAATGAGTCTGTCCACCTGTAATGAGGGTTTCCTGTTTTCATACTGCCTTCCAGTTTACCAACAATATTGTCTTTCTTATATCATTTTATGGTATGTCCAAAGTAAATATTCTCAGGTATACTTAACATTTATAGTCTACCTTTCTTCAGTAAGCTTAGAGTGCCTTTTCTCCTCACATTATGCTCATAACAGCTCTGTAGAACCGGTCAGGGTTGGAGAAAGTGACGGATCTGAATTCACCCAATGAATTCTGTGGTTTAGTAGGGCCTAGAACCTGGATCCCCCAGTCCACCATTCTGACTACTTTTACCACATTGGCTGTCATCTCAACTGATTTTAAACTGCTCTCTCTTTCTTGCTCTCTCTCTTTCTCTCTGTGTGTGTGTTTCTGTCTTTCCTGTTTATTAATCAGACTCTTGGACAATGCAACTTAGAACACTGTTTTTCACATGGAACCTGAAAAACTAAAGCATGTGGCAGGTGAATAGATATAGGTGCCATCACAGGGAGGGTGCCTGTCCCCCTTGGCTAGTGGATACAGATACCCAGGCTTGGCTTCCTAAGATCCTAATTGTTGTACAGGATTATACTAAAGCAGGCAGTTTGTCAGATATCCAGATCTCATTTTAGAACTAGTACATTAGATTGTGTCCAGGAACGTGGTACAATGAACAGGAATGTTATGCAAGCTGATTGTGGGTGTGCACTTTTTTTTCCAGGATTTCCAGAGAAGTGCTCACAGGGGCTTAACTTAGCATTGACATGCCTCCTGCAGCAGAAAAAGGCCTGGCCCATACCCCTCCAGATGGAGGATGGGGATGGGCGGTGGTGTTTGGAGCATTCTTATCTATTGGATTTTCATATGCTTTCCCAAAAAGCATAGCAATCTTCTTCAAAGAAATCCAGGATTTCTTTGGCACATCGTACAGTGAGATTGCATGGGTATCTTCAATTATGTTGGCTGCTACCTATGGTGGAGGTGAGTAGAACAGACGTATCTGCTTGGTTTTGACTTAGGAATGGAAGAAATATACCTTCAAATTAATTTAGGCTGTTGGAGTTATCAGGGCTTTTGTCAGAAAAAATGCACTTAGGATAGAGGGGTGGATACATTTATCAATATAATCTATCTGCTTGTGTTTGTGTTAAGATATATTTTAAAAAGTTTAAAACAAATACACAGCCAAATATTTAAGTTAATGAAAAATTCCCTTTGGCAAACAGGTATGATTTGAAATACATTGAGATCTCTGTTTTATCGACTAAAGGTAATCCATTTTTGAATTGCATATGAAGTTAGGCAGCAGTAAGGCAAAAACTCAGCAGTATAGCAGTAAAAGATTATAGGGACAGAAGATTAGTTTCATATAAATGCAAAGAGAGGTAAGGTTTCTGTGATACTCCCAGAGCACTCGGTGATAGGTCAAATGTGCATTCATCAACAATAATACAAGGGTTTTTGAGTACTGAGTCCAGTAGTATTTTCAAAAAGATCATTGAGTTTTTGTATTGATTTTGCAGTTATGAAGACAGTTCCTTAAAAAAAATGAAATATAATTGTTGATCTACATCAGTAGCCAGTGGGGTGATCCTGTGGGGCAAGGTAGTACTTGACATGAGGAGATACTGTGTTTCAGTCTCCATTTTTTCACTAGGAAAATAGAAGTAAAACTCATACGAATTAACACCATGTGTGCTCGTGATGGAAAAAAAATTCAGATCAGATAAATATTTCCAATCAAATATAGTTTTTAATCCCCAGAATTTGGATGTAGACGTGTAGTCTCCTTTTCAACTAATAAAGGTAAGAAAATTTCTCAGAAATAGTGATGACTGGTGATATCTAGAACCATTATTATTTTCTGAAAGGTGATTTTTTTTTTTTTTTGGAAGTGCTCTAAAAAATCCACTGTGCAAGCAGTATTCTGTCTGGGAAAGAAAAAAGGCTCATGTACCTCCAATCTTGTTGCCTCCCTAAATCTACATGTGTCACTGTCATTGCTAGACCAAGTGAAGCTCCTTGCCTCTTGCCAAAATTTTGTTCTCTTCTGTGTTGTACCATATTATTTTTTTTTGTGTCCTTTTCCTTAAAAAGCAAAAACCCTTTACTATAACATTCATTATTTTTAACCACCATATTGCTCTTCAAAGGATTCCATGTAGTGTCCATCAACAAAGAAATTGCAAGGTGCATACCAATACACATGCCTGTTGTTAGAATTCTGTTTGAGTACAGGATGTCAAAAAACATTGGTGTTTCATCCAAGAATATTGATTGATTTGAGAGACCTTGAGAAGGCAACCATGGTCTCGTTTATACCAAGACTGTGGAGTTAATGATTGATTAAAGAGGTTGTTCCAACACTTTGTAGCAACTTGCACTGAAAGCAGAAATCCAGGATAATATAGTTGTATATGCAGAGGGCTATGGCATGTGCAAAGCATATAAAGCAGGAATGGATTATTTGTATTCCCTTTCAACCCATGACACAATGACCCTGAACCCATGACAGAAATCTGTACTGGAAAATAAGCTTCCCCATGCAGATGCAGCAGTGGAGCAAGAATTCAACAGCCAGCTGCTTCAAGGATGCCACTCTGTTTTATGCACACTTTTCTCCTGGCACTTGAGGCATCTGATGATTGAGCAGACATCAGAAAATGATGCCTACTCCCAGACCCTTCTGATCAGCCTGGCCAAATTTGGGGCAGGAGAGGTCACATCATGGGGGGCGGGGGCTAGGAATGAAGTGGCAGGCCTGTAGCCTATAATTGTGCTTGCAGTTTTCTGGATTTGGGTGATTGTCTAGGATAATTTAGCTGAAATTGAAGCTCCCTTGCTTCAGTGCATTGTGCTTCTGTGTCGTGGAATCAAGCGTTATGACATTGTTCTGTACACAAAATGCCTGCCCTTCTCCTATGCTGGGATAGCATTCAATTTGAAAAGAAGTCCTACAGTTTGCAAAATTTGGTGTAACACTTAAGTGGTCTGTGTCACATGCTCTTTGGACTCATGGGGATTTACCTAGTTGGCTTTTCTCTTGTGAGTCTTTGTTATGCTCATGTAGAAGAGCCTCTCCCACCCCTGTCATTCAATGTGAGTATTGAAAGCGGATAATGTATTTACGGTACCATGAATTGTTTTGTCGTTAATACTCTAGGAAAACATTTTTTTTCAAAGGAAATGAATGATCGAATATCCAATGCTTCTAAAATGTTCTGCAGACTACAGTGTCTTAAGTTTCAGCTACCATTTACTTGCTACTTGAGAAGTTGTATAAAGACCTGAAAGTCCTTCTCATAGTGCATTGTCAAACTGGATGTACTGGTAGCCACCAACTTGGATGGTTTAAAGATTCATGGAAGATAAGGACATTTGTGGTCATTGCTTCTAGTGTATGAGGCTGGTTGGCTTGCATTTATTTATTGCCTCTCAGCTTGCCAGGGCCCATGAGCAGATGTATACTATATAGAAAAATTATTTAAAAACACATTAAAACACCTTCTTTGACAGTAGGTTAAAAAATGCATACACAATTAAAATACATATAGCAGTTTGGTTTTGAGGATCAAAGGCTATATGAAATAATACGATCTTTGAGGTCTTTGAGGCCTACCGGAAGGGATGGAACGAGGCCGAGTTCCCTTAGGAGAGAGTTCCATGGTCAGGGTATCACTAAAAAGACAGTAAATCCTATTACAACGTAGTCTCTTGTGGTGTGGAGATATGTGACAGGGCCTAAAATTTCAGGCAAGCTCATATGGGAAACTCATAATCTTTCAGATATGATGGGCCCAAGCATACTTTGAACTGAGCTCAGAAGTATAACTGGAAACCTGTGCAATCTGTGTGAGATCACTGATATGTGTTTCTAAAGCATGCACTCAACAACGGTTCAGCTGTCAGATATTACTTAGTCTAATTGGAAAGTGTTGTGACTAGATCTGCTCTTCTTAGGAATATGGTTAGAAACATGAGGAAACACAATTATGCTCATGCCCCGCTTATGGGCTTTGCAGAGTCGTCTGTTTGGCTATGGTGGGACCAGCTGCTAGACTAGAGTCGGCATTTGGTTTGATTGAACATAGTTCTTGTTCTTGTGTTTCTTAGACTTCAGTGAAGAAAGAGGGATGGAATTGGTGCTGGTGCTGAGAAAGGGTAGAGGGGAAAAATATATTGCATGGATGGATGCTCTGCAAAGCACTTGTGCCCTTAGACTAATTCAGTATAGCACTATAGGATTGGGGTTTTTTTGTTTGTTTTATATATGCACATACATACTTAAAAGCTAGAATTGAACAGGGTTTCTAATTGATCTAGTGACTAGGCAGTAAGAAGATTTATCATCTGAGAAATATGGATACTGGATCTTTCCCTCACCATTTTTCAGTGGATGAACCTCTTATTTAGAATAGCATCCTTCTACCTGTGGCAGAGCCCTCAGTTTTTTTCTCTGGGTGTTTTTACTGGTTTAATAAATCACACGGATTTGACAGTCAACCCCATAATCCCCCTTCCTGATTTCCAGGAGATTGGATAACATTGCTGGACTTCATTACAGGGTTATCAGATATTCCTTTAAGTCCCCATTCAACCAAAATGGGTATAGCATCACCACAGTGGTTCTATGGGGTGTGAGATGGGACCCTAAGGGGTGCACAAAAGTTGCTCAAAGGGGGTACAAGAAGGATCAGTCTGGAAGTACAGCCTTGTGTGTGTGAGTTTGTGTGTGTGTACATCATTGAGGACTAACCTTTTAACATCAGACCTAGTAAAAATCAGCTTTCCTTTTTTCAAAATGCTTTTCTCACTCAGCTTCTCCAAATGTTCTATCATTGGTGCTGCAGAACATGCCCCTTAGCCACCCCAAGGCAGTTTCTCAGGTGGTGGGGAGGGAAGTGAAGAGAGGAGGCAGTGAGTGCAAGAGCTCAGTGTTAAGAGGGAGGGCACATGTGGCATGAGGGCCCTGTGAGAGAGGAAGAGGAGGGGGGGTAAGCTAAGACACAGGATGTGACATCAAGCAAGGGGGCATGGTGTCCACATGTAGATGTAAAAGGGGTAAAAAGTCAGAGAATCGCTGCATTCCTAGATGACTTTGAAGGATGGGTATAACCTATGCCATCTCTTCCAGGGTCCTTCGCTCTACAGTATGGGAATTTTATCCATGTGCACTTGCCTGATAGTTTTAAAAACATCTACAAGGTTACAAAACAATAACATTTTAAAATGAGATCTGAGCTAGAAAATCTTTGTTTCTCCTTTTTTGGGGGTGGGGTCGGGCAAGCATACTACTGACCTCTCCCAGGTGCACTAAAATCCTGGATATCTGATGCCCTCCCCTCATAGTGTAGCTATTGGAGAGACAAGAAAAAGCTTTAAAATGAAGCAGAAGGTTACATGTACGGACGGTGATGGTACCAGTCATTGCTATACCATTCATTTTCTGAAAGCATTGAGCAGGTTAGTTTCGAAACAAACAAACAGAACTGTGGCTCAACATTTTGCCTCATATCTTGGATTCTAGAAGAGCTTGTATTCTGTGCGTATGTGTGTGTGTGTGTTTGTTGAAGCAGAAGTGGGGAATTCACAGTTTATGGACTCTTTTCCCATTGTTGTTGTTGTGTGTCTTCATTCATTTCCAACTTATGACAACCCTAAGGCTAACCTATAATGAAGTTTTCTTGGCACAATTTGTTTGGCGGGGCGAGGGGGTTACCTTTGCCTTTTTCTGAAACTCCTGAGGCTGAGGAGAGTTTGATTCGCTCGAAGTGACCCAGTGGGTTTCCATGACTGAGTGGGAGATTTGAACACTGGACATCAGAGTCATGGTTCTGTGTTCAAACCACTACACCATGCTGGCACTCTCCCCTACCTTTGTTTATTCATACATTCAGAGATAGGAAAGTTATTAGAAAAGCGGTAATGCATTTGGCTAATCATTAATAAATTAAAAACACTAGTTAAATTACATTTATATTAGAAAGAAAGACTTAACTATTATGTTTATATTAAATTTTCCTTTTAAATTTAAATTAATTAACTATACTAATAACCTTACCATAATAAAGCTAAAAAACGACTGCTTTAATTTTACTCATTCTTCCTTTCCCCATCCTGTTTTGAGGTTTTTAGAGAAGGAAGCATATGCAAGAAATGTTGAAAAATCCATTTCTCATCCACCCCACCAAAAGCCCTTCTGTTGCTTTCTCATATTCTCTCCCATGTAATCTCATCTTCTTGCCTTCCCCTTGCTTTAACTCACTGATAGCAACACGGAACCAAGCAAAAGTCCCGCAGAAACCCACATTATTTTTGTTTATTTATTGTTGCTCAAAAAATACATGCAAGGAATCAAAGAAACAATTAATAGGATTTTACTAGTTTACCTATAAAATGGGATAGCAACTCTGGCTTCCAGCATTGGTGGTGTTCACCTTCAAATCAACATTGACTTATAGGGACCCTAAGATAATTCATGGGGTTTTCTTGGCAACATTTATTCAGAGGAGATTTGTCACTGCCTTCCTCTTTTAGTCTGAAAATGGGTGATTTGTCCAGGGTCACTCAGGCTATTTCCACACTACAGTGTTATAGTGCTGTTATTCCACTTCTAACATCCTGTGGAATTTTGGGGTTTGTAGTTGAAAGAGGGGCCTTTAGAATTCTCAACCAGAGAGCTCTTGGGCCTCAGTAAACTACAAATCCCAGAATTCCACAGGATGTTGAAAGTGGAATAATAGCACTATAACAGTGCAATGCAGAAATGGCCTCAGTGGATTTCCATGGCTAAAACCCAGTGAGAATTTGAACCTTGGTCTCCTGAGATCCTAGTCTATCAGTCAAACCAGTACACCACATTGGTTCTTTGGCTGCTGTACATGCTATATCTGTGGAATTAAATGTGATTTGTATAGCAAAACCTCCTGTTTCATATGTACTGGACTCCATAATATTTATGTAGTAAAGATCTGAGTATGTCAGCTAACTGCTGCTGGTCTAATTCTCCTCAATGTGTTTTTTAAGCATACATTGAGTTTTCCTTATCTGCAACCTCTGGATCTGCAATTTTGAGTGACCATGGAGCATTGTGTCCTATATCTAAAATAGTGGTCATGTGTACGTGGATGTATGTGCTGAAGCATCTGTGTGCATATCACCACCATTGAGTATAATGAGGCATGAGCATTCCTGTTTTCTGGTATCTTGTAACAGAACCTGCACATATATGCTGTACTTTGAGCAGAAGCCATTAGTCAAATTAATTTTGTTTTAAGAGCAGTATTTGACTTTTACATAATCAAATGTGCTTTTAAATTATCTGTCTCTATCTTCAGAAAAGTTCAGGTCAATGGAAATGGATTCCCTAAAAGACTTAAATTTGCAGCATTGCAAAGTCACATACCTGCTGTCTGTTCTTCAGTAGGTCAAGAACATCGTATGCCTTTCAGCTTTTGAATGTGTACCATATACACACTGCTGCATTTTTAGATTACTGTTATTTTAAAATTATTTGTTTCGTTTATTTCTTTTCTTTTTGTATTTTTTTGCATAACAAAAAGTAAAAAAAAATCAAATTGTTTTGTATAATTATATAGACTAGAAATCCTATTTTAAACACTGAAAGTGTCACTCAACACCAGAAACCTTTGGGATGGGGTTTCTGTTAATCCTAGCTCCATTTTTTTCCTTCCTTGGTGGGCACAGTTAACCTGACAGAGGAGAGTAAAATAGTTTTTGTACATTATCTTAACTTTATAAATAAGGCTGATGCAATTATTATTTTGCCTTCTAACCATAATCATGAAAGATTCAGAATGTCCAAATGCATGTTACAGAAGAAATCCTTGGGACTGAGAACACGTTTGACAAAGATTTTCCGGGACAGTTTGTTTTCCTATAGCTTAAATCTGCCAACGTCATTTCTCTTCTGACAATCCATTATGCAGATGATACAGATTACCTGCACTTGATGAGATAGAGCATACTATCTGCCTTGGAACATTGTTTCGTGAAATGTAAGAGAATATTTCATGTTTATTCCTATGTCTGTTTGGCAGGCAGTCAACATGCTAATCTTATAAATCATGATTGGATGGACAGAGAAAGGATCTCAGAATTTTCCAAAACAATAAAGCAATCTCCAAATTGATGGCCTTTTCTGAAAATCTTGAATACCTAATTGTCCTCCAGGGTGCTTTACTATCTTGGCTTTTGCCTCAAAACTTCCTCAGAATTAAAATATTGAGGGAAAATGGAGCTAACAGTAAGTGTTTTATTTAATCTCATGATTTCAACATTTACTTGTCTCTTTCACATACAAATAATCCTGGAAGTACAGTTCTCGCTCCACATCTGTTGGTTTGACTCTCACGAATTTGATTAGTCGTGAGGTGTCTGTGCCTCCACATCTGTGGGTTAGAATATTATTGTCTTCCTCTCATTCCCTTGTGTTTTGCCAGCACAGAGAAAGAAGACAAGCATGCCAAGGCAAGAGGGAAGGCGATGGTGTGGGGGGGGGATGTGTGTGCTTTCCGTCACCCCTCTGGAGTACTCTACTCCCAATGCTTTTCCCTGGCACTGAGAACTCACTCCTAGGCCAAAGATAAGGCAATGGTGGGGGAAGAAGTACGCCCACTTTTCTTCACCCCTTTGGAGTCTCCCCTCCCACTGCTTTGCCTCTGTCCTAGTGCCGAGGCAAAAGGTAAGGCAGTCGGAGAGGGGAGCGCACACAGTCCTTCCTTCTCTCTTCCGGAGCTCCCACTTCTCACTGCCTTACTTCTGGACCAGGAGCAGAGAAGGAAGGCTCCTGCCCCAGAGCCTTGGAAGGGAATAGGAGAGGGGATTGCAGGGGGTGGTATTTATGATTTTTCCACTTTTACAAGAGTTCTGTGAGCCCTCATAAATGGTGGAAGGGCACCTGTATTTCAATTTGACTAGACTGTGTCCTTGATTTGTTAATCAGGAATGAGATGCATACTTTGAATGAAATACACCTTTTAGTAGACCAGAGAATTTTGGAATTTCAGATTCCATTGCTGCAGCCTCATGTGCACATTAATGCTAAATTATGGTGTAGCTGTAATGCGGAAGACTCTGAGTTTGTGTGATTGTCTGGTGCATTTGGATGTCAGAAGCTCTCCCTTTCATATTCAGTTAACTGCAGTTTCTCACTGGCTGTGTAAACCATGGTCTTGGGCTTCTACACTCCTCCACTCCTCCTGCGTAGAAGCTCTTGGGGTTTGAAAGATTTCAGTTCTGCTTCTGCTTAGCTGAAGTTTATCATATTTGGTCCAACAAATTTTGATTGGCAGTCTTGTTTCCGGTAGTGGTCTCAGCCTGATGATTTTTTAGCTCATCGGGTGGGATGGATGAGGTGAGTGAATGGAGGTGAACGAATCAGATTCTGTAAAAGGAATCAAGCCAAGACAAGCAAGGACAGGGTCATGTTTCAGTATGGAAACATGAAACTAGGTGAGTTCAAGTTCCAATAAGGACAAGACAAAGTACAGCAGAAGTTAGGTTCCAATAAGAAGTCTAAGCAAAGCAAGACAGCACCCTGGATAGCTACATGCAAAACAAAGGCTGGAGAGTCATAAAAGCACGACAAAGCTTCGACCACAAATTGAGCATGTGAACGTGGTAAGGGGAACCTCTGTCGTGTTTGGTCTAATTTGGCAGTAGAGATTCTCCATCCACCTGCTGAAGCAAATGGGCAAGGTCTGGCATGGCACAGAAGTTCACATTTGTATGATGACAAAATTTTGCCTGAAAACGGTTGCACTGGGGCATACTATTAAGATTCAAATCTGCCCCATCTTATTTTGATGTGTTTGCAGACCATGCCCTTCACTCACCCACACACACACTAGGAATGAAATTCCTCAACTGTTTATTCTTGCTTGTGAGGATGAATAATTAAGGTAGTTTTCTCCCTGCTTCAGGAGAAAATGAGTATTACTCCACAGTTCTCTCCCCATATTTGAACATTATGCAGGAGTTATTCTGCAGTGAAAAATACATACATTCGTGCAGAAACCTGCCTTATGTGCAGAAAACAGGTTTCTATCAGCAAAACACATGTTTTCACCCTGAAATGATTCCTGCGCTACATTTTCTGTATCAGATAACAGGAGAAAATTGTGCTGGTCTGGTATTCTCTTCGGTGGTGGCTTCTGACTGTCAAAAAAGTAGTTTTTCAGTGTGGGAATGAAATGTGAATATTGTTCCCATCTCTACACCCAGGCCCTTCCCAAAGTGGAATCTGACCCCTGGGTTGAGAAGATTCAGTTGCAAATCCAAGGTTTTCATAGAATGGAATCACGGCAGCTAAAGCTGTGTCATAATGCTGTAACTATGTAGTGTGAAGGGTCACCATGGTATAAATACACTACATTATGTAGAGAAAACATTTACAAAGGATATTGAAGAGATGGATTAGTCATCCAGCATGAATTCAGGGTTGTACTTCAAGGTTTAGTGTACTACTATAGGTATAATATCCGAATATTGGCCATAAAAATAAAGGGTCCAAGGACAATTATTGGCAATTGAACTTTGGCACAAATGCTTGTTCTGAGTAAGCAGTGAATTACTGTTTGCTGTCCTTCGTTCCTTGAAACAGTGATGAAATATTGGACAGTTCCTGTATTTTTTTTGGCTTGCTACCATGTGCCTCTTCTCTAATGTGGCATAGCTTCATTCCAAATAAGATAAAGGAGAGGGATGCCTTGAGATTGGTAGGTACAGCCCTATTTACATACAAATAAGCAAATGAATGGTGGGTCCATAGTTAGGTGCTTTTAAATTTTGCACGCATGCATTATGGTTAAACAATTGGGGGAAAAAACAACTCTTTAAAAACTAAAAACTCTGTTGCTACCATGTTTGTGCTGCCCTATTATGTATCTTCAGCGACTTTGTGGAGAAACTTCTATTGTGTCCAGTAACGATAGCTTTCATCTGGAGATATCTTAAATGTACTTCCCTTTGTTTCTTCCTTGTGGTCCTCATTATAGAGGCACTCTGCTTTTGGACCATGTTGTTTACATGATGGGACATCCACTCTGCCTTTGTTTTATGAACAAAGCAGGACAAATGCATTTGCCTAAAGCTACTTCCATCTGCAGATTCCTGACTTAGGCAGCATTTGAAGTGGGTTATGAGAGAACCTGTTATTAATAGAGTATCAGTGATTATAGTGAACACTGTTGAAGTTAAGAGGAGGAATTTGTGCTAGATTTGGGAGGAGGAGGATGAGACCAAAGGGATCATGCCTTTTTTCCAAGGTCAGATTCCAGTTGGTAAAGTGCGCCTTGCAAGTGTTACAGCTACACCAAACCGTTCTGGAAAATCAGGGAGTAAGAACTGGATTTGGGTATGCCTGTACCCTGAAAATACTGGTTTTGGAAATACTGCGGAAGGGCACTGTTGCAGTGCAGGAGGCTGCACCAAGGAAGGACAGTTTGGAAACCCCACCATATTTGAACGGAAGCAGGGAGGGTTCTTTGGCCGGTTTACTCACTGGGAACACTTTGTATCTAAGCCATTCACTGATACAATTAAAATTGCTGAACAATGTCTGGTCTGTATCTTCATGTACTTTTCTATATGGAACGTTGGAAAGTGCCTCAGAAATGTGACCTCCATATCAAACTTCTTTAACTTTGCCACATGAGTAATTCCAACAAAATGATGGGATTTGTCAGAAATTATATATTAAATATATTCCTACAGGAACAGAGTCTGAGCTTGTCCACCGCTGCTCCCATTCTAGAAAGGTTTTCAAAGCTTTCCTCCTCCTTTAAGAGCTGCATTTTTGGCTTTAATTGGTGCTTCCAGGTGGAGGGTTCCTAGTGCTGCCAGTTTAAAGACACTGCAGAGCTATTCCACCATCATCTTTATTAATATCCTGCCTTTCCCTCAGAGTCAGGATTCAAGGTGGCTTACAAATCAAAACTAATACCATATAGCTAAAACACACAAAAAAGCAGAATCAAACTGTTAACAACATTAAAAACAGACTAGAACATTGCAATTAAAATGCTAAAAAGCAGTTAGAAAACCAGTACAATTAGAACAATATAGTCTGCTTTTAAAAACCTTTTCTTTAAAGACTTTATGTTCTCAAAAGCCTGTTGGAATCATTTATCTGTGAGATTCAGAGTTAAGAATATATATAAAATGATTTTTCCTTTTTTTCAAAGTGAGGGGATGTATTTTGATCCTTTCCAAGCAACTGATGTCAGAAAGTATAGAAAGTCATGGGGAGGGGGTTAGGGGTACGTAGCAATGTTTTGTGCCTCTTTCTTTCTCCCCTTTTTCTTCTTCTTCTTTTCTTTTTTCTTTCTTTTTATCTTTCTCTCTTCTTCATCACTACTTTTTTGTGATGCTTGTAATTGGTAAATAGTTATAATTTTTTACTTCTGACAATTTTCTTTCTTTTTAAATATTGTTTCCTTTCTATCTTTATTACTTTTTTCTTTGCTCTGTTATGATTGATATTTGTAAAGGTATGTACTGGTATATAATTTTGTTAATTATATGTAAAAATTTAATAAACATAATTTTAAAAAAATGTTAGAATAAAAAAGCATTTGCCTTCTGATAGAATGACAACAAGGAGGAGCCATTGTGGCCTCCCTAGGAAAGGAGTTCCAGAGCTTGGGGTAGCCACTGAGAAGGCCCTATCGTGTGTCCCCATTGATCATGCCTATGAAGGTGGTGGGATTGAAAGAAGTACCCCTCCTATAGATCTCAGGGGCCTTGGAAGGCTGAAATGGGGAGATAGTTTCTCAGATAGCCTGGACATAGCTGTTTCCTGTTGTTCTGTGACTTCAGTTCATTTCCGACTTATGGAGAACCTATCACACGGTTCTGGATCTGAGAGTTATGACAAGCCCAAGATCATCCAGTGGGTTTCCATGGCTGAGGGGGGACTGAACCCTGCTTTTCAGGGTCGTAGTCCAGTGCTCAAACCATTACACCATCCTGGGCTCTCTGGACCTTAGCTGTAGAGGGATTTATATTCCATTTTTCCTACTTTACCAAATTTTATGTGGAAAAAAAAATGAAAGAACCATAGGTAACAGAAGAAGGATAGAAACAGAAGCCACCCCTGTTCCACAAACAAAAAATTGGTCAGCAAGGCAGAGTGTTTTCATAACAAAATGTCTTGTCTGGAAACACTCATTGTCATGAAGAACAATTTGGAAACTTGTGGCATAGTTGGCTAAATGTATGAGATGCTAGAACAGATGTGAGTAGTTTCTTTCACAAGTGGAACTTTTTGAAGCTAGCATGGTGTTCAGTTTCTCTTCATATCTGTTCATCCAGTTCTTATCTCAGTCCCAGTCTTTATCAAATATACATGGAAAAGAGATGGAAAGATGAATTTTTATGCATAATTATATAGCACTTTCTTTTGCAGCCTTGTTAAAACTTCTGAAAAAAAATAAGACCAAATTTCTTGAACATAGACCAGTGCTGTGGAGCAAGTCACATCTCATGTTAATTTAGATGTAATTTAGGTTTAATTAGGGAGGCAGATTTTCTCTTGTTTAGCATGGGCAATAAAATGTGTCGTATGACTTGAAGTTAATACATAGTGTACATAATAACATGCATGATATAAATAGTGCTTCAAGAAAAGGACATTTTGGAAAGAGCCAAAAAAGAGCATGTATCCATTAAACTTTTTTTTTAAAATCCCTAGCTTGGTACTGAAGTACAGTCTTGCAGATGTTGAGAATGCATGTCCGTCCGCACACATGAAGTAGTCTAAATGAAGTGATAGATGTATACAGTTAATACAGATGTGTGTCCTATCTTCCCTATTTTACTTGATGTATGAAGCTTTTGATGAGAATCATGGTATGCATATGTTATCCAACAACATGCAGTGACCATAACTAAAAAGCTGCAGTCTTAGAATAATATTTATTCATAAAGCATGACCATTACAGTCTTAAAATAGCTGTTATAAAATAAGTACACAAATGCTCTTTGATAAATTGATACAAATAAAAACCTAAATCCAACATGACATTGGAGCCTGTCATGAAACTTCTTTCTTTCCCTCTCACTCCTAAAGCCATAAGAGGTGTACCCAAATAACTTCTGAGTGATTTTCCATTCTCTGGAACAGGTTTTTGGGGTGCCCAGGGGCCTATGGTGGGAATTGGAGATTGTCTCCCCACTTGTACTTGGCCACACTGTTGCAGGAGCAAACTTCTAGCACTGAATAAAGTCCAACTGCTGTAACAAGGAGAGACACCATACGAAGTGGCCAGAATTATGGAAAGTAATATTACTACATTTTTTCAATAACTCTTGGAAGGGCATTTTGATCTGGCTCCTCCTGTAGGACTGTGATCCTTCTGAAGCTATGAATGTTTATTACTGTTATAAGTAATCCTTTAAAATTGTATGGCTATGCTAAAAATATAATAATTCTGGAGCTCCTTTTGCAATAACTTGAACCAAGCAAACTTGGCTCTGGAGCTTGAAGTCTTTCAACTCAACATCTACTCGGATAGTGGGCTGTAGGTCATTGTATCTAGGAAGCTGAAAGTTGGCAATTGACCTTGAACATTTTCTTCCAAAGCTTTATAGCTATGTTTTATTATTCAGCTACTACTATAAATTACAGTGGCAGGTACAGAAAGCCCATTCTAACTGGGGCATAAATAAAGCATTAAAAATAATGCAGCTCGTTCTTCAGCTGATTGAAAGAAGGGCTGAAGGTTTCAGCCTAGCATTTACGGATCCCTTCCAAGTGCAACTGGCATTAAAGGTGAAACAGTTAATCTTTGCAAATGGAAATGTGAATATGCATTTTATATTATGAATAGCTGGATGTAAATTTCCTCAAGATGTTGACAATTCAGAAATACAGTTCTATTGTAAAATTAGCACTGATGTGTAACTGAGCTCATTCATTCATTTCATTCATTATGGCAAACAGCTTGTAGAGTAACTGAGCTAATTTCATAAAAAAAGAGATAATATATGATATACAATTCACTCAAAGTTAAGCACAATTCACTGAATGTTCCATGGATTTCAGTAGAGAATTTTCTCCTTATACAAACAATGCGATGTTGTAATGTTTAACTTCCCTTGGATGGCACACTTTTTTTAAAAAAGTATTTTCAGTTTATAAATGTGTTACTTTGTGTCAACTGTCTGTACTGTACTGTACTGTCTGTACTATAAAATAGGAGCCTCCATAAGTTAAACATTCTACTGAAAGCCGCAAGTTTGGATAAATATCAGTTCACCATTCAACACAAGAGCTGTACTTAACAGTAATAACAAGGCTACCAAATCTCAAGCAATATCCCATATTATTTCACTGTGGTGTAACACAAGACAATGTTGCAAGAATGGTTATGTGACTGTTGCAGAGGTTATAAGAAATGTCAGAGCCGAGAAATCAGAGACAGAGGGTTTTTAATTGCAGTAGAGTGAACAGGAAAAGAGTTTCTGTGAAATATACAAGCCTGTTTAAGACAAGCAAACAGGTAATTGCTTCCCTCCTGTAAATCTTGTTCCCTCCCCATGCAGAAATGAGAGCTGGATTTATGCTGTCACTTTCTTAATCCGAATTCAACTACATAGGACTATGAATTCTACGTCTTAACACTTAGCTAAATAGAGGTAATGTGGAGCAGTTCTCTCTCTCCTGTCTTTACGAAATTCAGCAGGAATAAACTCAGATTTCATGAGCTGATTATTAAGAAGTAATGAGCAAATAGCAGATCTGAGCCAGGCATGCATGCCACCCTGAATAGAATCTGGCTCTGCTCTTGTGTTTCCTTCCTTCTTTCCTTCACACAGTTGTAAACATTCTTCCCTGTCTCCTCCCTTCTCTTCAGGTTCGGCAACTATTTTCTCCACTGTGCCTTCTTGCCCCATCCTCCAAGAACTGCAGAAAAAAATATATGAGAGAATCAAGGAGTTTCTGCTAGCTGGGACCAGCCCTGCCACTATTTCTTATCTGGTGGGCCGTTACTAGAGACCACCCTGTTTTCTTTAGAACCAGTCCCTGAAACAAATTTTTCAAAGACAGTACTTAAAATGACTGGTAAGAATGCGGGAAGTGATGTAGAGGACCTGCTGTGTGAGATTACATCTGCAGCACCACCACTGAGGGTATATGAGGGCTTCTAGTAATTCTACTGCTCCCATCAGTTGTGCAGCTTGTCCTTCTTGTGGAGAAGGGACATGATATCCATATTTAAATATTTGAAGGGATGCCATGTTGAGGAGAGAGCGGGCTTGTTCTCTGCTGCTCCAGAGACTAGGACAAGGAGCAGTGGATTCAAGCTGCAGGAAAGGAGATTCCACCTGAACCTCAGGAAGAACTTCCTGACAGTCAGAGCATCCAGCAGTGGAATATGCTGCCTCTGAGTGTGGTGAAGTCTCCTTATTTGGAGGTATTTAAGCAGAGGCTGGATGGCCATCTGTCGAGAATGCTTTGATGTGTGTTCCTGCATGGCAGGGAGTCGGACTGGATGGCCCCTGTGGTCTCTCAGCTTTATGATTCTATGATTCCTAACACTGGTGCTCCTCCCTCCCTCCCTCCCTCCCTCATATCCTAACGCCCTTTCTAACTTCAATGTAGCCTTTTTAACATCCCTTTAATTGTTCAGCAAATCACCAGGCACTCCCAACATTCCATATCCTTACTCAGTCCTAGCAGATTACTTAGCTTATTACGTCTACTGTATTGCATGTTGCATACATAGCCATACCTTATCTTAATTTATTTAACAAGCACAACAACATATTTTACATAAGTGCAGAACATCACAGAGATCAGCTCTTTTGCAGACAGCAGTCCCCAGGCTTAGTTCTTGACATATCTAATTGAAGAACTAGGCAGAAGGTAATGGAAAACAACTTTGTTTGAGATTTCTGAGAATTACTCTCACTTAAAGTAGATAACAATGGCTGAAATGGACAAACAATCTGAAATAGTATATGGTAGCTTCTTATGTTCTTGTGCAAAGATGCATTCTGGAATTTAAAAGGCAAGTATATACTTTTTTAAGTGACCGTACCTGATTCACTTATTTGAATTCCTCCCTCCTCAGTAGAGATCTGCTTTGGATGGTTAGATTGGGTTAGGAGAATAGCATATCTGAATACTCAGAACAGCTCACACCTGTTTCCGAACAAGGCATTTCTGTTGCACATGGCAAATGGGAGGGGGTGGTCAGAGTACATGGCAATTTTGCGTTCTTGTCCCAGTTTCCCAGATCTCTGGTGGATTTACTTTCCTGGACAAAATAGAAATTTTTAGAATAAAGGTTCTGGTGTATAGAAGAACTTGAAAAACCTAGACTCCCAAAATCCCCTGGGCAGCATGGCCATGCAAGTTCCCTCAAAAGTAAGTTTTCTAAACCCTGGGATATTTTTAAAATACCTTTGAGGGTGAAGCTCTCAGTAGTTGATACGAGAAGAGAGGAGTAACGGGGTAGGAGCTTTGGACATTAAAAGATACCCCATAGAGCAGTGGTTCTCAACCTGTGGGTCCCCAGATGTTCGTGGACTTCAGCTCCCAGAAGCCCCAGCCACTATGGTCAATGCTCAGGGCTTCTGGGAGCTGAAGTCCATGAACATCTGGGGACCCACAGGTTGAGAACCACTGCCATAGAGGCTTCATGTTGCTATGGAGATTATCAAAGGGAAGTAGGCAAATCATTCCTGATGCACGTAATCCCAATGTGGTGTTTGCTGGTACTGAAATGGACAGCCGGTATTCTCTTAGCAGCTTCCTCTCCTCTCCTGCCCCACCCCCTGCCAAATTTGGTGGCTCCAATCATCTTCAGAATGGATCTCCATCTCCCCAAACAGCTGATCCCCATTAAAGTAGGTTGAGGGGAGAAAAGTTACAGTCTCCACAATAGTGTCACATCATGCCTAAGTAGCAATCGTGAATATGGAACAGTTATGGATGATTAAATATAGGTAAATGTTCTGTGTTTGTGATTGCTAGTTACAGTTGTGACATGATTGTGACACTAAAGAGCTAATAGAGAATACTGGCCATCCTACCTAAATAGTGGTCAGTTTGCTGCCCTTTAGTGGCCTCCCTAGTTCTGCATCACAGGTGGTAGTCTCAACTATTTGTGCCTTTATTTAGTTTTCAAATATTTATGAATTACTTATATCTGAAGATTTCAAAGCAGCAATCTAATGTAATATAAAATTACTTTAACTCACAATACAACACATACACTATCCATAAAAAGATGCTAAAACTGGTCTGCACTGTGAAGGCATGTCTTCATCATCTATCTGAAAACAAGAATTATTGGTGCTTGTCTGATACCACAAGTATGATTATTTCAAACAGTAGGTACTATCTCTCTAAATGCTGTCTTCTTAACAGTTGCAGAGCAGATCTCAGGAGCAATGTGGCACCACTAGGAAACCCCCTTGGGAAGGCCACTGGGAATAATAGCAGATTATTCCTAATTAGTCTTTTTTCTCATTCTGTTTCACAAGCTTGTTGTGAGTGCTCTGAGCAGCTCTGAAAAAGCAGCTTTTCCAAATACAACAGATACATACTCTCCAACTGTCTTGATCTGGCAGAGACTGTCCTCATTAATTCTCTGTCCCACTTTTTCAGCTGCTTTGAAAATTTTCCAGCTTCTCTCTCCTCCTCCCACTTTCCCCCTTTGTTCACAGCTTATTTCAACTACTACAAACAGAGTTCAAAGTGCAAAACTAAATCTCATTCCTTTAATTCAGCAATGGTGAAAGGAGAGGAGCAGCAGAATCTTGCCATTCCCTGTAGGTTCCTGCAGAAGCAAACTTCTGCAGCCTCTCCAAGCTTGTGTGTTCCCCCTCGTTAATGACTTTTGCCGTCTTGACCACACCCTGATGTTGCTTGGCCACTCATCCTGCTCGTGATCTTGAAATGTTGGAGGGTACACAGACAGGCTGAAGGAGGTTGAAATATTCCTCCTGTAAGGAGGCATAAATGGTGCTAATTGTGAGTGTGCAGGATTAAGGTCACATTACTTCCCCTGCATTTTTCAGTTATGGAGTAGCTTAGAATGTTATTGCATATATTCCATAGGGCATATTACTCATGTGAGCACTCCTGATGAAATGCAGAAATTCTTGAGTTGGAGAGCAGTCAGCAAGGATTTTAAGTAATTTTCCTTAAAGTATATATTAAATAATAATACTAGTAATACTAATAGTACTATAGTACTAATACTAATACTATACTAATTATTATTATTATTATTATTATTATTATTATTATTATTATTATTATTATATTTTTATTTCTTATTTTATTTCTTTTATTTCTCTCCCCATGGATTGAGGTGAGGAATAACAACAAATTAACACACAACACATAACATCAGTTAGAAAGAGAACATCAGTTAAAAGCAACAGTTAAAATACATGATATCAACCTAAAAGAACACATAGCACAAATACCTATTAAAACAGTCAATACATGTTCAAAATTCATATTTTTTTAGTTTTATTATCCTTATTAAAGTTTTCCATAATTAACAAAAGTTAAAAAGACTTCCAGCACAACTCCACATATACAAAATGTTACAGAAATAACATATTGTTACTTCTCAAATTATATTCACTATTTCTGTATTTTCTGCCTGGTATACTAATATCTTAATACCTTTACATTGTATACTGGGCAAGAATTCTATGATCTAATGAAAAGCAGTAGTCATAGTTTCTCCTCTTTCTTTTTTATGTAGTGTATGAAAGGTTGCCGTATAACCCTGTAAGATTCTAAAGTTTTACCTTTTAACAAAAACATTAGGTTGTCTAACTCTAATAATTTCATTAATTTTTCTATCCAATCATCTACTGTAGGGCTTTCCCCCCACTTTTCTACTTTTTAGCATAAATCAACATTATTGCTGTTATCATATAACATAACAAAATGTTGTTATCTTTTCCTCATTATTCACATTTACTAAGAATAACTCAGGTTTGGTACCAATAGAGATAAAGAAAATAAAAAAGAGACATCTTTATAGATATTTGGGGGTAATTTATTGATTACGTGTTAATAAAAGGGAAAGGAAGAAAACCTAATGAACAGTCATTACAATTTTGGAAGGGGAATGGAGCTATTTGAAGGGAATGGACGTGGTTATATCTCTAATGGTCCCGGTGATAGGGAGCACTTATGATTTAATTGTAGAATAGACTAAGTCCAAGAATATATGGTATATAGTGATTTGTAAGTCTATGTCTATTATGTATGAGGTATTGTGTTATATGTTATGTGTCGTTATGTATTGTTATGTAAATAATCAGTAAGAATTATGTATTAAGAAAGAAGGAAGGAAGGAAGGAAGGAAGGAAGGAAGGAAGGAAGAAAGAAAGAAAGAAAGAAAGAAAGAAAGAAAGAAAGAAAGAAAGAAAGGTTTATACTTTAGCTTGTTCTTCCAAATTCTTCCCATAACAATATTGATTTTCATCCAAAATGTTCTTGCTCTGACGTATATCCATCACGTATAGTAAAACGAACTTTCACATTTCTCACAAACTTTCAACATCCTGTGGAATTCTGGGGTTTGTAGTTTCCAGAGGCCAAAGAGCTCTCTGGCTGAGAACTCTGAATGCCCCTCCCTAAACTGCAAACCCCAGGATTCTACTTCTTAAATGAGATTTCTCATTTTCTGCGTGACCTTTATGCAGTTAGCAAAAATACTGGAAAACCTAAAATCAATTTGGAAACTCACTGTGACTCAGTAGGAAGTGGATCTCGATATCTGAATGTCAACTTAATTCTGTATATCTTGAAACACAGTGTGTTAGAAATGGGAGACTTGCCTCTGTATCCACCTATACAGTGAATGTAGCATGCTGCCTATGCAGATGGTTCGACTTAGGTTGAAGCTGGGTATGCCTTGTAGTACAGAAGGAACAGGACAGATACAATATTGTTAATGCAGTATTGCACCAGTTCTTAACCTTTTCTTTACAAGGGACCCCCTTTAAATATCCTCTGTTGCCACAGACCCCCAAGATTTAACTGAAGATTTAAAACCTTAAATTGTATCAAATATTTGTTTAACATTACTCATCAGTGGTCTTCAAATGGGGAGGGAAGGGAGAAATAAGTAAATAGACACTTCCCTTTTAGGTGTTGGAAGGAGAGGGAAGATTTTCTCCCCTGCTTCTTCCTGCCAGTTTCTGGCTGGAGTGTATTGAACAGCAATGTGCAGGCCCAACCAGCTTGCCCGCCTGCCTGTCTGCTTACCTTTGGCTTACCTTTGGCTTGGTTCCTGTCAGGTGGATCCTCTGTTGTAGGGAGGAGACAGGCTGAGCAGTCTTCCAGCCTTCCTGGACCTCCTGTGAGGACATCGCAGCCCTCTAGGGTCTGCAGACCACAGGTTAAGAACCACTGCAGTATTGCTCAAATGTTCAGATGGATTGCTCTTAATTTTTTGTTGTTATGATCAACAAAAGTGATCCACATGGATTCATAGCATTATAGATTTGGAAAGGAACAAGATACATTCTGTCCCACCTGTCTCATGATAGATTAACCTAATAGCAATAGCAATAGCAATTACATTTCTATACTACTTTTCAGTGCTAAGCACTCCCTAAGCAGTTTACAATGTGTTTAGCTAATTGCCCCCAACAAGCTGGGTACTCATTTTACTGACCTACGGAAGGATGAAAGGCTGAGTCAATCTGGAGCCCTGCAGGATTGAACTCACAATGTTGTGGCTGCAGTACTGGCATTTAAACACTGCACCACCAGGACAATAAACATAGTCAAAGAGGCTGAAGTTCAATGATGGAATGTATAATCTGGGATTGTAGTGTACAGAAAAAAAAAGAGCTTTGAATAGCAGGACTGGAGAGACATTGTCAGCAGCGGGGATCTGGGAGTTGTGGTTAAAAAAGCAGCTTTTACAGGCTCTATATGCAATTTTGGCTATTAGCTATGTGAGAAGCCTACATGCTCACTGGCAGTTACACCACTTGCTATGAGACAAACAGGCTAAGACTTTGTTTGTTCTTTACTGAAGTCCTTCCCAAAACATGTGGCTGAAGATTCTTGGAATGTTCAGTGCTGCATGGAGTGGACCCTTTGTCTAACCTAGCATGGCTTTTGCAATACAATAAAAGTGGAGAGTTCAAGCTGGAGAAGTTCTGATTTATTTTCAGCATTTTATCTGAAAGTGTGATGGTTAAAACTACTTTTTAGCTTACTTTGAAAGGAAGCAAGAATGATGATGCTCTCTACATTGCTGTATTCTGATATAGGATTAAAAGTTGGCCTCATTCAGAAAAATAGGAGACTCAAGAGTTGATCTGAAGGTGAAAAATAATTGGATAGCATAACAAAGGAGCCTGTACTTGAGTTGGCATCACATAGGTAGGGAAGTGTCCTTCTGCTGAATACCAGAATCTGACTTTGTGACATGGACTTTCATGTAATATCAAGCAATGAATGGAAATCTATCACTATTGTGATAAAAAGGCATTAAGCAGGCACTGAAGTGGTGCCATATATATGTTTGTGCATATGAAATGCAGTGATTTACTTTAGATCAGCTTACTGCAAGTAACACAGACTACTAAAGAGAAGGATGTTAAAAAATATGGAATGGCAAATAGCTTCGGTCTGGTTCTACATTTATATATGTGAAATTTCATGAATTTGGGTATATCATCCTTTGAAAACTTCCTTTCTCTTTTGTGACAGCAATTATGCACTGAACCTAGCACCTAGAATTACAGTCAGCCCTTCACACTGGGTTTCACTTTCACAGATTTGATTGTTTCCGATTTTCTCCAACCTCTGCAAACTCAAGACCTTCTTTTTCATGGGTACTTTCCTCTTGCCCTCTCCAATCAGGCTGCACAGCCCTTTCAAAACCCAGCCTTGGTCTTCCTCCACCTCTACTGGCTATTGCCCAGCCAGCTCACAGCCCAATTTCTCAGCACCACAAACCTTCCTGTGATGCCCCCACACATAATCAAGGAAGGAGCTGGGTGCGAGAGAGGAAGTATTGGGCCACCATGCTGACTAACCCCCTTTTCCTCTTCTTTCCCTGACCTGTTTTGGACCCTGGGTGCCTGTTCTGGCTACCATGCCTCTGCCCCCTTTTCACAAACACACACATGTTTTGATATTTGCAGTCATGTGCCCCTAACGATAGCGAATGTGGAGGGCTGATTGTACTTTGAAATTGTCACCAGCATTTTCAGCTGGATTACCCATCAAAGTTCATTTCTTCTTTCCTTCCTCAGTAGCCTCATTGATAAGATATCTCTGTGAATCAGACTGTATGCAGATACGACCTGCAGGGTAATTTCCAGCCATCACTTCTTGCCACTAAGGTTTCTCTACACAAGCCAGCATGTAAAAGGGACTATGTGGAGAGACCATAATTTGAACCAACATAAAGAAGATAACCCTCATGATTGTCAGTAGTAGTAATTTTATCAATAACAGAGTCTGAAAAAAATACTAAGGGGGTCACGAAATTGGCTCCTGGTAGTACCAAGGTATAGCTGTGGAGGCGAGCAAAATGAGAGCATTGCCCCCGAACAAGAATTCTTCACTACTACATGAAGTTTTCATTCAGCTGTCAAATTTCTAGCATTGCAGAAACTTCAACCGAGCGTTGGAATACAGGTTAGGCATCCAAAGAAAAAGGGCAGGAAAAAAAAACTTAGCAAGGAACTGTGAAGACAACAAATATAAAAGTTCTAGGTGTGAATGATTTTCAGAGTCTCACTCTCTGTAATGCTAGAAATTTGGGGACTGAAAGAAAATTTAATTTGGTGCAGCAGAGTTCTTGTTTTGGGGCAGTGTTTTCCTTTTGCCTGCCCTGTAGCTATGCTTCTGGGTCATAACCATGTGCTATCTGGCACACGTGGAGGGTTCTCATCATGAGCTCAAAGACATATCACATGAAGTAAATAAGAGGACCAGCCCTTGCTGGAGACCACTTGAATGTTTTAAGCAGAGCATATCTCTGGAAATGTTTTCTTATTCAAAGAGAAAACTCTGTAAACAGGCAAAATTATGTTAATCATAATGCAAACCAGCAGTTATGTTATTCTCATATGCCCTAGGTAGACTTTGTTCACTTTGAGATAGCAACACAGTGAGATATTGCTGCAAAGAAAGAGTTGTCTTGTCTAGTAGTTTGAGAAAGGGTGCAAATAAATGTTATATTGTTAGTCACATGGTGCAAATAAAATAGCTGATAATATGCAATTATACCAAGAAAATTAAATACATAAAGTGGAAAGAAGTGTAAATAAATTACTGCTTACTTTTAGATGTTCTGTTTCAATTTATTTTTGCTATTAGCAATGCCGCTTTCGAGCCCCTTCTCGCAGGAGTGATTCCTCATCTTTCCCAGTGGTCTCTGTATGCAGATCTAAGGGTAGACATCTCTCCTCTCAGCTGGATTCAAATGTTAGGATAAAAGAAAAGGGAGACTGCTTCCAAGTCTGTCCCACATGCCCCCTTACACAACCTAAAAGAACAACTATAGGTGATTTGTGTGTATCTTTTGCTGGGTCATCATTGCCTTGCATCTCTAGAGATGGACCAAGTAATGCGCTTAACAAAATTATTCCATGTGGTTTGTTTCTTTTAGTGAGGGGACTCCCCCCCCCCCTAGAATTACTGTGGAAATTATGTCCAACTATTTTAATAGAAGAGTCAATGTGAGAGGTGATTCACTACTTTTTCTTTTAAAGTTTTATATCTGACAAAATGCTGGCGGAGAGTAAGCTGGGGGATAGGGATTGAATGACTGACAGGCCAATTTTCTAATCCTAAAGCACATTTTACAGTTGTCTCATAGGTAACTGCAATTTAGGGTAGACATTATTTCCCAGATCCCTTAACTGAACCTTCTGAAACTTGGTAGATTTCTCACCTGGGACTCTTCCATACGTGACCTTTTCATAGGAGTGCCCCCAAAATACTTGAGATAGGGAAGGAAAAGTATATCACCCCTCTTCATTTTTAGGACTCCACTTCAACATGAACCTGCGCCTGGCCTTTTGAAAATTTGCAGGTCTGTTACTTAGGCTGCTTGTATAGAGTCTCTGTTTTAATAGTCTACAAAGATCATGTGTACAAAGAGTGTACCCTTTTGAGGATAGCTTCCAAGTGGAAAGTCCTCTCTTGCACAAAAAATTTCTACACCCATTTGCCTGAAATTTAGTAGAACTGATAGCCTCAGAAGAGGCAACTTGTTGAGAAATTTCTTCTCATTCTCAAAAGGGTTATTGGCAGTCCCATTTAAAACAAACTTTAAAAGTATATAGCCCAAATCACCTCACAAGGATTTCTAAACCTTTTTGCAATCTGACAGATATAATCCCCCCTCCCTAAGGGCGTTTAAGCCTGCCACTTCCATCTCGTTCCAGCAAAGAGAAAAAAAAATGATAGCTGCTTTTCTATATTTCATCATAGTCAACAAACTTTTAGATTTTTAAATCTTAAATTGCACTTAGGACCCAAACTGAATCAAACAGGCTGGAAATCAGTCTGAACCACATCTTTTCTAAAACACCTAATTGTATTATGAATTGAATCTTGTCCGTGTAGATCCCTAAAAGTACAGTTCTCCCTCCACATTTGCAGGCTTGACTCTCACAAATTTGATTATTCCTGAGGTGCCCATGCCCCCACATTCTCCTTGTCCTGTTCCCTTGCATTTTGCAGGTGCAGAGAAAGAAGGCAAGCATGCCAAAGAAAAAAGTGTGTGTGGAGGGAGGAACACACATACATGCTTCATCCCTCTGGAGCTCTGCCATTCCATTGCTTTGCCTCTGCCCAAGAGCTGAGCACTCATGCTGAGGCAAAAGGTAGGGCAATGGGGGGCACACACACTCCTTCTTTCTCTCTTCTGAAGCTTCCCCCTCTCACTCCCTTGCCTCTGGCCCAGGTGTGGAAAAGGAAGTCTCCTGTGCCAGAGTTCCAGAAGGGATTGGTAGGGGGATTATGGGGCAGGGGGAGTTATTCATGTTTTTTCTACTTTCATAAAGGTTCTGCATCCTGAAACCTTGTGAATATGCAGGGGCCACTGTAATCCATTTCAGTTCTTTTCTATACTCTTGGCTGCAGAATGGTACATTCCTTCTAACTGGGATAGCCATCCTCTTCCACTGAGCATGCAGCTTTGGGAAGGATGCATGTGGAGCAGAGAGGGAGGAAGGAGACATCTACCTGGCCAGCCAGATCAGCCAAATCAACGCTGGTGATCAGTGGGGTGGCAGATGTAGCAGCCAGATCGCCCTCACATCCATTTTTTTATACGATAAGGAATATTTGAGATCCCAAAGGGGCTCACTCAATGATTCTTTCCTCAATCGGCAATTTTTATCAATGCAGAAAAGCACATCCACTCAGAGTGGTCATTTACAGGCCAGTAACCTCCCATAAACTAATCTGCACTCTTTCCACATCTGCCTACCAGATATGACATGCTGGCATTATTTAAATAATCCTTTATTCTGGGAACTAAGTTGTTATTCAAGAGCATCTAATCTTTCTGAGGGCTCTTGAAAATGTTTCTCTTTCAACTTGAGCCTGTGATTTGCCCTGAAAGTGTGTAAACAAATGGGAGGTTACATTGGATCAAGTGGTTGCTATACTCAGATGTCTGATCATGTAAAGAGGTCTTAATGTTCTGGTAATAATAAAAGCAATGTTTAGAGTTGTTTTTTTTAAAGAAAAGATTTTGCTAAGCTTCAATTCTGAGTGAATGGTTATTAAAGATGAGGAGATTTTGTAGTGTGAAAGCTGTACCTGCAGTTATTGGAAGATACGGCAGCTTCTGTGTTGGTCTCACTATTTTCTTCTTCACTAGGGATAAAATGGCTTAGATAAAGATTCAGATCTTGACCTTTCTTTCCTTGCCTGCTTGCTTCCATCGCAAAGCATTATGAGCAGATTACGTCACCTGGTTCAGCCAGGATTACTCCAGTTTCTGTTGTACCCAAAGAACTACAATGGGACTGATCACCCACTTTTTTGTTTCTGGCCTCTGCCATGTGCTCTCTCTCTCTCTTCATGGAGGAGAAGGACATACTAGAGGATGTCCACCTACTATCTTTATTCTTCTAGGATAGTACAATGAAGATCAGGATGTTCTAGCTAAATAATGGTTTCTTCAATAAATATTGCTCCTTTTGAGGATCCCTTTTTTGAAACAACAACAAAAAAAAATATTTTCTGCCCGCACTTAGTTCTTGCAAGCTCATTCTCCTCAGGTGGGTACTTTAGTGCTGAGGAAGAGGCACTAACAGGCCTTTCAGTAAGAATTTCATAGCATCCAACCCATCGAACACCAGTGTGGGCTATGCTGGTTTAAATCCAAAGCCAGAAACAGAGGTGAGAATCGTGAGAAGCCCCAGATGTTGTTGACTGCAGCCCCCAGCATTCCTCCCCATTGGCTGTGCTGGCTAAGGATGATGTGAATTGCTGTTTAACAATATCTAGGTGGTGGCATGATTCCAGTTCTGGCTTAAATCCAACTGTGAATCCCATGTAGAACAAACCCACTGAATCAATGGAACTTATATTCGTGTTCACTTTAAACATTTCAATTGATTCAATAGGTCCACTGTAATTGGAACTACAAATTGAATTCAGCTTTAGTTCTTTATCTTTGAGCTGTCGCTCCTCCACAATCTGATGGAAGTAGAATTAAAATTTCAGTCTCCCATGTCAATTTATATGTCTACAGTAACATAATAATCCTCATCCCCATGACCATGCTTGTATAATGTGTACTTCTGTCTGTGTAGCTGTCTGTCTCCATCCTTCCAATGTAAGGATCTAGCATTTCCCACAACCAAGAGTTGTCTAAAATGTCTACTCAGAAACGTCTAGATCAGCAAAGATCTCCTGAATCTGTAATTAGAATCTCCTTTTTGAGACTGTGTTAGCCTATATTAGCTTTCCTTTTGTCACAGCAGCACCACCACAACCAGCAATATTATTAATTCACTTCATAATTGTCCTTTAATTAGTTTTTTATTTCCTGTTGGCAAACTGCAAGAAGGAAACTGCTAGTAGTACAACGGAACCTGAAAAGTCTTTGTCTGAAAGCCCCCCCCCTTTTTTTTGTCTGAGAGCTTAGTAAAAAATAGCTTCATGCAGGCTTTTGTGAAGCAATCAGAGTGCAATCCACATACTCCATCAAAGATCTGTAGGTTTCCAGGAAAGTACACATTTGGGCATCCTTCTAGAAACTATTCATTGCTCAGCAGCAAGGATGAACAACTTGAAGGGAGTCAAAGCTGTTTTCCACCTACACACACACCCTTGGAGGAACCCCTCTACTGTCTTTGACTGCGAATTGGTGAAGAGAAAAACCCTGCCAGCTTAGCTGTGTGGAATTGGGAAGAGTAGGAGGGAGGTAGCATCCAGCAGCAAACCATGGAGGGCAAAGCTGTGCTAAGGTGTCTGCCTGATGTCCAATGGGCCCGCTATCCTTCTTGCAAGGGCCAGGAACTGCCTGAAGAAAGAAGCCTAGTATACTTCCTTGAGTGGTAAGGAAGATGTAGAACTGCTCATGCAGCTGGGAGATGCATGAATGTTGTGCTGCAATAGGATCCTAGGCTGCTATAGTTGTGCCTTAGATTTTTTTTTAAAAAAAAAACCAAGGCGCATGCATGCTTGCACACACAAACCCACTGAAGGCACCTAAAACCATGTCCAAATGCAGCAGTTTGTTTCCCTGTCAAAAGTGTCTTATGCCTCCCAAAGCAGAACAAAACAAACTGGCCAAAAACTGGTGAAAATGACATCACTTCCAGCATACCTAAAAGGAATATGGCCCTCCATAGGCGCATGGGGGACGGGAAATTGTTGCCTCCCCCCTCACAGCTGTCCACCTCTGCTCCAGAGCAAAGAACCCTTTCTAGAAGGGTGGCCAAATGTGTATTTTCTTGAAAGCCATATACCCATGCAGAGAACTACTATTTTCTCTAATGTGGTGTGGATAGCACCCAGTTTGCTTCACAAATTATAGATGAAGCTGCCTTTGATTAAATTAGATCCCTGAGTTATCTTCATCAGTGTGGTCTGAAATGACCAGCAGCACCTCTCCAGTTTTGCAGAGTGTAGTTCCCTTCCGGCTCGGCTTAGAAGTGCCAGGAGGTTAGACCTGGAGCCTTTGCATCAGAAGATGAGCTCTACCATTGAGCTATATCCCTTCAAGAATGATAGCAGTCCCTTGATGAAATTAAACCTTGATCTGAATTCCAGCATTAGAAAAGACAGTGGTGGGTTTTTTTAATTATTTTTTTCATTGCTTTCCCCAGCTCTTTCCTCTGATAACAGACAAGTAATAGAATGCACAGAACCTGAAAGGTCACTGAGAAGAAGTAGTAGTAGTACTGGGAAAAATTGAGGGATGTTCAGCCCGAGAAGACTGAGGAGTGGCATGATTGCCTTCTTTAAATACCTAAAGAGTTGTCACAGAGAGGATAGTACAAGTTTGTTCTCTGCTATCTTAGAGGGAAGGACCAGATCTAATAGTTTTAAGTTATAGGAAGGTAGATTTCAGTTGGACATCAGAAGGAACTTCTTGACGGTGAGAGTGGTTTGGCAGTGGAACCAGTTTCCTAGAGAGGTGGTGAGGTCTCCTCTGTACATTGTTCAAAAGAGGCTGGACAGCCACCTGTTGGGAATGCTGTAGCTGGAGATCCCGCACTGTTTGTGGATTGGGCTCCATAGCCTTGCAAGCCTTCCGACTATTCTAGTGTATTTGGTTGCATCATTGACCTGGCAGAGGAACTAAAAGAATTTTTTAAAAATAAAAACATCAGCTTAAAATGCACACTTTCCCATTCCTTTATTAAAATATTTAAATTTGCCCTATTTAATCCATAGGACTTCAGGGCAGTTTATTATTGAAATGAGCTGTTGTTAGCAGACATGGGTTCTATGAGGACCTGGAGTTTATCCTTTTCACTTCAAATTCCCCATTGGAGTGAGTGTACTATTCTTTTCTGCGCACCAGGTTTGTAATGGTGGTTCTCAGGTGGCTTGCTTTTTTTTTTTCATTTCTGAAAGCTGCCGGCTGTATTGATAAAACCTTCAGCAGCTGTTGACTAGACCTCTGAGGCCACTTCCTCAGTTCTGAAGCTTTGCAGGAAAATCTGTCAACACTTCTGCTGCTTTTCCCAGCAAGGTCACGGAAAGTAAGTGGCAGCTTTATGAGTGTGCCAGATCCTTGCCAGCTGTTTCTTCTACCTCATTCTCACCTAACTCTCTTAATTAAGAAAGAGAAATTTAAAGGTCTCTCTTTCTTTTTTCAAAAGGCCTTTCACAAAAGGAAAGGGGAAACTTGTCATAGGTTACAATGAAGGACAACCCAAAACTTTTTATCAAGGAGCATATAAAACCAAGGCATATGCGATACTCATCTATGACAAAACGGATTAGAACTCTTCTCATTGTCTCTGCAATTTGAAGTGGCAATTAAACATCATAAATGACAAGGAGTATTGTGGCACCTTAAAGATTAATAAATATATTGTGGCACAAGCTTTCATTAACTTGAGATTTACTTCATCAGATGCATGAAATGTATCTTCTTAGTTGTCAGATTATATGTGTACCTCCAGTGTGAAAGAGAAATGTAAACAGTCAAACAGCCAAAGCCATTCAGTCCACAACATGTCTATGGAAAAGTCAAGGGCACATAGTGTAAGTAGGATGAGTATTAAGAACAACTGTGATTAGTGATAACACAATTCTCCCAGCTTTGCCAATTAACTGCTACTGCGAATGGCCACAATACTTTTCTTATGTACATTTAAATTTTTGCATATAAATGTTACAGACCTATAGAATATCTTCTAAGTATTTGTTCTACTTTTCATATCCCTCTGCCCCCAGAATTACATATGACCCACCACCTTATACATTCAATTAAACAGGTTCCACAAAAGCTTATGCCACAATAAATCTGCTAGTCTTTTAGACACCAGAATATCCTTTTGCTGTTGTCAGTGTAGCGTGTTTACACAGGCACCCCTTTGTATTAAACAGCATGCTTTCTTCATCCTGGAAAACACTGCTGTTTCTCTATTTAATCATAGTAGCTCTGGTTTTATTTTATTCAGACTGAGACATCAAGTTCATTTTCACCCAAGAGTGTTTTTTTCCCTCTCTCTGAGTCTTACATGAATGTTGTGCTGCCTGCCAGGAATTCATAGAACTAACTGGACATAGCCATAGAATCCCTCTTCCAAATCCAACCAATTTTTCATGGATGCAGAAAATAACACAAAACTGGTAGGAAGGCTAGAATTTCCCTGAAAAAGAAAATGCAGGGTGACATGGCAGAGTCTATATCTTTGGCCATTTGATGTTTTCTGACATCAAAATGGGATGTCAGAACATCCCATTTTGATGGGACAGTTCTTGATGCGTGCGATATACAGGGATTTGGGTGTCATGAACAAGCATTTTTGCCCCTGCAAAAAGCACCATGTGGTTACCCTCATAATGCATTTAAATATATGCATACATGTATTTATGGACTGTAGTGATAATGCTGTCCTCTTGTAACTCATCATGTAACTAAAACAATTGCATGTTGCTTCCTTGTTTACGTCTGCCTGTACATCTGTTTCCTTGTTTACATCTGTCCCCTTCTTCAGTTGAAATTTAGATTACAAGCTCTTTGGGTCAAGCATGCATTCCGTTTAACCCTGTGAGACACAATGGTACTAAACAAATAATATGTAATAATAAGAGTGCCAAAGGTTCTTGCCAGATTTTACACAGCAGTGTTTCTTTCTGTACACTTTTACACCTGAAGAGGTTGCTAGAAGCCTAAACATCAAAACTAGAAGCTTAAATTAATTCTAAATTCGTAAGAACTAGTTTAATTTGAAATTATATTTAATTTAGCTATGTTTGTTAACAAGGACCGATTTGTTTTCCATCCCAATTTCTGTAGGTCCCCTTAGCAGTATCTTGGTGAACCGTTTTGGCAGCCGACCGGTGGTCATATTTGGAGGTCTGCTATGTGGCATAGGGATGGTCTCTGCAGCTTTTTGCACAAGCATTTTTCAACTGTACATCTGTGCTGGATTCATCACAGGTAATGGCAAAACCTCTCTACTTTCTTTAGAAGATATATTTCAAAATAAGACTTGAGTCTGAATACACCTAATTATGTTACTGTACATGTCACACATAGCACATTGCCATCTATTTTCCATAATGCTCTGTGCATATGCTCTGCCTTGGTAAAATAGGATCTGTCAGTGGTGATGGCAGTGTTTTTAAAATATTTTCCATTATCTCGATTACAAGAGGACTGTAGAGTTTTCTCAATCAAAAGTGAAAGAGGAGTCTGTCAAGAATCTACAGCAGGAACACACAAGTTTCCAGCTATGAAAACTGCTGATACCACACAAATGCTAGTGACCATTTTCCATTACATGATAGTGACGGGGGACACCTTGTGTTTTTGGCAGGACCAGATACCAAGGGTCAGCATTCCCAGACAGCTGGTAAGACCTTACTGTCCCAAAGAGGATCATCACCACATTGCCACCACAAACTCACTCACTTCCCCACATTCAGTTGACCTAGATCCCACCCTATTCAGAGTAAAAGAAGATGAGTGAGTAGGTAGCAACAGCTTGTACTGTTGCCCTGCCTCTCCCTCCCAGCTGTTCACAGGTCCACTGAGGCATCATTAAGAGGTGTCCCAAAATGTGGACCTCATGGTGATTGTTGCTATTAAATAAGAATGGATCTGTCTCTATTTTGGAATAGAGTTTCCATAGAACACACCATGGCATCTCATGGTAGGTGTGAGCATGTAATTAATTTACTCCAACTCACTGTAATATCAAACTAAGTCTTCTGATAATAAATAGAGCTGGTTAAACTTGCAAGAAAATTAACACATCCATTTACTCTTTTGTGTTAGGCGGAGAAAAGAAAATTAAATACAGTAGCAAATCTGATCTCATTACATTATTAGATCTGGTTTATAATAGACCTCCGCCTTTATGGGTTCAGTTTTGAAATATTCTTTCCCAGATATCTTTTAATCTAAAAACACCTTAGATGATAATTGCCATGTGAAAAAACTTTTTCTCAGGTATACAGGCCTGTACACTCATGTTGACAGTGTTACTATATAATTTATTTGCTGGATGGCACTGAACTTAATTTTATTAGGGGCAATTCTCCATTTTAATTTAATTTTCCTTTAATTTAATTTATACTCCACCTTTCTCCTGGTATGGAACATAATTTTATCATGCTTTCTTTAAGGCAGAAAATAAAAAGTCTTGTATAGTTTCCAAAGTGGTGCATTTTTAAATCACTGTATGATAGGGCTGTTTTCAAAAATAATTTTAAAAGCAATTGTAGGAAACAGAAATAGCTGGCAAATCCCCTTCAACTCATATGTTGGTCATTTTTTAAAATAAGGTGCTTAGGAACAGGCTGGACTTGTAATACTGTTTTCAAAACAGTATTTCAAAATTCAAGAAAATATTTGGTGTGTGTCTAGTCAAAGCATAAACCTTCTGCTGTGAAAATGTTTATCTGTTTCTGTGATATTCCTAGCTCATGCCATGAATGGATTACTTAAGGGCTTTTCTTGACTAGATTTCCTTGAACATTGTTCTGTCTGGAGTCCAGTCTGTGTATAGAATTTTAAGTCATGTGTCATTAGTTTATTGCCATAACAGAAATGCATTCCTCTCTTCATTCTTTTTATTTTGAAAAAAATGCACACATACACATATCAGATCTCATGATAACTAGCTATTTGATGTTATGGCTTGTCTGAACTTTAATTTCAAGCTGATTTAAATTATTCCTTCTTGCTAAGAAATCCTAATGTCTCTTATTCTATTGATGTGGGGGGTGATTAGGGATCTCTGGCAGAGAAGGCTCAACATCCTGACAAAACTAATTTCCTAAATTCTCTGGGAGGCTGTAACAGTTAAACTGATATAAATCCAGCATTGGTTAGTGGTAGGATCAACGTTTATGATCTCTCTTTACTGTACTGTTGTTCTTCAAAAGGCCTTTTAACTTTCTTTATCGTTTCACAAGACCTTTGTGATGGATAAAGTTATAAAAACTCATGTCCCATCAAGTGATTCTTCAACAAAAAAACCTAAAAAAAAGGTTTCCAGCCCATAACTGTGGAATTAAAACCATATTAATGTTTTTGCTATTCCACTGCAGAAGTTAATTAACTTAATAAGTGCAGGAGGTTTCCAGACCGCAGGACTCCAAATGAGTGGCATCTGGTGACCACTGTAATCTGATGAGGGTGGTGGTGTGAAAGAGGGGCACATTCCTGTTTCCTCCCCCTCATATATACACAGTTCCCACATATATACACATCCCAGTTAGTCTCCCTCCATCCTTCTATCCCTGTTATGTACACTCCTCAAGATACACCCACCCACACCCTATTCTACACACAGACACTCAGCACACATACCCCATTCTGGCTCTCTATCAGACGGTCTCCCTCATATGCATACAGGAACCAATAGGACTCCTGGTCTCTCTCTCACATACTTATGCACACTGAGACAGACATCATTCTTATACACATCCCATTCTGACTCTTAGCTAATTTCTCTGTCTCTCCCTGTTTGTTCTCTCTCTTTTACAGGCACAGCCCATTCACACACTGACACCATTCTGGCTCTCAGTTTTTTCCTCTCTCTGATCATTGCTGCACTGCACTGTTATAGTGCTGTTATTCCACTTTCAACATCCTGTGGAATCCTGGGGTTTGCAACTTAGGGAGGGACATTTAGAATTCGCAGCCAGAGAGCTCTTTGGCCTCAGTAAACTACAAATCCCAGAATTCCACAGGATGTTGAAAGTGGAATAATAGCACTATAACAGTGAAGGGCGGAAATGGCCTCTTTCTGTTTCTCCTTGCTCCCTTTCTCTAACACATACGCACATCTGAAGGCCTGTTATGGCAGATGCCTTCACATATTACCTCTTTAGGGTATTCCACATGTCCCAATACAGCAGTGCCCAACAGAACTGGCTTCCATTGAAGCAGGCCTTCACCAGGACATGGGGAAGGCTGTGCCTGGCAGAAAATTTTGGATGCTGCCCTTTTAATTTTTTTTTCCTTATCGCCCTTTCCCCTTTTCTGCCACCTGTCAGGCAAAGTTCTAGAGAATATATATGGAACCATATATCACCTGTTTGGTTGATCTGAGCAAGCACAAGCCTGTAAATCAAATAAAGAACCCCACTAGCTCTGAGGCATCTGTCGCCTAACTCTCCTTCTCACAATTGCTTTCTCTCAGTTGTGAGGGACATCACATTTTACCTTGTAAGGAAGTTGCTGGGTGGGGATGGGGAGAATTCTTCATATATGTGACAGCAAGGGTCCAGATGGTCCAATCCCTGGATTGGTACCAAACTGCCTAGGTAAGATGCTGAGCACCTCTCAGAACAGAGACTTTTTCTAGGAGACATTCTGAGCGTGTATGAATAACTGTGCATACTCTAAGGCAGTCTGAATGAGGCAGGAGAGGAGAACAGACCTCTGAAGAGCTGGACAAGATGGTAAAAGCAATCTGTGAACTGTGCTAATCATACTGTAGGTATTTCTCTTTCATTCCTAGTGGGGGTTTTTTAACCTGGGGACTTTGGAAAACATACCACCCCATTGCTACAAAATAATGGCCCCTATTGTCAGGTGTAGGCCCCAGTACCTTAAAGATACCAGATCCTATCTGATCTTGTAAGTTAAAAAGGGTTAAAAGCTAAAAAGTCTCCCTTGGATGGGAGACTTCCAACAAATACCAGGTGCTATATTTCAGAGGAAGGAGCTATCAAAACCACCTCTGACTATTCCTTACCTAAGAAAACCCTATGAAATTTGTGTGGTCACTATAAGTCAATAGGCAATTTGAAGGCCTATATCCACATACACTGTCATTGATGCTGCCTTTTCTTCCTTAGCAGACCTTTTTCCTGGTAAGAACAAAGATGTATGAAGCATTGAGGAAATATGAATTGGTTATAAATGTGAGAAAACAGGATTTGGATTTCAGATGAAACTCCACATTTGAGGCGGGACAAATGCAGGATAAAAGCATCTAACACTCAATCTCACTCCCCCTTTTGCAGGACTGGGCCTTGCTCTCAACCTCCAGCCTTCAGTGATCATCGTTGGGAAGTATTTCCTAAAAAAACGTCCGCTAGCCAATGGACTTGCCATGGCGGGAAGCCCGGTCATGCTCTGTACACTGGCACCCTTGAACCAGCTCCTTTTTGATAACTTTGGATGGAGGGGCAGCTTTTTCATTCTTGGGGCAATCCTCTTACACTGCTGTGTGGCTGGAGCACTCTTCAGGCCCATTGGACCTCCAGCTGGCCTCCCCAAAGAACCATCAAGCAAACAAGCTACAGAGACTCTTAAAAATGAACAGCCTGATATAGGCACTGTTGAAATGGCTGGTGGCCCTGGAGAGGAAGAGAAAGACTGCTGTGAGAACTTTAATAAGTTTCTAGATTTATCTCTTTTCAAGCACAGGGGCTTTCTGATCTATTTGATTGGGAATGTGCTCATGTTTCTAGGCTTTTTTGCCCCTATTGTCTTTTTGGCTCCTTATGCAAAGCACCTCGGGATAGATGAATATTCAGCAGCTTTCCTTCTTTCAATCCTTGCCATAGTTGATATGATAGCCAGACCAGCTACTGGGCTCATTGCAAACAGCAAATGGGTCAGGCCAAAAATTCAGTATTTTTTCAGCTTCTCCATTGCTTTTAACGGTGCCTGTCACCTCCTGTGTCCTTTGGCCACTGGTTATTTGGGCCTAGTGGTATATTCTGTCTTTTTTGGACTGGCATTTGGCATGGTTTGTGCAATGCTTTTTGAAACTCTCATGGATCTTGTTGGTGCCAGCCGCTTCACAAGTGCTGTTGGACTGGTCACTATTGTGGAATGTTGCACCATACTACTTGGACCACCCATTGGAGGTAAGAATATTTTTATGCTTCTTCATATTGGTCCACTCAAGAATAAGAGATGAACCTGGAGATTCTTTGACATCCAATGGAAATGCTTAGGAAAAAAATCTTATCCCTCTCTTTTCACAGTTTTGATTCCCCCTTTCTGTTTTTTTCTGTTGAATTCTCCATTCATTGAACTTGTTTAACTGCAATTAAGATAACCTCACCAGGAGCAGTGCCTCCAAGATGAAAATACAATACTCAGCTGTGAAAAACTCAGTTCCTTTGCAAACCTGTTAAAATGGATCTTGCATAACCAAAGTGCTGAAACAAATCAAAACCTTTTTCAAATTAATTCAAATGAACTTGACTAAATATGGATTGTTAGACTGCCCAGATATAAGTGAGGGCAAATGAGCTTTGCAAAACCTTAGGGCTCTTTGCCAGCAAGATAAGTAGTTGCTGTTTACACTAAAATTTAAAGAAGTAGTGACAGTGTGGGTTTTATTTTGGCATGCATTTAGGAAGATGATTTCTAAATGGTTGGTTAATTGCATTTCTATCTCACTCAAGAGCTGAAGCTCTCCAAACAGTTCAAAAACTAAGATCAAAATCATAAAATGCAGAAATATATCAGGATGTAATGTAAAACCTAAAACAAACTAAAGCCAAGATACAACCAACAGCAAAATACAGTCTTAGGAGAGATCAGAAAGTCAGGGAAAATAAACCTGGTGTTAAATATGCTATAACGTAGGCAGAAGGTGAACCTCTCTGGGAAGAACATGCTTTTTCTTGGATCTCAGCACTGAAAAGGCCTTCTCATTTGGTGAGGGCACCTGAAGAAAGACCTCAAATGGTCCAGGTGGTGTATATGTTCAGAGATGTTCCTTCGGATAAACTGTCTGCAAGTTGTTTAAAGGGCTCAGTTTGAAGTGCTGATAATCAAACTACTGGAAGCCAGTACTGGTGTAAATGCATCATCCTGTTCCAGCTAATGGTCTTGTTTGGTTGATTTGTCTTGTATTAGCTGAAGTTTCCACACTCTTTTCAAAGGCAGACCAATACAGAACTCATGGCAGTGAAGGCTAACCACATTGTTAGAAGCTTGTATTGCTCCAGACAAGGTTGCAGTTGTTGTATCAGCCTGTGCTAATAAAAACAATCTTAAGGATGGAAAGGTGTGCTTCCAATGACAACACTGAATTCAAGAGCATTCCCAAAATGCCTTATACGGTAGAACACCACCTGGCTTGGAAGAAGAACTATCTGCTAGCAGTACCTCATGTCTTTTTTGGACCTGGTCTCAGTTTATTGCAGCATCCAGTGGCTGGTTCATTAAGTCCACATTAGATGGAACAAAGAGGTAGCCCTTTTACATATGTAAAAATACGTACAATTCTTCAAAAATGCAGTCACATAATTCCAGCTCTGAAGTAAGCCTCTTTGTGTTCAATGGGACTTTCTCATGTCACTGTGCATAGAACAGTAGCCTGTTTCCATTTTTTGCCATCTACTCCAATAATTCACAATGGGCAATTCTCTTACGATATGCTTCCTCCTTTTTTTGACATTCATATTTCCTCTCACCCCACAGATTTCAGTCCCTACCCTCTTGCCCACCCAAGCATGTCTTAAATATCTGCCAACAAAGGCACCACTTCATACATGTGACGAAGTGGACTGCTGGCCAGAAAAGCTGATGCCAAATAAAGCTTAGGTCTACTTCAGTTAGTACATGTGTTCCTAGACTTTACTACTTTAACAGAAAATTTGATACCAGAGGCAGGAATAATATTGAAAGAATAAGGATAGATTCTTTGTTGTTGTGTGCCTTCAAGTCATTTCTGACTGGTAACGACCCCAACGCAAACCTGTCATTGGGTATTCTTGGCATGATTTGTATAAAGGGAGTTTGCCATTCTCACTTTCTCTAAGGTTGAGAGAGTCTGACTTGCCTAAGGTCATCTAGTCGGTTTCCATGCCCAAGCGGAGATTTGAACCCTGGCCTCCAAGTTCCCAGTCCATTGCCCCAACTACTATATGCTGGCTCCTTCACCGCAGAAAAGAAAACCAGTTCATTATGTTTCAGCAAAATTTTATTCAGAAGTAAAAAAATATGCACATGTGAAATGAAATAATCAGATCAGGCAAGACATTCATAAGTAAACAAAAACATTCTGAATCTTCAAGAAACCACTTGAAAGCTTCTTTGAAAATACATCCATAGATGATATTTTCTTTCACCAGCCTTCACTTTTCTTATGATTTCTATTTTTGTGGCCAGACTTAAAGATCTGTGCTTTTTTTTTTAAAGACATCTTGGACTAGATGGTAAGGCAAGCGTATCTCTACTTCCCCTTTCTCCCTGTCTTTCTGTTCATGTGTGCTCTGTACAGGATCCCGGAGGCAGCTGCAGTTTATCTTGCTTGTTGTAAGCAGGCAGACATGGCTGCACAAGAATTGGCTATGGTAGAATGCTGGTCTTTGCTAGCTCAAGCTTTATTGTATTGTTTACTCTAGACACACTGCTGCTACCCATCACTGAATGTCTGTCTCTCCAGCTCTTCTTCACCATCTTCCCAATGCAACAGCTGCTAAAAAATCCCAGCTAGACAGAAAATGAGGAAGAGGGGTCTGGATAGGTATAAAAAGGCTTTGTAAAAAGCAGCTTCTTTGTCAGAGGCTTTGTTATCTGAGGTATGCTGTAGTCTTTAATATACCACAAGACCCTTCAGTGTTCTTGTGCCAGAGAATAACATGGCTCCTGTCTTTCCAGTCAGCTCAACCCTTTAAAACATTTGTGTGGTTTTTTTTGGTCAGTTCTGTAGGATGCCTCTATGACAGCTTTGAACAAATGTGAAGCCATCTGGGTTTGGTGGTAGAAGCTGTTGCAAATACTGGGGATCCACTCATGTTTTACTGCAAAATCTGTTTTTGTTCTTCAGAGGTCTGTTTGATCAAAAGCTCATTATTTTCAAACAACAACAGACCTTTCTCTGATAGCAAAATATGCTCTCTACAAGCCACTCTGCAGGCTTCATGGTAATATGACAGAATTTTCGAGTGGGGAGAATTGGATGCAATATTCATTTAGCTTTTAGAATAAAAGCACTTTAACCATTTATACATTCAAATGCAAACTGATAGTAGGTTTCATTTTTTACTACTTTGAGAGCTGGAGTATTTTAGTTGCTCTCTTTTGTAGCTGCCCTCTGTGGCCAGTCATACAAGAGATCCTTCCCAGAGAACTTCATAGGCAGCGAATCCTAAAATTATGGTTTGGTCCTGTGGATCACTGCAGAAACATTGCTCAGCTTCTGTTGGTGGCTATTGAAATCTTGGCTCTTTCCACGGGATGACAGCATCCCGGCACGGTGACGCGAGAGAAGCAGTACCACAGTGACACTTCTGCATGACATTCTCGTGGTCCCGCCCTTCTCCAGTTGCCAGCTGGTGCAATCACAGGGTAAATCATTGACAGAGTTTCTCTTTCAGTGCCCCCAATCACAGGATGCTCCTGTTCTCCTTGGCCATGCAGAAGGGCTGGAAGTGTGATAGAGGCATGGGAAAGAGCCTGGCCGTGCTGCGGAAGGAAGAGGCATGTCCCTCATGCTCCCTTCCACAGGGAGCTGGTCAGGCGCAGAGGGAAGTGTTCCTGCTATGCTCCCTTCCTGGCAAAGACACTGCCAGGATTGCGACTGTGGGATGACAGGATCAAGCAAAGTGTGAAAATGGACCATGTTGCCATATGCCAGCTTGGTAGCATTCACTGGCCTTTTAATTGTGGCGTACTGATGACCATAGGACCAGGAGCAGTCTTGCCCCTGGGACCGCACCAGTTTCCTGTCCTTGTGGAGAGCGCCCCCCCCCCGATTAGTACAAGTGTAGTCAGGTGTACTCTGTCAGAAGGGACTTTTTCTTTTGGCTGATTTTCAGTCATTTTTTCAGGATCGGAATGCAACTTGTGACCAGTGAGGTCAATATGCTATGCAACCATGTAAGGGATGGTCTTCTTAGCCTTTGCACTTAAGTTGTGAAATTCCCTCCCCTTGGAGGCTCAACTGGCACCAATCCTGGTTCCATGTAGGTGCCAAATAAAAGCCTGGCTATTTGTTAAAGCCGTGTGGGCCTCTCTGATTTATCACAGGTTGCCAACACACATGGTTTTAAAACTGTTCTAACCTTTTAAACCTGTTTTAAGTTTGTGGTCGTATTTAATATATTTTTAGTCTTTTAAAATTATTCCTTATTGTTTTAAATGTTTTTAACTTGTTTGCAATGATACTGCTTTTATGCTGCCCTGAAATATTTGATGTGTAAGGTAGGATATAAATATTTAAATAAATAAAATATGGCAAATCACCTCATTTGGGGGTGATTTTAAGGCATTTTTAACCATTTGGGGATAAAGTTACCTATTTTTTTTTTTAATTGCCATACTCTTTAAGGCAAAGGCCATCTTAAGAAGATCAAGAACAAAGTTTTAAAAAGTTACTTTTTGAACTGAAAATCTCAGAATCCCTTGGCCAACATGACCACCAATTAGAACATGGTGCTTCATCCTGCTCTTATAGGACAAAAAAAGCACCCACTGTTCAGAGGTAGAAGGACTGGGTTTTTTCTTCCCACACTGGTCTGAGAAAAAGATGGTCTCCCACTATTCCAAATGTCAATTCACCATAGTACTTTTTGATTTTTTTTCACCACATAAAGAAATCGCTATGGTCCAATTTTCATATTTTCATGATACATTTGAAAAAGGACTAGAAGACAGTCTTAGTAAATGTTTTGGAACTTACAGCTTACAAGAAGGATGCCTTGTGTGAGCCTTGCTTTATTTCAGGGCAGTTTAGCTAAATTCTAATCCTTAGATAGTTATTGGATACAGGATGCTTCTGCTCTTTTAACCTCAGTACTAAAATAAGTGGATCATCAATCAAGAATGTTAATGATTAAATATGGCATCTTCAGTATTTTGCTGTCCTCAATCAGCACTATCCTCTTTCTGCCCTGATTTGCTGTTTGTTCTTTGGCTGAAATTTACAAATTAGCAACATATCTGCACTTGATTTAATTTGATGTGATTCTGTTTTCTGCAGTGGGACTAAAATGGTTTTGGATCATATTAGTTGCTGTTATTTGCTGTTAAAGCATTCATTCATGGTGAAACTGGGGATGAGATACCCCCAAGAGCCTTGAGTCCCTTCTACATTACACAGTTATAGCACTGCGATTCCACTTGAACTGCCACAGCTGCATCCTGTGGAATCCTGGGACTGATAATTTGTTGAGGCCCAAGAACTCTCTGGCTGAACTGCAAACCCCAGGACTCCACAGGATGTGGCCTGCATAGTTAAAGTGAAATTATAATGCTGCAATTTTGTAGTGTGAAAGGGCTCCAGGTTATCGGTGATCTGTCCTGCTCAGGTCTTGTAAAATCAGGGCTGAGTTTTGATTTCATTGACTGGTTAATCCATCTCTACTGGGCTCTTCCTTTTTTCCTACTGCCTTCAACTTTACTGAGCATTACTATCTTTTCCAGCCATCATAACATCTCATAATATGGCAAAGTTTGGATCAAATACGGCAGATAAAATAAAGATTAAAATGCAGCTGTTCAATGGCTAACATTGTAACTTCTGGCATCTAAAGAACACTGTCAGAGAAAGAACTTTATATATGAATTTCAAAAGACATTTTTAAAAACTGGCTACTGTTTTATTATTCGGTCTTGTTCTTTTGAGACTGATCCCCCCTTTTTTTGCACTTTGTACAGGAGGAACACCAGCATACTATCTTCCTTTTGTGAAGAGACTTCATTCCATTCAGAATTACCTGTCTGTTTGTAAAGCAGCCATTTTAAAAGTTATATGCAGTTTTATGAAGCAGATTACACTAATTGCTAAAGACTGTAATGAGGCCAGAAACTGCTGTGTAGTAGTTTGCAATATGGGAGCTGCAATATTCTTTCCCCCATTTTAATAAGCAGGGAATTGATTAGTTCTTTGGCATTTAATAACCTACTACAGGGTTTTACCATAATGAACTAAGTAAATTTTTCCTGGTGTGTTTTATGACTTTCTCTTATTCTCAAAGGGAGCTGTGGCAAGACTCTTCTACTGTTGATTTTTTCCAATACTCTCCTCATTAAAACTCACAGTGAAATGTGTTTAGCAGACCTTCAGGTCATCCTGATTAGCAGAAAGTGAGAACTGCTGTAATTAGCCTCTGGTTGATGCTTCATTGATAGTGCTGTATTAATTAGAGTAATAAGTGTAGGTGAGGTTGCCTCTAAGAGTGACATATTTCTTCCAGATCATATGAAGTCATACGCTCTACTAAGTGGGGAATATATCCACTCTATTATAAAATCACTAGTTCATGGGATGAGTTGTTGTTGTTGTTGTTCAGTGCCTTCAAGTCATTTCCAACTTACGGCAATCCTAAGGCAAACCTGTCACAGGGTTTTCTGGGCTGTGGATATATGACATGCTGAAGGTCACCCAGTGGGCTTCCATGGCCAAGTGGGAAATCAAACCTTGGTCTCCAGGGTTGTAGTCCAGTTCTCAGACCACTACACTATGCTTCATGTGATAAGACACTGGAGTAAATAATTCCCAAACTTCCAATGGATTGTCATAGTAATAGTATTAGTCACTATATTATGCCACCTTGGCATAAACCCATGTTGGGAGAAAATTGGGATATAAAATAAATCAATAAGACAAGGCATTGGTTATAAACACGTTGCTAGCATGTTAATTTAGATGATAGAAAAAATCTTGCCAAAACTGAAGACCCAGAATTAGCCTAGGGTTTACAATCCCTTACTGTAAACGATTGTCCATCTTGTAGAGTTTTGCGCATAAGATGTCAAGGCATTTGTAATTTAGGTTCAAAGACTTACTTACCCATGGAAACCTCACAGGATGTGACCCAAGCCTTAGTATTCATTGCTGTGAAGCTATGTGGTTTAATTAGTTATCTATTGGCCACTTTTCTTGGTCAGTATTGTTACTTTAAATGCAAGTTAATAGATTAGTTTTTTTTAAAAAAACTTAATGAAAACTCATGATGAATCTATTGAGACATCTTTTTATTGCGTGGCAGCCCTATTATTAAATTAAGTTTTCTCCTTTTGCATTCACAGGAACTCTCATTGACACATTTGGGGATTACAAATACATGTTCATTAAATGTGGGTCAGTGATGGTCTTGGCTGGGATATTTCTCTTCATTATGAATTACTACAACTACCGAATGCTTGCAAAAGAAGACAAGGCAAGAAGAAAGCAAGAAGCAGAAAAGGATGATGGACCCATAAGGACTCACAAATTGCCTGAGGAAGAAGGTACCACAAAAAGGGAAAAGATGCAAGATGGCCATGAAACAGTCCCTCTGAAAAGTGAGGATGAAGGACTAAAGAATGGGGCAAAGCTAGCAAGTGAAGCCTAACATTGTGTAAACAAGATCTTTTGACTGGGAAATGGTTCCTCCATGTTTCCAAAACTGGTTGAAAATATATAGTATGACATTGCCATTGGGCCTTTTTAAACTATATTGTCCCTGGCCTCCAAAAGCTTATAAGGAAACGCCCACTTCTATATGAGTACATGACAAAAAAATAAAGTAGCATTTGTACCCTCAAGAGAGCCAGCGTGCTGTAGTGTTTCAGTGTTGGACTACAGCTCTGGAGCCCAGAGTTTGAAGCCCCGCTCAGCCATGGAAGCCACTGAGTGATCTTGGACTAATCACACCCTCTTAGCCTCAGAGGAGAGCAAAGGCAACCCCCCCCCGAACAAATTCTGCCAGGAAACCCCCTTGATAGGTTTGCCTTAGGGTCACCATAAGTTGGAAATGACTTGAAGGCGCATAACAACTTGTACCCTCAGCCACCACAGATTTGTATGAACATAGTTCAACGCTGAAGAGACAGGGTTGCCTCTCCACAATGTTTGTTGGAGACAGTCGATGGCTGTGGTGATAGCTGCATATACGTACAAGATAGGCAGAAAATCCAGAATCAGTCTCCAGCATGTTCAGACTAGAAAGGTTCTCAGTGGCATGTTTGGGAAAGGCCTGTTCCTAACAGCCATTGAGCACTTTCTGAAAGTTAGTGCCAACAAGTGCAGGCAGTGCTCTGCTAGATGGACCCATAGTATGGCTTCGTGTAAGACACTGCTCATTCTTTCATTTCTGTTCCTATGTTTATCACATGCATAATGTGATAATGGGTGCTGAACTGCTGCCCTGTGCTGGTGCTAATCTGGTGTGCTGAAGAAGACATAACCTTAGTTCAGAGAGAATCTGAAGAGCTAAAATTTCACCATTTACACATATTTTTGAAAAATAAACTTTCAGACATTGGTTGATATATCCTTTGCTTTCAGGAAAAATATAGATCTAAACCTGTTGGACCTGAATGCTACCAGACTTGTATAAGAACTATGCAGAACTCCATTCACTAGGTTGTATCAGGCCATTTCCGCACTAGACTGTTATAGCACTATTATCCCACTTTCAACATCCTATGGAATCCTGGGGTTTGCAGTTTTGGAAGGGGCCATGTGGCCCCTCCCGAAACTGCAAACCTCATAGGATATTGAAAGTGTAATAACAGCGCTATAACAGTCTAGTGAGGAAATGGCTTTAGTCCATCCACCTTTTGCTGACTTTCTACCCATGTATTTTCTAAAATTAATTAAATGTTATCATTTCTCTTCCTATTGTCTGCTTTGTAGGACCCTGTGATTTCCAGCTAGAGGTAGAGACACACTTGGGTAATTCATAACTTGTTGTTGTTGTTTTAAAATACATATTTCAAAAGAGAGAATAATTCTTTGTCCCCGTATGTCTCTATGTAATCTGATCTAAGATCTTTTATACAAGACACAATCTATAATCTAATCGATCTACAAGAATTTACTCCATTAATATTTTATGGCTGCAGCAAACTGCAGACTGGTTTAACACCAAATCGTTTCCCCAGACATACATTCCTACCTGTCTACTGCTGGCTTTACTTTTCTCACTCATCCTCCTGCCTTTTTTTAAAAAAAACTCTGATACTCAAGATGAATTCTGTGTAACTGTTAAGACTATGAACATGTGTTGGAAATAAAGGTATTACTTTACTGGTGCTATGAATGTTAATATTATTAACATTTCTAGTGTAACATTAATTAATGTGGCAGTTGCAGTTTTACTATGTGTTTTTGCAACAAGGGAGAGAAATTGGTTGAAAGTTATCACTTTTTCACAGAAAGGCTCACACTTTGGACTCTGGGCTTATCCACTCCTAACTCTAAAATATGTAGCATCAGAAATGTACTGTGCAGATAGTCTCTGCAGATACATCATCATTGTCATCATCATTTACATCGTAATTTTCAGGAGATGAATTGCTGCATTTGGAACAGCTTCTGGGTGCTGAGTCTCCTACCTCAAGTTGTCATGTCATAAAGTTTCCTGCAAAGGTTTCTTTTAAGGTGATCCTTTTTGGTGATGCTTTTTATGCTATTAGGAAAACTCCTGACTCTGGCCTCTAGATTATAAGGGGGGTGGGGGTGGAGGAAGAAGAGGAAAGGGAAAGATGTGTAACAAGTAGTTAGGCACTGTGTCTGGGTCACATCCATGACAGAGAGAAAAACAAGAAACTGAATATTTTCAAGGGAATATTGAGCAACAGGAAATAGAAACCTAAACCACAGTGCTCTCTCTCTCTAAGCTTATTTTGCCCTTTGTATCTACTTACTTTACTGTGACAAACATATTGTGCTATCTGACAGAAGCACCTGAAGATGCAGACACCCAAATTTTTAAAGAAGAAGGACCCATTTGGGACTTCCTTCTCTGAGATACTCTCAAGGAAGAATCCTTTGAAAAATCTTTTATTAAAATGTTAAATCCCGTGATCACAACATCCAGAAGACACTAAAGATCTCTTTCACGAAAGATGCATTCTGAAGTAATGTTTTCCATGTTCATCCCTCAAGAGATATTCAGAAGAATATTTGGAGGGAGGATGTTATTGTTTGGTTATCAAATAAGACATATTTATTTATTCATTTTACTCATATATATCCCACCTTTTTCTCAAAAATGAGACTCAAGGCTGCTAACAACATATTTAAAAACAATGTATATGAATACTATACAAAGCCTTTAATAAAAAATATAAATACTAAAGTTATTTTAAAAACAAGTAAACAATTTATATATAGGAAAAATATTTTCAAGGGAAGTGCAACCCCATCTAATACAGGCTGAATCTCTATTCACAGATCTGTCTGTTGTCTGATCAGAAACACCTCTGTCTTGTCTGGATTAAGTTGTTTGCCCTCATCCATTAACAGCTGCCAGGCACTGGTCTACCACAGGAACAGATTCCTGGAAATCGAGAAGAAAGGAGGAATAGAGTTGGATATCATCAGCATACTGGTGACACAACCCCAAAACTCCAGAAAACCCCTCCCAGTGGTTTCAAGTAGATGTTAAATAGCATAAGGACACTGAGGAACTCCACAGGCCAATGGCCAAGGAGCCAAACAGGAATCCCCTAGCACTGAGTGCTATGAGAACGCCTCTCCAAGAAGGAACTGAGCCACTGTAGAGTAGTAGCTCCAAACTCCATCCTAGTGAGGTAACCCAGAAGGCTATTGTGGTTGATGGTACTGAAAGCCATTAATAGGTCCAAGAGAACCAACAAGGACACACTCCCCTTGTCCAGTTCTTGGCATAGGCTGTCCACCAAACTGACCAAAGCTTTCTTCATCCCATAACCAGGCCTGACACCAGACTAAAATAAATCTATATAATCCAGAACCTCTGTGGGTGAGAAGCCACCACGCACTCTAGTACCTTGCCCAAGAGTGGGATGTTGAAGACTGGCCTGTAATTATCCAGTATAGTAGGATCCAGGGAATTTTTTTTTTAAGGAGATGATACAATAGTCTCCTTCATGCATGTTGGGACCCCGCCTTGTTCTAAAGAGGCATTAATTACTCCCCTTATCCACTCAGCCAGTCCCCCTCTGGCCTTTTTTAATAAGCTCGGAGGGGCAAGAGTCTAGTACATATATAATGTCTCTTGCTTCTCCAGGGATCTTGTCCAAGTTCTCTGGCTGCATGAACTGGAAAGTATCCATCAACATCAGACAAGGAGAGACCAAGGATACATCCACTAGATCTGTATCAGTTCTGGCATCCAAGTCAAGAGAAAGTTCAAGCAATTTTATCTATGAAGTGTAAGCAAATTCTCATTTCATTGTTGAGTGGCAAAAATTCCTCTTCGGGCTAGATTGTAACAGATCCTTGGCCACATGAAACAACTTCACTGGATGGTTCTGTGATGATGGAATAGTGGCAGCCAAAAATGTATTTTTCCCTACATTTATTGCCCTGCCATTTGGCTTCTGATAGACTTTAGCCTGTTTTTGGTTGGACTTTTGAGTTTTCTGCCAGTGTTACTCTAGTCTCTGTCTTACTTGTTTTGTTGCTGCCAGCTTCTTAGAAAACCAGGGAGCTGGTTTAGCTCCACTCCCTGGGAAAGGGGAGTGGGAAGGGAAATGAAGAGGCACCTAGGAGTGATTACATCCACTGCCCTGGTCATTTCTCCATTCCAGAGATCAACCAAGGTTTCAACAGGATCTCCTGCTGAGGCAGCAGAAATCTGTTCAAGAACCATCTGGAATCCATCTGGATCCATAGGCCTCCTGGAGTGGACTATCTTAATGTGTTTCCCACCCTATAGAGACTCTGAGTCCCAGCAAGTTTAGTGATCTGTTCCTGACAACAGTAGAAAGCACCATCATCCCATCCTATATGTCTAAAGCAGTGGTTCTCAACCTGTGGGTCCACAGATGTTCGTGGACTTCAGCTCCCAGAAGCCCCAGCCACTATGGTCAATGCTCAGGGCTTCTGGGAGCTGAAGTCCACGAACATCTGGGGACCCACAGGTTGAGAACCACTGGTCTAAAGTGTGACCAGTAGTATGAGCATGACAACCATGGGGCTGACCAGCCATTTGGACAGCTCTATGGTTGTCATGGCACACATTAAGTCCTGACCCACTCCTGACAGGGTAGGCTTAGCATGAACGTTGAAGTCTCCCAGCATTACAAGCTGGATGGATCCCAACATGTCTTCCAAGACCACCCCAGTTGTTCAAGAAGAGAGACTATTGAAAAGCAGGGTGAGTGGAAAACCAACAGAATAATCTATTCCAGCCACTCTTTGTAAACAAACACATTCCAACTCTGCAGACTGTGGGATAGGGCACCTGGTCAGGGGAATATTATCCTGATAGACCATTGCAACTCCACCTTCTTTCCTGTTGTGTGGTAGGACTGGCTTTTTGTTATTGTTTTTCATTTCTCTCTCAAGTTGGAAATTAAATTCTCCTTCCTATAGGAAAAGGTTGGGGAAGGAAAGTAATTCTCCCTCCTGACATTTTTCTTTGGGCAAGAGGCAGAAGAATGTGTTCTCTCCCTTATTGGCAGTGGACATGTATGATGGAATTGGCGGGGACTGAGGTTATGCTGAGCAAGCTACGTCTACATCCTCCTCCCTTGTCAAGCATACATTTCAAAGGTATTGAGCAGGCAAGAGGACCTTTATAAAATGAGCTGCTTGACTGCCTTAATAATAATTCTCCTGACTACTCTTTTTTAAGAAAAGGTTTTTATAGGCATTGCATTTCTATCCATATGAGAGGATATACATACTATTGCTATAACGTCTTTGTCCCTGATTGTATTTGTTGTTGTTGTTCCACTCTTTGGTGCAAAGGGCATTATAAATAAAGGTTATTATAATTATTATTATTGGTCCCCAGGCCTCACCTGCTGCTCCAGCTGGGCAAATCTGAGGGACACTAACTGCCCCAGCCTCTTCCAACCAAGCCTCTGTAGCACATGCCAGTTCAACACATTCATCTAGGTTCAAGTTCTGGATGGCAGCTGTTTAACCATTCACTGACTTTTAAGCAGCAGCATTTTCAACTCAAGGGGACTGCTGTTGTGGCTGTCCTAATTATTTGGAATGGGGGATAGTTTGGGGGTGACCAACACCCTGTTGTGAGCTCTGCCCCCAGGATAGTGCAACTGTCTCCCATTACTGTATCTCCTTCTACTCTATAGAGCTTGAATTGCTGCTCCCTGAACACCGTTACCTCCTTTGCTTCATAGGCAACACATCTCCCCTCTGCACAGGAATAGCCTGCAAGGCAGTGTCTGTAAGCAGGCAACTTGTTTGTTTGTTTTCTGAAAAACATCAGCAGGACAGTCCCTTTCCCTCATGTCACCCCCAAAATGCTCCCACAAAAGAGTGACCCTCTGTTGGTGTTACCCCCTTTGGCAATGAACCTGGCAGTGGCAGACTCACCCCTGCCATAGACCCACTTATATTCTCCAGGGATCTAACCCAATCCAGCTGGGGAAAATATAGGAGACTGCTGGCAGGGCCTTAGTCCCACAAAAGGGCAACTCACTCTGTTGTGATGAAGGAGCCTGAGAAGGAAGGAAGAGGTGGCAAGTGGGCTAGATGACCTAACCTACTAATTAATTGGCAAATGTTATTTTAAAGCAGCTGCAGTAAAATACTGTGGGGAAGGGGGGGACTTGAAAATGAAATCATTTCAGATCCTATCAGTACAGTATAGATAATTCAGATATAAAAAGTGCATTGACATAGGTTCTTCGATGGAATTATTTCTTTTCATTAGTGTGAGCCCTTATTGTTAGGAGAATACTTATTCCATCTGGTAGGGCAACACATTTCCTAGATCTGGATTTAAAAAACACAGTGGAATAGTACACTGAAATTTCTGCTTGGTGTTGAGCAATAATTAGGACAGTCAACTTTTTAATCATCATCAGCTCCTATGCCTTCAATATGATGGTGGTTACAAGGGATAACTATCTCCATGTTGTGCCAAACTTCATGTTGTAGACTGTAAAGATGCAGCTACCATCAAACGTACAGGAACAGGCCACGTTGTTATTTTCCCTTCCCTCCAGAAAGTAGGCAACCTAAGCTAATAAAGACCTGGCATGGTTGTGTAATGGGCATGGTAGTGTGTCCTTCAAAAGTCTTCAGTACTGAAATATTGCTGATGGCTCTTGAACTTTGTTCTCATATTACTATCTGAATCAGGACATAAATTTTAGTCTTTAGTGAAAACTTTAGGATGCAATTCAGTGCATGCATGCTAAAGAGAATAGGTCCTACTGAAATAATTGGGGTGTCCAAAGCTTGGGAGGGGGAAAAATCACTTTTTGGGACTACAACTCCCAGTATCTCCCAGCCAGCTCTGGACACTGAGGCCAAAAAACTGACTTTCCTGAGCTCCAGAGAGCTTATACAACATTTTCCATACTAACATAGGATTTCAGTCTTTCTGCAAGTATTTTTTGGTAGCTAACAGAACAACAGATCACCTCAGTGCTGTTATTTGGATGAATGTCAAAGATAACAGGCCTCAAACAAACTGACAGCAGTTGTGCTCCTGAGCGCCTGTGGAAAAAGTCATGCATAGATCTTCAGATAAGCACATATACCACCTTTTTTATTTATTCATGGGTTTCAGTACTAGGACAACAACCTTGATTGACATGCTAGCTACGATTATGATGAGAGCTGATATTTAAGGAACAGAATATTGAAACAAAGCCTACCTGTGAAGATAATGCAGGCAGTGACCATATCTGATTTTTAAATATCAGGGATGTCTCCTTTCCAAAGTATGCCTTCTTGTGCTTGACCAGGACAAGAAAGTAACAATGAAATAACTGCCTGACAAAGGAAGCATGCATCCACAGACAATTGTGGGCATTTCCCCATCAAAATGTATGGTAGCTTGAGAGAATATAACTGAAATCCTGTGCCAGAGGCTACAGTGTGTAACTTTACAATGGGAGAGCTATGTCACTGGCACAATATGCAACCATGCCAGTGAACTGGGCACTGCAAGATGCCCCATTGCTCAATGGGACACATTGTGCATTGACATATTATGCACACAGACGTGCAATGACCATGCTGCCAACTGCACAATGGTTCTTATAGCTACCTTTCCATTGCCCTTCTGAGAACATGTGTGTTGTTACAATGGCACCATTCAACTTTATGCAATCATAAATCAGTTTATGGTGGCATAACTTCCTAAAAGGATGACAGCCTCAGTTAACCATTGGTAGAGTTAATGCTTGAGTGAAGTGAGGCCTCAGCATCGTGTCTAACTTAGTTGGTTACTCTGCAGGATAGCTGTAACCTTGTCATGTACTGAAGAATTCACAAGCCACAAACTTCATTCTGACGGTAGTTTTTATTTGTAGAAAACACAGATAACACAGCATACTTCTTCTGAAGTTGCTGAGACTAAAGCGGACATGGAGCTCACACCTTATATAGATACAATTCCTAGTTTTAGGCACACAAAACTGTAATTGGAGAGGATCATAAAACTAACATCTCCCTATTTCTTCTGACAGTTTCCAGACCAGCATTTGGTTCCCACGGCTCATCCTTGAAACAGGCACATATTTGCTACCTCTTATCTTAGACACACCAGGTTCTTAAAACATTTGCCTTTACACTTTCATTTCCACCTGCTCAGATCTCCCCCTCACCAGATATATTGTAGCAATAAGCAATAAAGTAAGTAACCAATTGATACTTTGTAATGATACAGGCAGGCTCCAAACAGAAGCATTGTTGCAATCATCAATTAGCACTGGATACTTCGTAGCATTACCACTTAGCTTGTGGAGTTCTACAGCAGTACTTCTACACTGACTACAATACACTATTTCAATACGCAGCTAGCAGATTGATATACGGCAGGAGCTATGCACTCTGACATTCATAGATCATAGCTCTACTGAATGTAATAAGGACATAATAATGATGGACTTTATGTACACAAGGTGAGGTTTGTTTGTTTTTTGATGTCCTGAAGCAGGGAAAAATAACTTGTTTTTTTGCTATAAACTCAGGGAAAAAATGACTTTTGTTTTGGCTGTGAAGTAAACACGTTCAGCTGAGAGCAGTAGGGGGTCTGTTCTCCTGTCAATGAGGGCACAGCAAACTGATGTCTCCACCCTCCTCCTGCCAGTGATCTCTGGTTCAAGGAGGAATTGCAACAGGAAACTTGATTCTGACTGTCACACTAGAGATCATTCATGGAAAGAGAAAGGAAATGTCAGGCTGTTGTGCCTTGATCGATAGGAGAAGAGACTCCTTTTGCTTCCAGCAGCTGCTGCCTGGTAGATCAGGGTAGGGATGGGTAGGTTTGGGACAGAAGGTACTGATCTAGAATCTCAGCCCATATTTTTTGAAAAAGAAACTCAAATCATTTCCTTTCTGAACTGTGTAAAATTTGATAATCAAAAATGAATGAATTAAATGCTTTTTTCCCACCCATTCCAAGTTGTATACGATCAATATTTAGCAAACAATGTGATTTGTAGGTCCATGCCATGCTGAATGCTAAGCTCTTAAACTGTATTTGCAGAAATTGACTTTGGGTTGTTGTGAGATCTGTTGCATGATGAGCAGCAAACTTTGTTGAGTTATTCCCCCTCCCCAATTTTTCATATAGGTTATTGAAAATGCTTTCATCGTTCCACATCCAAATCATTTTTTCCATTCTGTTCTGTTTCTGTGTGTCTGTGAGTAGGGGACTGTAGATTTTCAAATGGTTCACCTCCATGTCTGAGTTTGCTAGCTGCACATTCCAAAGGACAATTAATTTAAGTGGTACAAAAATGATGTGGTCTACATGCATTTACCAACCTTATGAGCCAAGAAAAATAGGTCAGAAAAAAAAAGTGACAGAAGCACCAACAGTGATTGCTAGAATTGCTCATAATTAGACAACACAATTCTGAAATGAAAAGCAGGGAGACTGCTCATCCTTAATCATGGAGTAACCAAAGAACATGTAGCAATAGCAATAGCATGTGTATTTCTATACCACTTATCAGCTAATTGCTCTTTAAGTGGTTTACAATGTGTTAGCTAAATGCCCCCAACAAGCTGGGTACTCATTTTACCAACCTGCAGAAGGATGGAAGGCTGAGTCAACCTGGAGCCCAGCAGGATCGAACTCACAACCTTGTGGCTGCAGTACCAGCATTTGACCACTGCACCTTCAGGGCGCAGAAGAAGAAAAGACTGTTCTGCTGTCTAAAGATGGACTAAAGCAAGAATGAAAACAGAGGGCACGGTCCAGGCACTGCATGGGGTCATGTTGAACAGTAACATCTGTTTGTCTGAAGGGGCAGAGGAAGGAAAGCATACCAATAGAGTTAATCTGTGTATCTACTGTCAAGAACACATTGTTCAGAAAGGGGAACAAAGCCCAGAACAGGAGAACTCTTGTTTGCATAGGATCTGGTTCTTGGTTTCATTTTACCTAGTTGTTTGCCATTAGAATTGTTTGGAGGTCAGCAGAGGAGCCCAACTGTGCATACTGTCCTTGTGGCTCTTACTGTGAGGAATGCTCACCCTCATATTAATGCTGCAATGCAGTGCAGTACATACACACATACTTTGTGTATATGTGCCTTCAAGCTCCCTGTTGACTTCTAGCAATCATATGAATTTCATAGGTTTTCTTAGGCAAGAAATACTCAGAGTTGGTTTTGCCAGTTCCTTCCTCTGAAATATATAGCCTACAGCATCTGGTATTCATTGGCTGTTTCCCATGCAAGTATTAATCAAGGCTGACCCTACTTAGCTTCCAAGGTCAGACAGGATCTGGGACCTTTAGGGTATTTAGGAATTTATGCATCAGCTCCAGAAAACTCTGTGATAGGTTAGCCTTAGGGCTGTCATAAGTCATAAGCAACTTGAAGGCGCACAACAACAGCAATTTTAGGGTACACTATGCATTGTTTTATCCTTCCAGAGGGCAAGCAGACTTCAGCAGACCCCAAGCAAAGTGGCAATCAATGGTATGGTTTGCTTAAACTAAACAAGCAAACAAAAACCAGATGCCCTATAACAATTCCTCCTCGTACCAAAGATCCCTGGCAGGAAAGGAGTGGAAATATCAGTCTGCTGAGTCCCCACTGACAGGAGAACAGACCCATCACTCTCAGTGACTGATGCCTGGCAAATCAGAATTGGGGGACTTTACAATCACTACACATCTCCTATACTATTGAATACATAGGGATTGTGAATATGAATATGAATCAATAATGAATACACAACTCTAGGTTATATCTTTGTAACTGTGATTCTGAATTCCAGCTGTCAAGTCCTTTACTGGGGCAGAAACAAACATTAGTCCATCCAGGTACAGAACCTAACTCTTAAGTGTCTGGGTTCAAATGATTTTGTATTCAGTGATGCTAGAACTGAATTTGCTGAATCATGTTAGTGTTGAATCACTACTCTTTTTGGAGAAATTGCTCAGTCGAGAAATTAGAGGACAGGATTTTGATTCCATTCTATGCAAGAATGCGACCATTCATAGTTGGGACTCATTTTATTTGGAAATTTGTGGAAGCAAGGAATGATAGAAATATCTTCATATCAGCAATGATAATAGATTGTTAACTTATGGCTGTGGTGGTACATTGTCTATTTGATAAATATTCAACTTTATATTCATTCAGAGAAAGGATGAAAAACATTACTTCAACCTTGATACCGAAACTTAGCATAGATCCACACTGCATCCTGTGTAAGTAATACTCTATGATTTTGCAGTCCAGTTTCATAACTTGAAATCCTGAAGCTGAACTCTAGTAATAATAGAATAATATATTTGACCAACACCACAAATGTAATCAAGTCATTTATTGAATTGTATTTGTTGTTGTCATTGTCATCTCTGCAATGGCACCATGCCTCATTTTCAAATGAATCACATGAATCATGGCACACCTTTTTCTTTCTCTGTGTGTGTCCAAGAAAGAGACTTTGTGCCACTCTCTTAGCACTGTCTCTATTCCTAAGAAAAGTAAAAGTAAGGATGTGTATGTTCATGCAGTCTGACTTATGAGCAAATATATTCCTCCTTGACAGGTTGTGTTCTCTATAATGTCTGTCATTATTCTATCTGACAATGGAGCCAGCAAGCCGATACACTTAAGATGAATGGGTCTTTGCAAGTAACCCAAGAAAAACTTAATAAAGATGATACGTTTTCACTTAATGACTTGGTCCTGATAAATTAATTCCAGTGTGAGCCCCCTCTACTTCCTCTCTCTCCCAAATTCTGGAAAAGGTTTGTTAGTGGAATGCATGCTTTTAAAATTAGTCATCTTCCACAGAAGCCTGGGACTGCAGGCTATCCTGAGGATAGGCAGTGCTCTGAAATATAGAACACTGAAAGGTCTTTTTATCCCTCCTAAATTCATCAATCCAGTTCTCTACACACAGAAATCCTCTATTGCTCTTGCGTATTCCTTAGCATTTGTTCGTTCATTCATTCATTCATTCATTCATTCATTCATTCATTCATTCATTCATTCCCAACATGAATACCTTTGCTGCCATCCAGTTCCCAAGGTGCCTTACAACAGATTTAGAATAAAGATAAGTCAAGCAATCAATAACATACAATATAACAAAAACACCTGTGTGTGTGTGTGCATGTGCGTGTGTGCGTGTGTGCATTTTAAGCAGCAAATTATGCACTCTATACCTCAGCAAACAATAATACATGATACAGATGTTTTGCAGAAGTTATGCTTATGCTATTGTAAGACCCTTTTTAGGTTATTGTGGAGGTCAGAAATCTTGACTCATGCAAATCCCTCCTGAACTTCAACTTGTAAACTATGCAGCCCCCATCTGCCACTGGATGGAGGACAATGGAGACATGTCCAGCTACTTTCCTGTACCTAGACGTCTGCAATGACATCATCTGCAAAACTCTCGGAGGTCACTGTGGGTGCCTGTTCCATTCTGGGGCTGGGTCGCACCAGGAGACAGAGCTACAGAGATGCACTAGTGAATGGACATACATCTCCTGAAGCAGGATTCCAGCCTGTATTTTTGGTGGAGAACACTACTAGGTAAGATGATGGACAAAAGGCAACACTCTACATATTAAAGATGGGAGGAGTCATCTTCACCAGTGTATCCTCTGCAACACTTGGGAATGATGTTAGATCATCCTGTGTACTGTCATTACCAGGGATGGGCTCTGCTCCAGCTGTTGTTGGACTGTAGCTTCCAGCAGCCCTAACCGGCATAGACAGTGATGATGGATCATGGAAGCTGCGGTCCACATATCAAGGGCCACTTGAGTCACATTTGTGACTTAGGCCAGTAAGAGAATTCAGCAGTGCTCATCTGTTTTCTAAGCACACTCTCTGATAATGGGGCAACCCCAGTATGACACACTCATCTTTGATTTCTGCCTGAAAAATAGAGCCAGCATAGTGCAGTGTTTTGAGCATTGGACTACATTTCTGGGGACCAGGGTTTGATTTCCCCGCTTGACAATGGAAACCCACTGGGTGACCTTGGGCATGTCACACACACTGAACCACAGAAAACACCATAACAGGGTCACCTGAGGGTTGCCATTAGTTGGTAATGACTTGAAGGCTCACAACAACAATTGGTAATCTTGCCTTTTAATTTGCTCTTATTTTGCAGACATTGGTTTCCTACCCTTTCCCTCATCTTTCCCCCAGTCTATGCTCTCCTGTGTTTGTTTCAGCTGCAGAAAAAAGGACGGCATGATTTCTCCTTGAGCAGCTGGAGCAGACTTTTGATTGAAAGTACCTTTTGTTTTTGAGATGCCCAAAAGCTGCGTGCAATCTTTCCCTATGACCACTAGAGTTCATTCTTGTGCTGCATTTGCCTCTGTTCTCACTTCAGAAAGTCTATCTGTAATTCACAGCATGACCTTTGGCTTTCAATGTCTAATTTACTTAATTTACCAGCTCTTTCCAATGTAGTTAAGGCTTCTAGACTGATAATCATATCAATTATTGCATTTGAATGGTGTGACTGCCATAAACCTAGTTACAGGTGATTTATAGGTGTAGGAAGAAATGTATTGCTTTCAAATAGACACTGTTCTATGCGGTTCTGCTGGATGTACCTACTGTGGCTGATTGTGGTGAAATCAAGAAGTGGCCATTTTCTGTAGTTCTGTGTCTACAGTCTGGTATTTAATGTGCATAGGATAGATGGATGGGGCATTCAATCCCCAAACCAGTGTCCCTGGCTGCCAGGAAAGCAGCCATGTCATTTACCACTTTGCTTTGCTCTCTATTTCAAACATTCCTGGTGGAGAGTCAAGGTACAATTAAACCAAAGTGCTAGAAAGGTAATGCCATCAGTGGTGGCTGGTGGCTTCTCTGTCAGTTGGGTAATGAATGCACTCAGAGGTTCACTCCATACCTTAAGGGATCTCTCCAAAATGCTAAGCCTTACCCCCTAAATAGTTCCTTCTTCACCAATATGGAGATCTCCCTTAAAGTTTAGGTGAAAATGGAATGACTGCCACCAGGACAACATCATACAGACATCTAACTTTATCTGTAACATGGTGATGGAAGAAGGATGAGCAGTTTCATTTCTACTGCATCTGTACAGCCAAAACGCACAGTTCTAACCCTCCATCATGTGATGGTTTATTTATTACTGGTTCTTTTATTGATATCCCACATTTGTCCCAGCACAGGACCCATTATCTTGCTTTTTAAAGGCTTTGGCTGGCTAATCCAAGATACTGAGCTACCTGAGATGATTAGGGGATCTTCTCCTGCTCTATTCCATGTTCAGAAGCTGATTAGACTGTCAATTGAATCTCACTGGGGATGCACTCACATCCTCCCTCATAACTAAGGGCAGACTAGGCCATGTGACACAAAGGAGAGCTGTAAGGGAGGAGAGTATCAGGAGGAATTGAAAAGACTGTTGGTGTTGCCTTCCCAGCATCTGCACCCTGAAATGGTTGCCTCACTCTGCCAAACAGTAGGACCAGTTCTGAAATTGCCTCTCATTAGATGGCAGGAAATTAAATGCACAAATATAGGAAGAGCAATATTTGGCTTGATAACAGTACATGTGTGAAGGATCTAGAGGTCTTAGTAAATCACAAGCTAAACACGAGTCCACAGTGTGATGAAGTGGCTCAAAAAGTCAAGGCAGTTCTGGGCTGCATCAACAAGAATATAGTGTCCAGATTGAGGGAATCCATAACATCACTCTATTCTACTTTGATTAGACCACAGCAAGAATACTATGTCCAGTTCTGAGTACCTCAGTTCAAGAAGCACATTGACATGCTGCAGTATGTCCAGAGAAAAGTGACCTAGAAATCGAAAGTCTGGAAACCTTATAGGAGACTTAGTGAGTTGGCTATGTTTAGCTTGGAGAAGAGAAGACTGAAAGGAGATATGACAGCCATCTTTACATATCTAGAGAGATGTCACATAGATGATGGAGCAAACTTATTTTCTGCTAGTCCAGAAACTAGAACATGAACCAATGCACATTTGAATTACAAGAAAAGAGATCTCTTATACTCTTCTTGGGTATAAGAACTGTTCAACAGTGGAATACACTGCCTCTGATGGTAGACTGTCCTCCTTTGGAAGTCTTTAAACAGAGGTTGGATGGGCATCTTTTAGGCGTACTGTAACTGCATGGCAGGAAGTTGGACTAGATGGTCCTTGTGACTTTTTAGAACTCCATGATTTAATGATCTTAGATTGTGTTCAGAGGAAGGTGTCTGAGAAGGGCAAAAATCTGGAAAGCAAGCCTTATGAGAATCAGCTAAGGGAGCAGAGTATATTTAGCTTAAAGAAGAGAAGATTAAGAGGTGACATGACAGCTGTAGTCATCTTTAAATATCTGAAGGATGCTTTTTAGAAGATTGGGCTCACTGGTTTTCTCTTCCTTTAGAGACTAGGACGTGAACCAATGGATTCAAATGACAAAAGAAAAGAAATTCCACCTAAACATTAGGATGAACTTTCTGATGGTAAGAAGTGTTTGAGAATAAAAGGGACTGCTTTGGAGCCTGGTGGTTCTTCATTGTTGTGGTTGTTGTATGCCTTCAAGTTGTTTCCAACTTACAACAACCCTAAGGTGAACCTATCATGGAGTTGTCTTGGCAAGATTCATTCAGAGGGGGTTTGCCTTGCAGTTTGCCCATGGGTTTCCATTGTTGAGCAGAGATTTGAACCCTGGTCTCTCAGAGTAATGGTCCAACTCTTAGGCCATTTCATCAAGCTATCTCTCTTTAGAAGTCTTTAAATGGAGGTTGGATGGTTGTTTCTCAAGAGTGTTTCAGTTGAGTATTCCTGTCTGGCAGGGCATTAGACTAGCTGGCCCTTTGGTTTCCTTCTGGTTTTCTATCATTCTATGATTTATGATTCTAACTCATCAGCACACAAAACAAGCATCAACAGGTGCTTCTTTCCTATCGATAGATTCTTAGGAAAGGCAAAGGAGTCTATTTCTGATCCATATTTTATATGTTTTGACTCAGAATTTTATTCTGCTCCTGCATTAATCTGATTGTAACCATGAATATTCACATTCAGATCCATATTTTGCAAATATACCGTTTCTCAAAAAGACACATTTCTAAATATAGCTAATCACAAAAATATGCATTTTACTGGTTTGTTGAAAACACAAAATTGCATCAGAATGTGCGGGAAGCACGAAGTTCAGTGCAGAAATAAGTACCAACCTGTCCAGGAGATGTGGATCTGGTCAGCATTTGTGCTAGAACTCAAAAATATTGCTCTCTCAAGCATGCCTACAGGTACTACGCTCGTACTAGATGGTAGCTCTACTTACAATAATGGGCGTCAAGACAGTGTCACATAATGCATTTTAAAAAAGGTTGCTTTTAAGGGGTTTTGTTTAAAAAATAAAGCATAAAAAAAGAAGTGGAAAGTTCACTGTGTGAGGGCAGGAGTCCCTCAGGAGATATTCCCTCCCCCTCCCTGCCATGAATTGGTCCTTCATGATGCTTTTGCTTTCAAAACTGCAGCGCAGATGGGCAGTAATTACTCATCAACCCAGGCCTCAGATCCTGGATGAGGTCTTTAGAATTCTCTGGCAGAAAACTTTAGTTCACTCTCCCTGAACTACAGCAAAGAACGCTGCCCCTTACAAGTCCTTTTCAAAGTGAGAAATTTCAGTATTCCCTAGGACTGAGCAACAAAAAAATAAGTGGCATTAAATTGTATAGTGGATAGATGTTGTTATTTTTATGTGTGTCCCACCAATACTGGGACTCAAGGTGGCTTACACAATAAAAGCAGAACACATTGAAAACTTACAAAATCATAAGTAAAATTCATTTTTAAAAGCAACTAAACAACCTGTAGAATTAAAACCATTACAATTGCTTAAAAGACTGTGTGTGTGTGTGTGTATTTTAAAGGACTACACACATACACGCGAAACACAGCCCATTGCAGCCAGTTTCTGAAGTCCCGCTGGAACAGGGAAGGTTTTGTAGGAGTATTTGGTGTCTATATCAAGCAGAATGCATTATAATCAGTGCAATATGAGCTTGGGGTAGTAAACAGGCGAAAAAAATACTCAAGATTCTCTTGTCAGGTAAAAAGGGAAAAACTTACATTTATTGTTTCTAGAAATCCGCTGTGGACAAAGAAGAAGAGAGACAAAAAGATTTCCTGAATCTCAGTAGAAGAACCCCTAAAAGCTGGCTCTCATGGATGAGTGCAAGGCCATTTCTGCCCTATACTGTTACAGTGCTATCATTCCACTTTCAACATTTTGTGGAATTCCGGGGTTTGTACAGGCCAAAGAGCTCTCTGGCTGAGAATTCTAAGTGCCCCTCCCTAAACTGTGAACCCCAGGATTCCATAGGCTATTGAAAGTGGAATTATAGCACTATAACAGTTTAGTGCGGAAATGGCCTGAGGTATCCTGACACAGAAGCCTCATGGATGCTCCGTTCCAGATAAAAGGAGACAAAGGACTAACTGCCTTTTTGAAGACGGGGAAAGTGACCTCTGCAGGCAGAAAGGAAGCTAAAAAGCTTAAGTGCATAGATCAAAGAAAAAAACAGAGAGGTGTAACAAAAGGGTAGGTGTGCTTTTCAGAGCTCCCTTTCACTAATCCCTCTATACAAGCACTGATGCCACTTTGCTTCCAACAGTTTTCACTTGCTAGCAGAAACATAGCAGGGAGGGAAGTATCCTAGCCTTCCTAGGGACTGGGAAGAGTTCCTAGAAAGGCCTTTTCTTTTGTAGACTCTTAGATGCACTCTGGGAATCCCTGGACTTTTCACCAACCTGTTCTTGCTTTTTATATAATGTTGTCTGTTGCCTCTGTCTTCTCTGAAATAGGGGAATTTTAGTATTGGGGAGGCGGAAGCAGAGGACTGTCTAGTACAGTGGTTCTCAACCTGTGGGTCCCCTGATGTTTTAAGACTTCAGCTCCCAGAAGCCCTGAGCATTGACCATAGTGGCTGGGGCTTCTGGGAGCTGAAGTCCACAAACATCTGGGGACCCACAGGTTGAGAACCACTGGTCTAGTATGCAATTAGTGCTGCTTATGGTCTTAACAAATATAAGGCAGTAACAAAGTTTTTGGACTAATGAAAAAAATCTTTGGGCATTTATGGAGAAAAATTTTACCCCACTCAGGAATCTCTTGACTCTGCTCTTCACTCAAGATAACATGGGGCTTGGAAAATGATTTTTGGAGACCACAGCTCTTGATTTCCTGAGTAGCAGAGGCTACGTGCTAAGTCAATGCTGAGGAAAAGGAAAAATCTCTTCTATCAACACTTGTTACTGATAGGATTCAAAATTCTGTTTCTATAATAACTTGAGAGTCACACCAGTTTTTATAGAGGCTGGAAAAGATGCAGAACACATTGCAATTTTTTGATCACTATGGAAATGTAATGAAATTTGTTTTTATCGGCAATGGAATTTGCAGTTAGAAGTTCATCCAGCAGCTTAATCTCTGCAGCCAGCTCAACTTCAGCATCAATCTTAGCTAAAAGATGACAGAAAGGGAAGATACGAAACATATTATATATCAGAGAGGAAACTCCTCAGATATTATGATATACCACTTAATATGTTTTATATGATATCAGAGCTGGCCTGAGACATTAGTGCTTGCAGCTCTGTCGGAAAAGGTGCCATCTCTCCCTCACTCCACACAGTTAAGGCACATAGTTCATTAAACCGGATAAAATTCAGGATTGAATAATATCTTTATTGGATCACTGAAATGTCACAAATGTTGTGAGCTTTAAGGTTCTCTCTAAACTTTTCATCAGGCATGATGGTGATTTTGACACCTAGGGCATAACATCCCTTGAGGGCTTCTCCTCTTCTCTGGCACTAAAAATACAATAGTAATAAATACAACAACGGACAATTTGCTACCTATTTATGACACCCTAAATCAGCTGCCTGTGGCAGCCACCCCTTTCTGCCCAATGCTAAGGCTGGCTGTGTATGTCATTAGAAATTGCACTGTCACACAAAAGAAAGCCAGTGTGGTGTAGTGATTTGAATGTTGGAGTATAACTCTGGAGACCAGGGTTCAATTTCCCACTTGGCCATGGAAACCCACTGGGTGATCTTGGGTGCATCGTACACTCTCAGCCCCAGAAAACCCCATGATAAGTTTGCCTTAGGGTCTCTATAAGTCAGAAGTGACTTGGAGACACACAACATCTTGTGTGGGTGCCTTTGTTTGTTTGCTGGTTTGTTTGTTTGTTCGTTCCTGGTCATGTGCTCTCCCTAAGTACAAGGCCTACAGGGAAGGGACTAGCAGACTTGCTTGGGGGAGGAGCTAGCAGCTGTTGCACAATTTTACTGCACAAGTTGAACTAGAGTTTGTTGCGGTACTTTCCTCTTTTGCTGTACAGGTTGAATAAGAGTTCATTGCTTCTTTGGTTGAAGCCCTCCTGAGATACTCTGCCTGACCACAAGATCCCAGAGGGGGAGACCAGTTTGGGGGCAGTAACTACCAGCCACTATATGATTACAGGCTCAGTCCTGAAAGCTTGGCAATCAGAGGTTGGCAAACAGGGGGGTAGACATGGGCGTTTTGCAGGGGATTTGAAGAGGAACCCCAGTTTTACTTTTTCTAATTTGACTATCTAGATTATCAAATATGGATAGCAAGAGAGCTGCTCCAGTCACCTGCAACAGCTGTGGCATGTTTCTTTCTTGCCAGAAGATGTGGTTGGATACACCTGCAGCAAGTGCAAGCTGGTGGCCCTCTTGGAGGAGAAGGTTTGCCAGCTGGTGGCCCATGTTTCTAATCTTTGGATTATTAGGGAGAATGAGGATTTCTTGGATAGGGCAGAGAGGACCTTCTTGATGACGGAATACACAGGAAACATCACTGACGAGGAAGCCACTGATGAGGAAGCCAGTTCCCAAATACAGGAGGTGGACTCTTGAAGGAAGGTTACATGTAGAAGTAGAAGGGCCAGGAACCAAACAGAGACTTTTGAGCTACAGAATCGCTTTCAAGTTCTCGTCCTTATTAAGGAGGGAGTGGAACAACAACAAGAGGTAATGGAACAGCAGGAAGAGGTAATGAAACAGCACCAAGAGGAAATGGAACACCAGTAAGAGCTGCTCTCCTTATTAATGAGGAAATTGAACACCAGCAAGAGGAGGTCGAATAGCAGCAAAAGGAAATCCAACAGCAGCAAGAGGAAATCCAACAGTAGCAAAATCAACAGTCTCAGTCTGAAGAGAATGTCCAGGCAACCCTGGAAGAAACTGCACATCAAGGAACCCTGGACAAGCCTCAGAAGAGATGAGTTCTGGTGGTTGGGGACTCCTGGCTGAGAGGAACAGAACCAACGATTTGCAACTCTAACAGGATGAATCACAAGGTGTGCTGTCTCCCTGGGGCCCAAATCAACAATGTAACAGAGAGGCTAACAAGACTGTTTTGTCTCCTTGGAAAACCCTGTCCCAGGGTCTATAACTTTGATATAAAATTAATCTAACCCACCAGAGAGGTCACTCAAATGTGCACGTAGATCATAACGGTCGTATGATTGAAAAGAACCAGATCAGGCCAGTAAAATCTCCAGTCACGTAGCAACAGGAGACCTCATGTCGTGATAACCCATGGTGAACAAAAGATCTTTAACCTTTTAAGGAGTCCACCTGAAAGGAGTCAAAGTGTTCCCCAAAGATTGGGCACTGGAAACAATAAAGCCTTATCAAATTTGTCTCCAGAAACTCACACCACAGCCTCAAAGCAGAGGAAGATCCTGTTGTTTAGATGACACTTTGTTATCTTCCGAGAAATGCCAGGTGTGGAGGTGTTTTTCTTATTCCTGTCTCTGTTTGTGTTCCCCGGGAAAGGATTTGCCTTCAAAGTAAATTTTTCCTACAGATAGTCCCTGTTTTTGGGCTAGTTAGGCAGGGGCAGGAGAGACTGAGGCAAGGAGAAGGATTAGGCTGCCTCCTGGTTTTACCAAGTGACCAGTCTTCCTCCCTCCTGAGCATCTCTTCGCTGAGCTGACTGCTTCCCAGACCAAAAGACTTCAGGAGGAGGTGCAGTATTATCCCTCAACAATCTCTCTATTTTATTTCCACTTTTTATTTCTATTAGGCCTTGGGTGTGTGTGCATGTGTGTGTGCATGTGTGTGCGTGAACGCAAACTATTATTATTCAATAAAGTCATTCATTGGACCTTTGTGTGTGATTTCTGAATGAGCCTGACCCCGTAAACATTGGGTTAAAGATTCCTAATTACCCTGCCCTCTTTGCATTGCTAAAGCAGTGCTCTGAGCTAATTTTCCCCACAAGTGACAATTTGACAGGCATTGGGAATCCCCCCTAAGGGACTCCCAGCAAGCAGGGTAACAACTGGTCAAGCCTACTGACCGTAATCCCCTCCTTTTGGTTCATGTGAGAACCAACAACACTGCAGCAGAACTTTCAGTGCATCACAAAGGATTATGAGGTTATGGATAGGAAGCTGAAGGAGCTTGGTGCACAGGTTGTGATTTCATTTCTTCTCCCTGTTGAAGGACATGGCCCACAAAGGAAGAGAACAGTAGTGGAGGTCAACAACTGGCTCCACAGATGGTGCTGCCATGAATGATTTGGGTTTTTGGACCACAGTCTGCATTTCATGAAGATGGTCTTCTGGCAACGGATGGGCGCCACCTCACAGCCTTCCTGGAGCAGATGACCACACATCCAAAAAGGAGAGATGCAGTAGTAATGGGAGATTTCAACTATCTTGATATATGTTTGCAGTCAAACTCTGCCAAGGAAGGTCAGGAAAGCTAAAGCACAGAATGAACTCAGGCCTGCCAGAGACATTAAAAACAATAAAAGGGGCTTTTTTTAGATATGTGCGCAGGAAGGAAATGATAGGGTCGCTGCACAGAGAAGATGGCCAGTTACTAACAGGGGAAAGAGAAAAGGCAGAACTGCTCAACACCTTCTTTGCCTCAGTTTTCTCCCAAAAGGATAGAACTACTTAACGTGGGGGGTGGGGAATAGGTGGGGAAAGAGGGAAATGTAGCACAGAATAGGTAGAGAAGTAGTACATGAATACCTGGCTACACTAGATTAATTCCAGTCTCCAGGGTCAGGTGAATTACATTCAAGGACATTAAAAGAACTGGCAGAAGTCATTTCAGAACCACTGGCAATAATCTTTGAGAACTCTTGGAGACCAGGAGAAGTCTCAGCAAATAGGAGGAGGGCAAATGTTGTCCCCATCTTGGTCTTCCAAAAGGGGAAAAAAGAGACCCAAATAAATATCGCCCAGTCAGCCTGACATCAATACCAGGAAAAATCCTAGAGCAGATCATTAAACAGTCAGTTTGTAATTACTTAGGAATGCTGTAATCACTAAGAGTCAACATGGATTTCTCAAAAATAAGTCATGCCAACTAATCTTATCTCTTTTTTATGATAGAATTACAAGTGTGATAGAGGAAGGGAATGCTGTAGATGTAGCATATCTTGATTTCAGTAAGGCTTTTGACAAAGTTCCCCATGACATTCTTGCAAAGAAGCTAGGAAAATGCAGGCTGGACATTGCTACAGTTAGGCGGATTTGTAATTGGTTGACCAACCAAACCCAAAGAGTGCTTGACAATGGCTGCCTTTCATCCTGGAGAGAAGTGACTAGTGGGGTACCACAGGTTTCTGTCCTGGGCCCAGTGCTATTCAACATCTTCATCAATGACTTGAATGATAGAGTAGAGGGCATGCTGATCAAATTTGCGGATGACACCAAATTGGGAGGAGTTGCTAATACGCCAGAGGACAGGGTCAAAATTTAAAACGACCTTAACAGATTGGAGAGCTGGGCCAAAGCTAACAAAATGAATCTCAACAGAGAGAAATGTAAGGTCCTACCCTTAGGCAGAAAAAAGTGAAATCCACAAATATAGGATGGAGGATGCATGGCTGGATAGCAGTACATGTGAAAGGGATCTAGGAGTCTTGGTAGATCACAAGTTGAACATGAGTCAGTGGTGTGATGCAGCATCCAAGAAAGCAAACACAATTCTTGGTTGCATCAATAGGAGTATGGTGTCTAGATCAAGGGAGGTAATGATACCACTCTTTTCTGCTTTGGTTAGACTTTATCTGGAATACTGTGTCCAGTTCTGGGCACCTCAATTCAAGAAGGACATGGTCAAGCTGGAGCAAGTCCAGAGGAGGGCAACCAAAATGGTGAAGGGTCTGGAAGCCATGCCCTGTGAGGTGCAGCTTAGGGAGCTGGGTATGTTTAGTCTGCAGAAGAAGAGGTTAAGAGGGGATATGATAGTCATGTTTAAATATTTGAAGGGATGTCATGTCGAGGAGGGAGTGGGCGTGTTTTCTGCTGCTCCAGAGACTAGGACAAGAGCAATGGATCTAAACTGCAGGCAAAGAGATTCCTGATGGTCAGAGCTGTTTGGCAGTGGAATATACTGCCTTGGAGTGTGGTGGAGTCTCCTTCTTCGGAGGTTTTAAAGCAGAGGCTGGATGGCCATCTGTCAGGAGCGCTTTGATGTGTGTTCCTGCACTGCAGGAGGTTGGACTGGATGGCCCCTGGGGTCGCTTCCAACTCTATGATTCTATGATTCTATGAACATCAACAATAGCAAAAGATGAGCCTTACATATTTTGGGGTGAAAGCAAAGTCCATTCCTTAAAAATGAAAGGAGCCCTACCATCACCATCCGAACAAGCAGCAATAGACAGCAAACAGCACCTTTTATCATGACCAGAACTAACAGCAAAAAATCTCATCCAGCTCTGAAAATATCTTATTAAGCCCAAAGAAAGGTCAACAGCATTGTACTCTGCTCTTTTCTCTTACAATAAAAGACTCTGCTTTTAAAAAATAAAATAAAATGCATTCTTTTCAGGGACATATTTTGACACACATTTCAGTGAGAAATGGTAATGATTTTTTCCGTGTCTGGCCTTAGAAAGGTCAGTGCTAGAATTCAGAGCCAATAGTATTGAACATGAGCAAGCTCACAAAGATATAACTGAGATCTAACAAATGATGCATGCCTGAAATTTATATCAATTATAATTTTTCCCTTCTGATTTTTTGTTGTTGTTGTACTAGGATTTTGGAAAAGAGGATACATGTTATGTGGCAGAATAGAAACTTAAGCCCAAATTAGTCACGACTGTCAACTGTGTATGCTACCAAAAATGTGGTCTCATTTCTAGCTCCCCCAGTACCTTCATTATCTCTAACAGCACAATTCCGTACATAGTTATTTGGTAATAAATCCCACTGAGTTTGATGCAGAGCTGTGTCAAAATAGTCTTTCAAAATTCTCTGCTCTTTTTATGAGCAGACAAACTGGGCAGAGCAATTCATTGAATTTCTCCAGGGGGAGGAGAAGTTCTCCAATGGCACTGTGTGCTTCTGGAGAGAAGGCTCCTGCCACTGAGAGTTAAAACGTGCTGTGTAGCTATATGCTCCTTTTTTCTTTAGTGTATTTCCTTTAGTAAGGAAAGAAAAAGATAAGAGAAACCATGAGAAAACTGAGGAGGAAGACAAATTGAAGACAGCAACACTCAGACCATCTAGACTTCCATGAATATTGCACAGTACAAGTCTTGGCTGGAAGCACGTGGGTTCACCATTAGCACTGGCAATTGTATAGTTTCTCCCCTCATTATTATTCCTCCTCCTTCTCCATTCTCCCATTATAAGTATTGGCAGCAGCAATTCCACTGGCAATCTGGTCACCATTCAGAAGCTGCCGCAGTGTTTCAGACCAAGCTATTTCCACACTACACTGTTATAGTGCTATTATTCCACTTTCAATTTCCTCTGGAATCCTGGGGTTTGCAGTTTAGGAAGGGGCCTTTAGAATTCTCAGCCAGGGAGCTCTTTGGCCTCAGTAAACTACAAACCCCAGAATTCCACAGGACGTTGGAAGTGGAATAATAGCACTATAACAGTATAGGGTGGAAATAGCCACTGTGTATAGAATGGCATCAATTTCCTGCAGAATGGTGATAAATCAGGAGAAAAGGAGAAAATCAAATCAAATTTCTTTCCATTTCTATTGGCAGGAAACAAACAAGTGATTTTGGTTGTTAGACGCTTTTAGCTCACGGGAAGAAAGGTGAGTATAAATGTGTTAAAAAGTACAGTAAGAGAGAGGGAAACCTCAGAAATCTTTTCAGGAAAATACCCTCTGAAGATTCTCAGTGCAGGTCTAGTTCAGTGGAATTTACTGCCAACTCAGTGTGCACAGAACTGTTAAGCTCAATTGTTCTTTCTTTGCTGTAATGTTACAGTACTGTGAACTGGGCCTAGACTTAAACATATTCAGAATAGACCTGTAATTAAATTTAGAGCCAATATTCAATGTTTCTTCACCACCACAACCAGAAATAATGTCCAAAGTTACTTTTATAGTTATGGCAATATGATCTCATTAAATGGTGGAAGAGGAATATCATATGGTACAAATCCTGGGGCAGAGTGCTTTCTATTACTGAATGAAAAACACTTTGCTATTTTTTTAAAAGGCGTGTGAGGGTTGGAACTGTGGTTGAAATCCTGTATCAATTGCTTAGTTAGCAGTTAGGAAAACAAATGTTTTGTATGTCAGGATTTTGACAATATTGCCTTGATCATAACTCCTCTCCATCGACTTAGCTGCATGGGTAGAAAGAGGTCCATTCTGCTGGTGATTGGAGCATGGGTGAATGATATTTCCATTAGGGATGGGGGTGGGGTTTGAGCCAGGCAAAGTTACTTAGTTAAGTATGCATAACTAAGTAGCTGGTTCAGGATTCTGACCTATAACTGTAATCCAAATCTTGGACATTTCTTAAGAAATAATGAAAGAAATGTCCAAGATTTGGGTTTGCTCTACAGAGACAACTCAAGGAACAGAGACATCAGAAATAACTCCCCCCCTCTCATTTTTTGCTTGAGCAGATGTAACATGTAACATGTTTTTGATTCCTGTGAAATATTTTGCTCCTCATAATCTCTGTAACTTTCTTGAAATTATCTTTTGTAACTATCTCAGCAGCAGTAGTTCTAAAGGACTGAATTCTACATTTACTTCAGCAGTGCATGAACAGATTTTTAGGGAAAAGAAGCAGTTGGACAAACTGCCATTACCCAAATAGCCCTGTGTTAGCCTCTCTCAAATATAGGGACGGAAATCTTACAGCCTTCTAAATATTGTTGGACTGCAACTCTTCACTGTTGACTATACTGATTGTTGCTGTTGGGGCTTCCTATCAAACATCTGAAGAGCTAGATGGTTTCCACTCCTGTTCCAAAGAAGCAGCAACATTTGCAGCAGCTAATATAGACATAGCTTGCCATCTGCGTTTCTGCTGGCAAATCTACTTTAAAGTGATTCTCCTTTAACTGCCATAACAACATTCCTGGGAATCCTGAGATTAGTAGTAGAGAGATGTATTTATACTTCTCAGCCAGAGAGCTCTAGTACCTCACCAGTCTACACACCAAAGAATTCCACTGGATGTTGTGGCAGTTCATGCAGAATCATAGTGCTATAATTATATAGTGTGAAAGTGTCCCAAAACTCCACATAAGCTGTGTTGGTTCCTCACTCAGGATTTAATCCTGTGCTCCTATCATCAAGCTTAACCCCCTGAGCAACCCTTTCTAGAGTTTACTATATATCCAAATAATTATGTGTGTGTCAGTGTGTGCTCTTTTGTGTTTTCCCCTATGTATGACTGACAGTTCCCTGAATGAACAGCTTAGGTAGAACTTAAACAACAATATGTTTAGTCAATAAAAGTCTTCTTTGTGACAACAGTTGTGAAGGCTCCTCACAACTTCTTTCAAAGGTTCAATTCTTATTAGACTTAATTCCACCTAAACTCTCTTGTACTCCCTACTCTTCTCTCCAAGTCTCACCAAGCCTAAACCTACTAACAAAACTGTCAGTTGAACTGACACACCTCTCTTTTATTTGCCTTTCAGGCCCTTTTCTGAGAACTGTGACTGGTTGATTTCACAGCCTGGACAGGCCTTCTGGTTCTTCTGGCTGTCACAAGTTGAGATGTCAATTCAGCCTTGCTGTAGGCCCTTGTTAGGTCTTCCCTTGCAATCCCTGCAGTAGACGTCAAAGCAAATGACATGAACTAAGTGAACAATAGCTTGATTCAGTAAAAGATAGTTCCTATGTTCAGGGTTTCAAGGAGGCTTTTCCTGGGCCTGTTCTTTAAGGCTCATGGCAATTAGAAATAGCATGGATGGAGGCTTTGTCTTATAGAAGTAAAAGCATGCCTTCCAAACACTCTGCAACTGTTCATCACTATGATTATAAGTTAACTTTACAGCAGTGTTTGGAAACTCTTAATTGCTTTATGATTTCCCAACTGGAATTCTTTTCTTCCTCTTTTTCTTTTTTCTGTGGAAAGCAGAACAGCTTCATGAGTCTAAAATTCTGTTTTATAGTTACCCCAAGGGCAGGGCTTAATTGAGTTCTGTATTTTGTGAAATGATGTGATATAACTCTCTTTAAAACTTTCCAAAGCAGGGATGAGGTAAGGATCAGTCCCCTCCTTTGAAGTGCCTTAAATGGACTTGCTTTGAATTGTAGGCATACGGGCCCCTCCTACTTTAAGACAGGAGCATTTTCCTGCTTTGATGTGTGTGTAGGTGCCTTCAAGTCACCTATTGACTTATGGTGACTCCATGACTTTCATAGGGTTTTCTTAGGCAAGAAATACTCAGACCTGCTTTACCACTGACTTCGTCTAAAACAGTGGTTCTCAACCTTCCTAATGCCGCGACCCTTTAATACAGTTCCTCATGTTGTGGTGACCCCCAACCATAAAATTATTTATTATTTACAATGCCTCCCCCGCAGCTTGTCCCCCACAAAAAAGGAAAACAAACCTTGCAAGCTGCGTCTCCCACTAAGTCCATCGTTTTGCACTATCTTCTTATCTGTATTCTTTATTTCCCTTTCTTTACTCTTTCTTTCCTTTTTTCTTCCACTGCTTTAATCCTTGTTTGCCTACTATCTTAGAAAATCTTTTAAAGTCCCACTCCTGATTTTTAAGCCTTAGTCCTTTTACTTCCTCCTGTCATTTTACGAAGCTCTCTTCACCTGCATTCAAATTCTACGTAGTCTTCCTAATTCCCAGTTCTCTTTATTCCATTATTTTTTTCTTTTACTCTTACTCTTTTGCTTCCTCTTTGACTTTATGTGGAAGTGCTACCTTCTTCTTCTTCTTTCTTCCTTTTCCCTCTTATTTCTTAATTAACACGCTTTTTTAAATATATTTTCTTAAATGTGTTCCCTAGTATTTCTGCACTTACTGCTTCACTTACTGCTTTTCTGCTTTTCTGTTTGCTCTTTTCATCTTAATTTGTCCTGATATCTCTTAATCTCTTAATGTTCTCAACCCCTCACTCAGCGTTGGATTTTAGCTTACATTCAGCTTATATTCTTAAGAGGCATGCGGTAAGTATTTATTCAGTGTTCATACATACGTTTTTTGTAGCTACTTGTTGCTCCTCCTTTCAGCAATCCAGTTAACTACCATAAAGACCATGAGAGCTCCGTTCACGTGTGCTCCTTTTCCGGGGATTTTTCCTCCCCCTTAAAGGGGCCTCGCCCTCTCAGTTTCTGTTTTGTAGAGCCAAACTCGTGTTGGTTTTACTTCACCAGCATATATAGGAAAGTAAACAAGCCAAATAATAAAAAAGAAGCCAAATACGTCCTTCTTCTTTCTTCCTCCAAACTTAAATTAAAAAGTGGTGGTGAGGATTCTTCTCCTCTGGAGCACTTTCAAGGTAGTGGCCGCTCTATAGACCCACCCCACATTTTCTCAGTCTTGAAGTTTGTTGTTTTTTGTTCAAGCCTAAATGTGGGGTTTCGAGCCCTTTGCTGGCACCTCTGAACCCACTTTTCCAAGGGGGTGTTCCTCCCACTGTTTCTTTCTTAAACAGTGGGTTCCCGACCTTTTAGGGAATCAACTCTCCTCCAATTCTGGAGGAAGACGACCATGCTTCTCACTGCAACCACCAGGAAGCCCCCACGGAAAGCCAAAGGGGGCAGGAGGACGCGAGCGTGGCTCGTGCTTGCGCACCACCACTGAGGAGGGAATGGAGCCTAAGACCATCAGAAATATGTATTTTCCAATGGTCTTAGGCAACCCCTGTGAAAAGGTCGTTCGACCCCCAAAGGGGTCGTGACCCACAGGTTGAGAACCGCTGGTCTAAAATGTTGCTTAAACCACCTGGTATTCCTTGTCAGTCTTCCATCCCAATACTAACCAGGTGTGGGGCTGCTTACCTTCCAGGATTAGGTAGGATCTGGTGTCTTCAGGGTATTCAGGTTGGTATCTGTGTATAAAAGCTAAATTCTAGGCCAAACTAGTCCTATTTCTGAACACTTCTGAGGAACCTTTGCCTGCCCCAATTCAAGCTGCATATCATAAGTCAGGCTACATATATGACACCTGAGATGGAAAAATCTCACAAGTTATTTACTAGTAGGGATGGAAAGCATATTCTCTGTTATTCATTTCCCAGCTGAAAAGTAGGGTTCTCAACAGCTGGGAAAACCTGCCAGGAAAAATATAAAGCAGTGAGACTGTCGAACAGTTCCCCCTCCCTTTTTGCTGTGAAGTTTTCTGTGCAGAAAAAAGGATGGAGATTTTTTTGCATTAAAAATTCCCATTTTCAGAATAGAAAAATTCTATTTTTTATAGAATAATTCTCCCAGAATATTTTGGGATATTTGACTACTATAAGAATATTTATTTTCTCCTGTAGCAGGCAGAAACTACGGTAATTATTTCTCCTTGCACACAAGGACGAAATACTGGAGGATTTATATTCCTACTTACTAGCAATAACAAACGAACTCTTAAGAATAAAACCATGAAGAATGTACTGCCCTTTTAAGACCTCCAGAAACTGATGCCTGAAGCAGCCACCTCAGTCTGTCTAATGGTAGGGCTGGCCATGGTTCCTGAACTCTGCTTTGTTGCCAGAAAATCCTGCTTCCTCTATAGAAAGCAGTCCAGAGAACTCTAGGGTATCTGTGCTTGCCTTAACTGAGCATGATTCTCTTTATGGATTTTTTTTTAAAAGTTGTTTAAATGAATATGCCAGCAGGGCAGGAGTAAAGTCATCCCCTCTTGGGTAAATCTAACAGGAGAATACACTAAGTCTTGCCTCTGCTTAGCATATATCATTAAAACTCAAACTCTCCTTATCAGAAAATATATTCCCCCGCTTTTTTCCCTGCCATTTGAAACACACAGAGTGTAGTAAAGTTCCTGGGTTACATATGCTAGGCAATGATTGAGGCAACTAGGCTATAAGTTAGAGGCTATCATCTCTCATAAATAAGAGCTGAATATTCAGCTCACATTACAAATCAGCACCAGTTACACATCCTGACAGCACCAGATGTCTTCTCTGAAATGAACTGCATCTGTTCTGCTCAACATGACAGACAATGTATACATACTCCAAAGAAGGATAATTTGAGACCCTTTATGAGCTACTCTGTACTGTGGGCTGTCATTGGGAACTGAGAGTGAGTTTATTCCTTTTAATTACAGGGGGGGTACTGAGGTGCTTGATTGCCTTGGTATTTGGGGCATATGTCTCACCCTCCTTGACACTCAAATCTCCATTTAATGTTGGAACTTTATCCTGGGCATGAACGTTGTTCTTTGCACATTTATTTATCTATCCATACATCCATTCACACACATTATTTATATATTGCCTCCCTGCCCACCAGGGCCTATGAGGTGATGCACAATAGATAAAAACATTGAAAACAATACAAAGATAAAAAATTGTATAATAAATTAAAATCGTCTTTTAAAACATTTAAAAAACAAACTAAGAAGAGTTTCTAACATAATTTAAAAGCTATTTAAAAAGATAGAATGGTTTCAAAGGTCAAAAGCCACATGGAACAACACCATTTTGGTTTCCCACTAGACACTCAAAACACAGCCAACCTAACTTCACTTGGCAGGGAATTCTACAGCTGCAGTGTTGCTGCAGAGAAAGTCCTGTCATGTGTGTATGCCCACCTAACCTTGCAAGAGGGTAGAACACACAACAGGGTCTTTACTGAGGATCTTAAATTTTCGGCAGGCGTACATGAGACAAGGCAGATATGCTGATACCAAGTCACTTATATTCATCAAGGCTGATGGTATGTGAGAATGGAATCTGCTGTAAAACTTGCAAATGACTTTTTGAATGCTGATTCACTCATTCTCCTAATAAAATTACTCAGCATAAACTTTGAATTTGCCAATCCAGAGTCCCAGCAGAGGGGAAAAAATGCTTCACTCACAAATTGCCCCATAACAGAAAACAACTTAGGAGTTGTAAACAATGCTTAGTCCTCATTTAAAAGTTTTTAGAAACTTGCATTGAAAGAGTTCTGGGATATTTTTTGTCCCTATGGTAATTCTAGGGTATTGAGGATGAGGCTTAGCAGACCCTAAAAGACCTTTACATGTCTTATATTTCCTGAATCCACTGAGAGTTCTGGTGCCATCCTTATCCCAAATGGGAGCAACTCACTGACAGCCAGAATATATAACTTCTGTTTCTCAATGTCACACACACAAAAAGGGTGTGTGTGTGAAAGATGTATCCCAGTGACAAAACTCAGCAGATTTGTTGGGGCAGTTTTATCCTAGCAATATTTTTGTTTGTTAAAGAAAAAAATGTACATGACAAGTGGCTGAAAACTGGGGACATTGTTTACAACTGCCCAGTTGGCAATATCATAACACATCTCCCTGTGTGAATTTGCAACAAAAGATGTGTCTGTGGGACTTAATTGTCCCATATGCGTAGATGAGGGTTAAGGAGAAGAATCTATACCCAGTGCTTGCATACAATATCCATTGCAACTTCCTCTACTCTGACCATACAACTCCTTCTCTGCAACAGTGGCAATAGTGGTCACCTACATTCCTTATGACTCCCTTTGTTTTAAGAATGACTCCCTTCATCTAAGGGTTGAAAACAATTACCTTCCCAGGAAGTGTGGAGCTAGAGACAGAATTAGTCTTTGCTCCTCCTTCCTTTTGTGGCCCTCAATGAATCCATCCCCTCATCCATTTTGGTATTCGTTCAGTCACTCAGACTTGTGTTTTCCTTCCAAGTTTTCCTGCTTAAGAATATGCGTTGACATTGAAAGGTATCACTAGCCTCAGTTTTCCATCACAGAATCAAAGAAAGATAAAGCCTGAACTTGGAACTGAATTGGAAACCTTTTCCTTATAGGCCTTCTAAATAGCTAAATATAAGCACTTGGATCATTCTAACACTTTCCTGTTTTTCTCAGTCATCTCTCCACTACATCCCTCAAACAACCAAATCTTGTGCCACCATGTTAACCCAAAATGTGAGTGCCACAAGGGCCCACCAGCGATGCCAGTACCTCTGTTCAAAAGTGGGGAATAATTAGCTCAAAATCTGGAGGCCTACAAGAGGAGGGTAACTTAACAAGATCTTTCCACCTATGTTTACAGGGTCCTTGCAGGAAAGAACCAGCCAGAGAGTTTAAATTGTGAACAAAAAATGTGGCTTATTGAGAGAAATTCACACAAACACACAAAGATCCAGGCACTCACAAAAGCATGCAAAGATTAGCCGAAGGAAAAGGGAGGAAAATGTGGTAGAGGACTTTCAAGGATGAGGCTATAATTACCAGTTCAGAGAGCAGCAAGAAAAGCAGTGACATGGTTTAGGTAAACGCCTAAGGACAGTTCTCATTCAGGAATCAGACAGACAGTGTGGCATTTAGAAAAGTGAAAGACTGCACTGGACAGCCTGAAATCAGGTGTTTTTATACCTGAAAAATATCCTGTGGGTATGTGTGTGAATTTTTCTCCCAGCCAAGTGTACAATGGAAGTTGCAACACAAACAATGAAGTCTGAATGAAGCTAATGGTCTTAGTGTTTAGGTAACAAAAGGATAATGGCTGTCATAATAGTCCTGTATTGTGGAGAGGTGGGATCAGAGTTAAGACAATCAGAATTTGGTGAGAATTTCCTCTTTCAGCTCTGAGATGTCCAGTTCATTATCTTCAAGGCTATGGTCTTGAGAGGGTCCGCAGTGCCTGAAAATGACTTGATTCTTGCCTAAGAGTTAGGTGTGTCTGACCTGCCTTGCAATCTCACATTTACAATCAGTAATATGCCTCTTGCAGTGTGCCCCCCCAACACCTCAGGTATTATTTATATCAATGCCAATTAATAGTGCCAATTAAATAATATTTGCCAATTAAACCACGCCAATTGTGGGGAGTGCACTGTGCCATAACAACCACATCTTGAGTTTCCCTACTGGCTTTATGCTTCTAACAACACCTAACTCCACCCAGGAATAATCCCTTCCCTTACTTGGCAACCATAATTTGGCTCCTATTTGTGAAGGATGGTAGCCTTGACTTATAGCTTAGTTGCTTCAATAATTGCATAGTGTACATCTTTTTCTTTTTCTTCCTATTTCCTTGTTATGAATAGCTGAAGTTTGAGTTTATCTAAGCAACTGCATCATTTTTTTTATTGAAGTCACATATTTAGACAATCCTGTATAGTTTGCAATAAAACCAATATTATTTGATCCAAAATCTCGAGCTGCATTTAATAGCTAACATCTCCCTTGTTTAAGAATAAAGCCTAGCCTTCTTGCAGTGCTGTTCAGCCAAGACCAATATTTATCTGCATCTCTTATATGTGTTATAGTTACAGTTATATGTGTTACTAGGGACATGCCATAAGTTAACACCTGACATGTCAGCTGGTCATATATCTACCTCTGTGTGTTAAGGCATGTGTAACTGAGAACAGGTGGCAAAAAGAGGCAGAGGTCATAAAAGAGCAGATGAGAAAGTATACCTTTGTTTGGACTCTTATTGGTTTAGACTCCAGATGCAAGCTGTCAGGACTGAATGTTCCTCATTAAAAACATTTAAAAAATTTAAAATGTTTCAAACAGAAAACTAAAAATGCAAAGGGTTCCAGCTATGTCAATATTGTCAGAATTATCTGGATGTCAGAACATTTCCTCATATGAAATGATCATGTAATGCAATTCATATTCATGCTCATAACATCATCTCTGTTCTTTGTGGAGAACATATTTGGATTCAATATGGGTAACTGGAAATTCACCAAATAGTTCCTCAGCAGCTTGCATTCACTGCAGAGAGATTCATATCTTGGTCTGCTTCAATTCAAATCCCTTCACTTTCTGAAGATTGGATCAAACTAGAGATGACCTGAAGAACACGACTTAAAAAAACCATGCAAAGATTGGTGTACAGTCTGAAGACCAAAAAACCACAGTCTTGAACCAACTGAACCTCTTGTTTCAAAACATTTTGAGACAAAGCTTCTCAGCTTCTGAAGTATCATCAGAGTAACCACACTTTCATTGGTCAATACATGTCTTTGACTTGGAAATGCTTCCCATTGACTAAGTATTCAAATCAGGGGAGTTACAAAAAGCCAGAACGCCTGCATCTGTGGATTCAAGAACCTAGTACACTATGGTTCTTAATATGGAATCATAGAATCATAGAAATGTAGAGTTGGAAGAGACCACACGGACCATCCAGTCCAACCCCCTGCCATGCAGGAACACCCTCAAAGTACTCCCGACAGATAGCCATCTAGCATCTGCTTAAAAACCTCCAGGAAGGAGACTCCACTACACTCCGAGGCAGCATATTCCACTGTCGGACAGCCCTGACTGTCAGGGAGTTCTTCCTGAAGTTCAGGTGGAATCTCCTTTCCTGCAGCTTGAATCCATTGCTCCTTGTCCTGGTCTCTGGAGCAGCAGAAAACAAGCCCTCTCCTTCCTCTACATGGCATCCCTTCAAATATTTAAACATGGCTATCATGTCCCCTCTTAACCTTCTCTTCTGCAGACTAAACATACCCAGCTCTCTAAGTCTGTCCTCATAGGGCATGGCTTCCAGGCCTCTCACCTCCTCTGGACTTGCTCCAGCTTGACCATGTCATTCTTGAATTGGGGTGCCCAGAACTGGACACAGTATTCAAAATGAGGTCTAACCAAAGCAGAGTAGAGTGGTGCCATTACTTCCCTCGATCTAGACTCCATAATCCTGTTGATGCAGTCGAGAATTGTATTGGCTTTCTTGGCTGCCGCATCACACTGCTGACTCATGTTCAGCTTGTGGTCTATGAAGACTCCTAGATCCCTTTCAGATGTACTGCTATCCAGCCACGTGTCCCCTATCCTATATTTCTGTATTCCATTTTTTCTATCTAAGTGTAGGACCTTACACTTCTCTCTGTTGAATTTCATTTTGTTAGCCTTGGCCCAGCTCTCCAATCTGTCCAGGTCATTTTCAATTTTGATCCTGTCCTCTGGTGTATTTGCAATTTGTTTGTTTATTTGCTTAAGGTATTTATATATTCCCTCCCATCCCACCAGACGCCCTGAAGTGATGTGCAACAGGCAAAAACAAAAATAAATAACACAATTCAAAAGAAAAATTTTAAAGACAAAAAAAAATTATATACAAACTTTTAAATACTTCTTAAAATAATTTTAAAAGAAAATATAGAATAATTGTACTACATCTGAAGAAGTGGATTGATATCCTTGAAAGCTCATGCTAAAATAAAAACCAGTTAGTCTGAAAAATGCTGGTGTATTTTCTTTTTCCCTTCCACTCCTTTTCTCCCTTTGATTCAAGCACCAAAGCCTGTACAAAACAACACCATTTTAGCTGATTGTTGTAAGCTCTGAATGGACAGAGCCAGCCTAACTTCCTTTGACAGGGAGTTCCACAGTCACGGTGGTAGAACATTTGAATTTCTTTTGTCCTTCTCTTCTGAGTCACCTTAATTTCCCATATTCATCTGAAATCCTAGCTCTGCTTCTGAGGAATACAGATGTCAAAATATTTCATGAAAAAAGTTACAGCTATTTCTGTTTTGCCATTCTTTCTCCTTTCCACCTCTGTGCCTCCTCTCTTTAAATTTCCACTTTGCTCTAGTGCACATAAGCTTCAGTGATCACCTTCAAGTTTTAATGAGTGGGAGGGAAAGATATATTTTCTCTTGTTCTAATGAATGGTCTTTTTCATGAGACTGGATTGATTTTTATGCCACATTCTGTTCTCTTAATATTTTTAATGTGAAGAATGAGACAGTGGAATTTTATGTCCTATAAATTCTCTGAATCCTGATTTAGCCTATGCAACCACCTGCATTTAGTTAGCCTATTTTTCTGGCCCTCTGTTTACAACCTCAGGCCAGGGGCAGAACAGAGATAAATAAATGGACAATCAAAACATGGAATATTGAAAAGGTCACATTAACCCTGAACATAACTCCTGTCCTAAAAGAATGCTAGACATTTATTCAGATGCATCAGCTTTAGAGATGCCTTAGTGGAAAGGAAATTAACTGAACAAGCCCGACTCAAGCATCATCCAGAACATTTCTAAAACCTTCACTGACATATGTGGCTTTCCTCTTTCGTCGGCTGTATTACAATGCTTAGAGTTGGATCCAATGCATGTGAATAGGATACTTGTGATAAGAGAACTCCATACTTTTTCCTTCCCCACATCCATGCACCTCTAAAGCCTCAGAAAGGTTTGGGGATGAGATCCGGGCTGTATTGGGAGGGAAGACATGAAAGACTAATTAGAGGTCTTGCTGAGTCTCAGTTGTATAATTTAGAAAAATAACTAACAGTGCCAGATGAAGCCAGTGTGTGCTTGTCTTGGAATTATAATACAAAGTAAAGAAAAGCAACTTTTCTAAACTCAGCTCAGTAGCAGGCATATTTATCATACAAAATTCAGTTCAGACCCTGCATTGGAAAACATTCTGACTTGATTTGGACTGATCCAGAAGCTAAATTCTTTGTCTTGGGGGTTGAATCCAAAGCAAATTTTAAGAAACAACACAGAGCTTCATGCTTCTCATTAACTATCATGAGAAATCCATGCTAAATCTTTGCACTTTTTAGCAGAATGATGATGGAATTTGTAGACACACTGGACTCCCCAGAAGCTCTATCAAATCTCCGAGAAATAGACTTGGTGGTTTGGCGGTAGAATATTTTAAATTATTTTCTAAAAAACACTCTTTTGAGGTGTTAAGCAGAAATAGATGATGTGTAATCACTGTTTCCCTTTGTGTGGAGATGAAATTTACTCAGTTGCAGAGAGATAAGTACAGGAGTTTTGGTGCAAGGGAACCCTTTAATTTTGGTGGCAGGAAAAAAAAACTTCATTAATATTTCCCATTGGGTACTTAGCAATTCGTATGAAAAAAAGTAGACAGTTGTGCAATAGTGATCACCTGCCAAATTACAGAAGAGTTGCTTGGAAGGAATGGAGTGATTAGAAGTACAGGAACCTCTCTCTTATTCCATCAAAGCTCCTCAAACGTGCCTGCTCAGCTGAGATAGAATCTCACAATTAACCAGAACATACTGAAAAAAGAGCAAATTCATAAAACATAGTCATAAAACAACCTTTCAGAGCTGCCTGACAGACCATCTCTTCAATAAAACCTGTCAGAACTAATTTTCAGGAGGTGAAGGAAGGAAGCCAAGCAACAGAGGTTGTCTCCTTCATTTGGCGTGGAATACAGGCAGGAACGGAAGTTGATATGTCAAATTGCTAAACATCCTGAGAACCTACAGCAAGAGTGGAAATCATGCAGTCCTCCACATATTGTTGGACTGCAAAGCCTGGCCACTTTAGTCAGCATAGCCAATGTCGAGGAATACTTGGGAGACGCAGTACAACATCTGGAGGGCCACATAGTTCCCAAACATGTTCTAGAAGGCACTTTGCCTACTTTATTGGCTACCACCTCAAGTGGGTGGTGGCCAAGGACATTCCATGGCCCTCTTAGACTTTTCCCTATTGTGCTCTTGAGTGGTATGGATTGGGTGGGGGCACACTGGGTCCATTGACTCATCTTTAGGAATGAGAGGATGATAAATTACACAGATCATGAGCGCTCGGATTTGTGGGGAGTGAAGATGGCCCTGTATAAGAGAAGGCAGATGGATATCCCTTCCTGCTGCCTCATACCATTTTGCTCATCCATAGGTTTCTCAATTCAGAGAAAGGCCCCTTTCCTCCTCAGGACAAGGTGGAGAAGGGAGAATCTCAGGACAAGAACATTCTGGTGAAGGAAACCCTTATATTATACTAAGAGTTCTTGCCTCCTTAATGCTACAGGCTGCTTTGAAATAGGTACTGTAGGCTGTGTTCAAAGAGGAACTTGTAATTTATTTTTTTTTAGCTGATCTATAGCCCCTATGTATTCTTAAAAGCAAGACCCACAAAAAGGTGGGGAAAGTGTGCCTTTTCTATTCTGTGCAGTGCTTAGGCAACCTAATTTCCAGTTTGATAAATATTTTCTCATTTGCTAACCTTGATATTTATTACTCAGTTTACATGCTCTGAATAGCTATGGTTGATGCTTAATGTATCATGCTTAACATCATCATTAGGGCCCTACCTATTGAAACATAACATTGAATGTCCTTGGGTCCTGGGGCTTGGCCCTTAAATCACTGGGCCTGGGATATTCTTGAACTGGCAACCCTATGTGTGCATATTTTGTTTGTGAGTTGATTTATCTTTCGTTACTCGTTTGTATCTTCAGTTCCACTTTTGCAATGCTATTGCCAAATAAAATGGAGGGCTTTTTATCCAACAGTCATGCATCATGTTTTCATTCCAGTCCAGGAGCAGGCATAGCCTTACCTTTACCTTCTTCTTCTGTAGCTTCCTTCTCATTAAAGAATATCTTCAGAGACTGAGATTAGGGACCAAATGTAATTTCCCTTTAAGCAGCAGGTGACTTCATTGATCTCTGGCCAGGTGCCTTGTAAATTGTTCTCTATTAACCTCCTTTAGCTCTAATTCAAATGTAAAACAATTTCCTACCATCTCCACACACAGAGTAAGAAAAGTGCAGGAATTCAGAAACCTCTAGGCTTATATCTACTGTGTTTCATTAGGTGCTTGTGTGCTAAATCAATTGTCACATGCCCTTTTCCTCTTGTTATATTTCCACTTACTCAGATTAATTTCTACAGAACTTGTAAATGTATGCTAAGTAAGAGATGGGAGGAAAATGATTTAAATTTCATAGTGTCTCAATTTTCATATGCTCTAGAGCTTAATGTTTTCCAGTTATCAACACACTCAGTCAAAAGATCATGCGTGTTCTCCTTACAGGTCAGGATTCTCCCAGGTCCTGGGATTTCAGGGCTCAAACAGAATACTTTGTGATATCAGGGAGGTGAGTCCTGGTGGTGTTATGAGGGGCAATTTTAGGTGACATCACTGAGCTTGAAACATGAAAGCATCAACCACAGTTGCAAAAAATCTGCCACTTGAATTAAAAAAGGCAATTTCTGCACTACACTGTTACAGTGCTGTTATTCCACTTTAATGTCCTATAGAATCCTGGGGTTTGCAGTTTAGGGAGAGACATTTAGAATTCTCTGCCAGAGAGCTCTTTGGCCTCAGGAAACTACAAACCCCAAAATTCCACAGGATGTTGAAAGTGGAATAATAGCACTATAACACTGTAGGGCGGAAATGGCCTAGTCTAACAGATGAGGAAGATGTATCTGCACATACATTTCAAGATTGTGTTTTCACTCTCCAATATCTCCCCTTCACCCTGAGGACTGGAGTAGAGGGTCCAAGCTGTGAGATCTGGGAACCCTATCTTGTTCATTCCAAATTTGTGGGATTTTCTTCCTTAGTTCCTCTTTTCCTTCCTGCAATACTTCCCTACTGCTGTCTGTATTTTGAGCCCCTGTGCTATAAGAAGAAATGAGATGTGGTCAAATGGAGGGGAATAGAACACTGTTTCAGAAATTTAGAATACAGTCCAATATGTGTCTGCTTGTAAGTAAGAAGAGTTCAGTTGGACTTATTCTCAAGTAAATGCGTTCTGGAGTACAACTTGAAGTGCCACTTCCTCTGTAATTGACTGCAAAGGCTTTTACTATTGTGCTGCTGTATTGACGTTTGTCTTTTATCTTTTCCATGGATTTGTTTTAAATGATTTTTTTCAAATATTCTATTGGTAGTGTAATTGTATTTTACTCATAACCTTCTGTATATTTTCACTCATGACTTTTATCTATATTTGTTTTTTTTATCAGCTTTGTGTCCCAGTTTTGAGAGGAAAGATAGAATACATTCATACATAAGTATCTGTGTTGCTATGAGCCTTCTAGTTACCTTCAAGACCTAATGGGAACCTATCACAGGGTTTTATTGGCAAGTTTCATTCTGAGGAGATTTGTCCTTCCCTCCCTCTGAGGCTGGGAGAGTGTGATTTCTCTGGCTGAGTGAGAAATTGAACCCAGATCTTCCTAATCTAACATTCAAACCATGCTAGCTCAAGTATCTTCACTGTTGTTGTTAAATATTCTCTTTTAATGGGACTCAAAGTGGGTTATAAAATATTAAAACCAGTACAGATTAAAAACATCCAAAAACATCAGTAATATATCTATGCCTATACCCATGCTGATAGAAGTAGAACATGCTGGGACTCATTTTAACCTCCCTGGGGAGGGATTTTAAAATCTGGGAGCAGCCACCAAGAAGTCTGGGAGGAGCCACCTTTCCCTTGTTTCCACAAAAGAAGCCAGGGAAGGCAGTGGGACACACAGGATAACTTCTCTGTAATATTTTAGAACTTGAATGAGCTTGTACAGGGGGATACGGTCCTTGAAATAACCAGGATTTACTCAATATGCCACCTTTCTTCCAGAGTGGGCCCTAAGGCAGCTAAGATGTATATGGCTTTAGAGCAGGGCTTTCCAAACAGTGTGTCTGACACGTTAGTGTGTTGCCTGAATAGTGTAGGTGTGTCACTTACAATCTTGGAAATGAATTTTATTATTTATAAATCATATATTTTTAAAAATATATGAAAGGTTTTAATGAAATATGGTGTGTCCCCATATATTTCATTATTACAATTTATGTATGTGTCTGTATCTCTTATAAGGGGTCAGTTTAATGTCCCGTTTGCTAGTAAAACTGAATTACTGTGTCACAAAATGATGCATGCCTAAAAAGTGTGTCACCAACATGAAAAGTCTGGCAAGCTCTGCTTTAGAGGTTATAACCAGGAAACTAGGAGGACAGGATAAATTGAAAGGCATTCTCGTTTGCTTAAATATTAAATGGTGTACAGAAGAGAAAAGAGGACAGCAGTAGTTCAGTCAGTCTTACAGATTTCACAAAAGTGGTTTCTGGTACCCAGCTGGGAATTATGCAGCCATCCTGATGTTTTTGAACTTTAATTCCCAGAAGTTTGAGACAGCATAACCAATGGTAAGGAATTCTGGGAGCTGCAGCTTAACACAGTGTCCACTCCTGCTTTATACCAACATTCACCAGCCCAATAGCTTCCATACGTGCTGGACTAAAGCTTCCATCATTCCAGCCACCATAGCAAATGGGAGTTGTAGAGTAATGCTTCCCTATGGCCATTTCCACATGGGGTATTTAAAACAGTGCAATGCGTCCTCCACGGAGGGCGTCTGCATCTTGGAGCGGACTTGGTCCGGACTACTTACTGTAGATCCACATCTCAGTCCGCTTCAGAACGACCCCAAGTGGTCCTCCAGTGTGCTTTTGAAAGACCTGATTTTTCCGGTCTTTCAAAAGCACGGAGCGTGCCACTGCAAGCCTGCTCCCTTGTGCAGATTCGCAGGCTTGCACCAATGCGAGCCTGCGATCTGCTGAGGGCGGGCTTTAGGCTGGCAAGCTTCAGGGGTTGGTCGAGACCCACGACCAACCTGAAGCTGCCATTTCGGATGCCGGAGCAGAGCGGATTGACGACCACGCTCTGCTCCGGAGCAGCCTGGACAGGACCAGGGAACCAGAAGATCTGGTAAGTAGTGGCGCGGGGCAATTCCCTCACCCCATGTGGAAATGGCCTATGTCTAACAAGTTGGGAAAGGTTGACCTAAAGCACATAAAATGTTTTAAAGCAAAAGAAACAATACAGGAACACTAAAATAAAGGCAACTGTCACTTCTGGCCTTTGAAGAAATGGGTTCAGAGATAGGATCAAGCTTGGTCTTGAACAGGACTGTGTCCTGAATGTCTCTTTGTATTTTTATTTCACTTCTTCGTCCCTTAGAAGTATTGTACTGCCCTGTATATTCTTCCCCCACAAATCTAAAAATATTTGTGGTGTGAGCAGAAGTTTGAACTACAGAAGGAGAAAGTTGTCCAAAATGTTTGTTGTTGTTATGGCTCTCAAGCCAACTTCTGCTTAGGGCAACCTAATGAATAAGACACCTACAAATGCTTTAGACCATTTCTGCACTAGCCTGTTATAGTGCTATTATTCCACTTTCAACATCCTATGGAATCCTGAGGTTTGCAGTTTAGGGAGAGGCCTCAAAGGCCCCTCTCTAAACTGCAAACCCCAGGATTCCTTAGGATGTTGAAAGTGGAATAATAGCACTATAATGCTAGTGTGGAAATGGCCTTAGTCATCAGCAGCCCTGCTCAGATCTTGCAAACTCAAAGCTGTAGCAATTGTGCTGTAGTTCAGTCTCCCTCTTTTACTGCTGCCTCCCACTTTACAAAGCATTATCATCTTTTCCAAAGGAGGAGAACTTCAGATTAATCATCCTGGCTTCTAAGGAGAGTTCAGGTTTGAATTGCTCTAGGACCCATTTGTCTTTAGCAGTCCATGGCATCCATAGAACTCTTAGTTGATTCTCTTCCTATCAGCTTTCTTCACTGACCAGCTTATAACACCACACATAGAAACTGGAAAAAGTATGACATGGATAAGCCTGACTTTGGTGATTAATGATATATCTTGATATGTTTTCACTTATGACTGATACACACATAGAGACTTGAGGATCTTCTCTATCTCCTCCATGGCTGCCCTTCTACATCTTAGCCTTCTTCTGATTTCTTGATTACAGTCTTCATTTTGATTAATAACGAAGCCAAATGATAGAAAGTCTTTAACTATTTCAATATCTTCACCATCCCATTTTAAAATTATGTAAATTGTCTGTGGTAATTATTTTTGCTTTCTTGGTATTCCACTATAACTACCTAGAATGTGCTTGATAACATATTTTATTGTGCTCTCAAAAATCCTTTTTAAAACCTTCTCTCAGAAAGTGGATATTGGTAATGGACTGAGTTAGACTTCCAGGACGGACTGCTGTTCTGAGTATGCCTAATAATTTCCATTCAAATGTCTTTTTACAATATACATTGGCTTCCTTACAAAGGGAACAAACTCTGAGCTCGGATTTATCTGTAAAAGACAAACTATTTTTCTGAACATTTATACAATTCATTCTGATGTGTGCATGTGCCTACGTTTTATATTGTATGCCTCACTTTTGCTAGCATGTGTTTTTTGGGAGTTTGTCAAACTTTAGGGTTTAATCTGAGATTTACCTTCTGTGGATATGAGGGTCTGCTCATAGAAAGGGCATCCACATGATTTTTGGGAGATATTTCTTCCCCCTTGTACTACAGCTCAAACCATTCAACAAGGTGCCCACATCCTCTGTGTAATATTTTCAGGGAATAGAAAAGCTGTCCAAGAGAGGTGGAACTTTCCTGATCTGTTGCCTAAATCTGAATCCAACAAAGAAACATAGAATTCGAAACAGGAGGCTCCAGCCAAGTGCTAGTAGAGCCATGGAATCAGTGGCAATTTGCCAATTCAAAACTTACATATACCACATTGTTTCAAAGGATCTGATCAAATTTTGACAAAACTAGACCTAGCCTATAGCATTTTGAGCACATATACAATGTTTAATTTCAGCAGTCTAAATCCAAAGGCTAGTTTCTACATTTAAAAAATTTATTAAGCCATGCAATTTACTTTTCAGCCATCATTTCAATGGTTCTGCTGTTATTGGGACTAGCAACTGGATTCAAGCCAATTTAACTATGTCTTCTATTTACAGAAATCTATTTGTGATACAATAGAGAGGCTTCCATGAACAGGAGAAAACAGGCAATCTTGTCTGATGCTCCCCTCAATTCATAGCTCCCTCCCTCCCTCCCTCCCTCCTCAATCTATTCTAATGAGTTGGGTGGACCCTGTAGGAAAGTATGGGAAGTGGTGCAGAAAAAAAGAAATTGGCAAAGATGGAGATAGTCTCTATCACTGATGGGAGGTGGCACCCATGTGTTTGGGACAATAAATCCACTCTGGGTTTCAGTTTGAACTTTAAAGGAATTATACCAGGTGGTAGAGGAGATCGAGTTCAACATCTTGGATAGCTTTTTTTTTTTTAAAGTGTTCAGAAGGAAAACCAAAATAGATTTACTTCCCCACTGACATGGAAGGCAGCAGCTACCACTGACCTTCCATGGATGAAAGAGTCTACCAGGAACAGAAAGTCCTAGCTGGATGCAACCTCATACCTCAGTGTTCAACTGAGGCAATCATACAGAAATACACTGACACTCAAACGGAATGCTGAATGCTGGAGTTAACCAAAGGCATTTCTTCACTCAGCCGGCTCCATAAACAGCACAAACAGAATGAAATAAAAGCCCCAAAGCAATTTTGTCAGTGCTGTCTCCCATCAAAAATATGTATATATGTTCCTCCAAGCTTCTGTGAAGTTGGAAGAAACAAAACTTGTGAAAACTTTTGCAGTTTGTCAGTGATTTCCTTCACAGAGAATAAAGAAATTGATTGTTTCCTTTGTAACTTTCCTTTAGCTCAGGGCTTTATTCAGGTATTTAGCCAATTTGGCTTTTGTCAGGTCATATCCAAGCTGTCCATATAGTTTGGGAAAACCCTCTGATGTTCTACTTAAAAAATTATCTGCCATGAAAGTTTAAATACCTAGAAGGCTCTAGACCAGTGGTTCTCAACCTGTGGGTCCCCAGATGTCCATGGACTTCAGCTCCCAGAAGCCCTGAGCATTGACCATAGTGGCTGGGGCTTCTGGGAGCTGAAGTCCAGGAACATCTGGGGACCCACAGGTTGAGAACCACTGCTCTAGACCCTATCTGAGCCTGGAGCAGAGGAGAGTTTCTAAGCAGAGCATCCTCAATACTTGGAACAGAAACCTCCAGGGAATACCAGGAGCTTTAAGCTATATTTAAGAGGAAGGGATTGGCAAAATCACCCTTGAGTATTCCTTACCTAAAAAAGCCCTATAGAATTAATGAAGTCACCATAAGTCAACAGATGACTTGAAGGCATGTGCACACACATGTCAGCATGCACTTCCAGATGCTTATTCCCAAATGTGAGTGATATTTATGACTTACAATTTCACACAATCCCCTTATATTCTATTTCCCTAAGCAATAATCAGCTTTATGTAAGAAACAGTTCCCATTCTCCTCTCCCAAATTTCAAATAGCTGTTATTCCAGAGTTGGTCATATTTAGACTGAAGCCATTTAAATCAATGGGACTCAATTTAGTCATGGGTAACATCCTAACAGAATGTGGAATGTTGCATTTGGTCTACTGTATCACTGGATTGTAACCCCATTGCCTGTGCATCTCTGAAAGCAGTAATGGTAAATGTGGTCTTTTAACAAGGAATCTTTTTTTTTTTTTTGTCTGAGAGGAAGCATTGATCTTCCTTAATTAGATTCCAAATGGATTGTGAAATGTCCAAAACATCCAAACCAGACATGTCAAAATGAAAACATCTTAAATTTGTTGCTGTCCCTACTCTGGTTTCTCTTCAGATCGTATAAATCTTTCACCCCAAATTTGTTGCTGTCCAAAGTGGAATGATTAAACATTTCAGAAAAAGACATTTTTTTGTTTTGGGTTTCCATTCTTAAAAAATGAGAGCTCTCATGTATGTTTTTTTGTTGCTTTTCTTGCTTAGGAAAGAATGAACAATTTTAAAAGCAGTGTAAAAACAGTATATTTCCCTACAAAGAATAAAGATTATTCAATCCTTCTTCATCTGTAAAACTGCAGTAAACAGACAGATATTGTCTTATGGGCCCCCCAGAGAATAAGAAACACACATTTTAATGAACCACGTTCTAATGAAGAATGGGTGTGTAACTTTCAAGCTAAAGTTTCAAATTTCGTTATGGTTGGAATGCGTTTACTACACACCTCAAAGTTTAACTTTTTCTGATTGGTATTTTCTGTAGTAGCCATGAACAAAAGAAAATATAAACTAGCTTTCCAAAGGGTGGAATTCTGTATGGCTAAGCGTAGCATTCTGTTTCCACACTTCAGCTGGCCATTCAGTGCTCCCTCACTGCAGAGCCACTGCAATCCCCCCATGACCATTCCATAGCTGGAAGAGAGTAGGAGATGGGTATTAGAGAAGCATCTGGCTGTGTCCCAGTAGCCAGGTGCAGTATGACTGCATCATCCATTGAGGTCCACTGGGTCCTCTGGAAGTCCTAGTGGAGGATATAATCATTTTGCATTTGACTCTATGTAGCCAGATGTTTCTCCAGTTCCCCTGCTCTCCACCAGAAATTGAATGGCTGTGGGAAGGAGCTGCAGTAGTTCTGATTAGTCAAGGAGAGACTTTGGTCATTGGTCATTGGTCATTGTGGAAGAAATAAGAGAATATCAATCTCTACAGTGAAGGAAGGAAGGAAGGAAGGAAGGAAGGAAGGAAGGAAGGAAGGAAGGAAGGAAGGAAGGAAAATGAGTGTATTCCACTAGCAGGATGCCAGCCAATAGAGCTAGCTGCTCCTTTTTTTCTAAGCCTGTACGGAACAAGTACCTCCATGTTGCACATTCTGCCTTTGTTGCTGTTCCCATTTCTACTACTGTAGTTCATGTTCTCATCTTGCCAAGAAGCTATCCTGCAGGTCAAGAACCAAAGTATTCAAGATGAAAGGGAGCTATCCAACTATCCAGTAAAGCAGTCAGTGAGGAGTAAGCAGGCACCAATGAGTGCTTGACTGAGTAGTGTGATAGCTGTCCCTACTGTCCACCCCTCCTTGGGATCAGAGACATAATCCAAAATGCCTCCTTGTACTACCTTCTTCCTCCCAAGTTTGGCTTTGAGATGAAAAGCCTCTTACTGTGAGCTGTACCTTCTGGATTTGCTTTCTTCTAAAACTCACTTGAATAGTGAGTTCCAACTCAGGCACCATCCCAGGTGGTGGTTTTAGCAAATTTTCAATTTCCGTTGAACTCACCTTGAACTTTGTAGCTGCTGGTACTGGTGGTGGGATCTTCGTCCTTTGCCATGGAAGACTCATCTGTTTCCAGTGTCTTCCTGAGATAGTGGTAATAGAACGTTACAGCAATAGCGGTTAGGCCTGCAGGGGTTGGGCAGAAAAAGAGTGAAATTGTAGGCATCCACATTCAGTATTTTAAGAAGCCAGAACTTTTTGGCACCAGTCTTCTACACAGTCAAATATTTCAGGTTCTAAGATGCTAGCATTACATTTCTGGGCACAAGATTCAGCTTCATGCTGCAGTGCTGACACCGGCAGTACTGCTTCTTGCTAATAAAAAGACAGGCGGTGCCAAGATACAGGAATGTTAAACCCACTTCTGTGACTAACATCCCCAGTCACTGGATAATGACAATAAAATAGATGTCAAATATTCACGAATACTACATTGAAAATCTTTATATTTTTGTGGATCAGTTGTGATGGTGCAATTTTAGGATGAGACTTCGGGGTTCAGGATGCCTCTGAGCCCAAGATCCAATGGTATTGTTCCACTGAAACCAGAAGGGAGGGCATTCCCACCCACTGCCACCCCAACCTTATATTCTCAAGGATGGAAAATAGTTTGCAGCAGATTTGCGGGCAGCAAAGAGTTTAGAAAGGGAGGGAGAGGAGTAGGAAAAAATCCTGCTGCACTGCTACAGAGGTGGGCAATCGTGGAATGCTATGGAGGGGCGCATTAGCCCCGCAGGAGACCCAGACTCCCACTTGCAAAAATTATAAATTCCTTTTGCCTTCAAATGCCCCCAAATGTCCTCAAGGGGACACAGGTATTACTTCATGTTCATTTCTTGTTTTAAAAAAAGACCTTTCCTGGGCCAAAAATGCCCTAGAGGGCAAAGATGTGGTAAAAATGCCTCCAACTCTCCCTAGAGGGCCTTTGGGGAAAAACATATCTTTTTTTTTCTTTTCCTTTTCTTTCTTTTTTTGGGGGGGGCAATTGATATCTCTCCTTTCCTCTCCTCTCCTCTTGCTTTCAGTCTTTGTCCTGTCTTTCTCCAATTGCTGCAAACAGAGTTCAAAGTGCAATATAGTTAACTCAGCAGAAGGGGGACAAGAGGGGGGTAGAATTTTGTCCTTCCCAAGAGACTCAGGCTTTCCCAAAATTTCTCAATTCCCCCCCCATAAAATAATACTTTTATGTGTTCTTCATTAATGACTTGCCCTCTCTGCCTGTCCATACCCTTTTGGCCACACTCAGATTTTGCTCACCATGTGGCCTGGTTTTCATCTGTGAAATGTTGGAGGGTATAACTAGTATTTTGTGATGCTCAAAATGTCTTCAGATTCATTGTTGTTCTGAAGTGGCAACCCCCGGAGACTGCAAGCCACCATTCTTCCACAGCTTCATGTTGTCTAAGATACAGCCTCATCGACAGCAATAGGCCAATGAAACTGTGAGCTTTCAGCTAAGTTATGTCAAGGAGCTTCCACACTTTGACTCATTCTGAAGGGGTTAAATCCAATACCACTTGAATAGGAAAAATAAGCGAATTGAATTGTGTCTCTGAGTAAATTGCAGATGTCTTTGTCTTATCTCAAATTTTAGGAATGGCCTTGCAACACTCAGAGGTCTGGGAACTAAATGGGAGTAAGCATACTCCCTCATTTTGGCTACATGCATCATTTTGTATCATTTTCTAACTAACTCTTTGTTCTCCTCTGTGCCAGTCAATGATGTAATGGAAAAGTTAACTAAAGATCTTTTTCTCCAGTGATGGGCGGGCTAAATAAATGATTGATTGCTGACATAGAAGGCAAAAGGTATATAGTGATGCTACCTCAATTAATTGGCACGACAGTTCTGGGATAACTGTTGTCCTTGCGCAAGTAATTGTTAAACAATAAAGGCTTTTTGATTTTCCCCTGGAAACCTGGTCTTCGTCTCTTTCCTGGCCACAACATTTCCATATCTCTTTATTTGATTCACACATTATGTGGTTAAACATGCTTTCTGTAAGGAGCAGTTCAAAGGCTTGTAGCACTGCTTCTTTTCATTCTTCTTTGGTTCTGGGCATTCCTGAAAGATATCTGTGACTGTTCTGTCATGACATCAGTATTTTTACTTGGTGCCTCCTGGACAGAATTAAGTGAGCATTCCCTTGCTGACCTCCCACCTTAGAGCAAGAGGAAGGGCTGTGTCCCATCCATGAACTCACACAAGCTTCTCTGCTCGTGCTTAAATCTCAGAACAGCACCGGCCATTTTATATCCCAATATGTTTCATTGTATAGGAACAAAATATATCCCAACAGAAAAAATGCGATAGATTTGGTGGGACAACTTTTGACTCAGCTTTTTTTGTCACCAATAAAAACCCCTGTACCTGCCAGTTGACTTAAACACTCAATGGCTTGGGATCTCAATACTAGAGGGAGTGCCTCCCTGTACATATGCCCACCTGAGAATTGAAATCTATTGAAGGGGATCTCTTCTGTGTCCCGTCAGTAGGGGTAATACAATGTGGAAGGACATCAGAGAGGGCCTTCTTTGTGGTGGCACCCCAATTGTTGAATTCCTTCCCTTTGGAAGCACAGTTGCACCCAATCTTAGGATTGTTTTGGTGCCAAGTTAAATCTTGGCTTTTTATTAAATCCTTCCAGCCTAACAGATTTTATCCAGGCTACACACAACCTGTGATTGTATTCTCCTCTCCTCCCGCTTTAACTGGTTTTAAATTATCAGGTTTTAATTGACAAACTATTTAAATTATTTTTAATCTTTTAAAATTATTGTTATTATATGTTGTTTTAAACTGATTTTATTGTAAGTCACCCTCAGATCTTCAGACATAGAGTGGGATATAAATATTTTAACAAATAAACTCAAGGACATGGAAGGTTATTAGGGAAAGGGCTTTTAAGAGGGCACTGTATTGTTTTAGACTGAATTTATTAAAATGGCTTTTAATTATTTTAAGTGTGTGTTTTAAATTGGTTCAATATTTTTAATAGTTTAATTCTGTTTTAATGTTGACTTTTTATACGATTTTAACTATGCTGAAATTGTTTTAATTTGTAAGCCTCTTTGAGTCCCAGTCTTGGGGAAAATGCATAATATACAGTTAACAACAACAACAACAACAACAACAACAACAACAGCAACAGCTCTTGAGGCAATGACACTGCAAAATGTCTACCTTGTAGCTCTAGGTCCCTATGAATTTTGCAACAAAACGTGACTCCAGATTCATAGAATCATAGAAATGTAGAGTTGGAAGAGACCACAGGGGCCATCCAGTCCAACCCCCTGCTATGCAGGAACACCCTCAAAGCACTCCCGACAGATGGCCATCCAGCCTCTGCTTAAAAACCTTCAAGGAAGGAGACTCCACTACACTCTGAGGCAGCAGATTCCACTGCCGGACAGCCCTGACCATCAGGAAGTTCTTCCTGAGGTTCAGGTGGAATCTCCTTTCCTGCAGCTTGAATCCATTGCTCCTTGTCCTGGTCTCTGGAGAAGCAGAAAACAAGCCCTCTCCTTCCTCTACATGGCATCCCTTCAAATATTTAAACATGGCTATCATGTCCCCTCTTAACCTTCTCTTCTGCAGACTAAACATACCCAGCCCTCTAAGTCTGTCCTCACAGGGCATGGCTTCCAGGCCTCTCACCATTTTGGTCGCCCTCCTCTGGACTTGCTCCAGCTTGACCATGTCCTTCTTGAACTGGGGTGCCCAGAACTGGACACAGTATTCAAGATGAGGTCTAACCAAAGCAGAGTAAAGTGGTGCCAGTACCTCCCTCGATCTAGACACCATACTCCTGTTGATGCAGCCAAGAATTGCACTGGCTTTCTTGGCTGCCGCATCACACTGCTGACTCATGTTCAGCTTGTGGTCTATTAAGACTCCTAGATCCCTTTCACATGTACTGCTATCCAGCCACGTGTCCCCCATCCTATATTTTTGTATTCCATTTTTTCTACCTAAGTGTAGGACCTTACACTTCTCTCTGTTGAATTTCATTTTGTTTAGCTTGGCCCAGCTCTCCAATCTGTCCAGGTCATTTTAAATTTTGATCCTGTCCTCTGGCGTATTAGCAACCCCTCCCAATTTGGTGTCATCTGCAAATTTGATGAGCATGCCCTCTATTCCTTCATCCAAGTCGTTGATAAAAATATTGAACAGCACTGGGCCCAGGACAGAAGCCTGTGGCACCCCACTAGTCACTTCTCTCCAGGATGAAAAGCAGCCATTCGTGATCATTCAGAAAGTGTTCTGTCTGCTAGGATGAGGGTGAATTGTATTTTAAATTGATTTTCAAAATGCTTTGTTTTAATCAAGATTTGATTTTTATTTTTTATTATTGTCAGTCACCTTGAGCACACAGCTTGGCAGAAAGGCAGGACTGAAATTAAACACTCATTTTCAAAACCTGTCACACACCATCATCAAATATTCAGACACAGAGTCAACCAACACGCTGGAATGCTAAGATCTCGAGCAGATTTCCTGGTAATGATAGCAGTTGCACTTGGCTGTAGAAGTGAATGGTTCTGTTTAAATGTGAACTTCTAGACAAAAGTTATGACACTAGTTCTGAGAAACTAAAGAAGTTTTAAGCTTGATTTTCACAAATAGTAGTGCCTCCTTCCCATGTCACATAGCAAGATTCTTTTGAAAATAAGCTGAGTTTCAAGATGGAAAAGTCAACATTATTTGGATCCTAGCTGGAGGGTGATTAATTATATACAGATAACTATTTTATCTAAGAGCTGAGGTAAAACTAACCTATTTATTTCACAGCTTTATTCACTGACTGCAAAATTGGAATCCCCTATTTTATTGATGCTTCAAAGAAGAGGGCAAAGTTTATCCATTGCACTACGCACAGGCTCTCTCAATTTACTGTCACCTCATTTTCTCTGTGCAATTTAAAATAGAGTTTATCTGGAGCTGTATTTTGTTCATCTTTTTCCCCCTTTGAAGGGCTTTGGTTTTATTTCTGATCTGTTATTTCTTATGTGCCCATCAACTCATTGTTGTGGAGTTCAGTCTGATGCTTTTGCAGGGAGTTTTTCTTTTTTTCTTTTTAAATTAAGTACACTTTATTAAAATGTTAACATAATCTCACAACTAATCAAAAAAAGGAGCATCAAATTAGATCATCCTCTAAATTTCCAGTGACAAATAAACAACATAAATACACAACACTACATAATATTAAAAACCCACCAAGAAACAGGGCCCCTTTTTGCATCTTACCTTTTCTCACTGCCATCGCGCGGGGATCGCGCGAAAAGCCTCTTGTGGGAGGTAATCACATCCCCTGCTTTTTCCTCCACACTAGCTCCATGCTGGATGGAGGGAAGTGTGATAGCTCTGCCCCTTCTTTCTGCAGCACAGCCGGGTAGTTTCCTAGGCTGCACTGGGGGAGGAAGCATAGCCATTGCGCTTCCTGAAGTAAGTGCAGGATCGCTATGGGAGTGCCGCAGGATCGCAAGAACGTGATACGGAACTGTCCTTGAGATCCCGCGGTGCTCCCATGGCCATTTCACGTGGGAAATGGCATGTGAAAAGGGCCAAAGACATTTTAAAAGATGGTTTCCAGCCTTCTTGACACAGACTCTATGTCATCTAAATGTAAAAAAACCCTTCTCTAATTACAAACATTCACTTAATACTTCCACTGATAATCTTCCCAAAATACTAATTGATGAATCCAACAGTCAATATATTATACAGTCCTATAGTCAATTTATTACACTTCTATATTTTTCTTGCAAAAATGTATTAACAGATCCTAATCTTACACAAAGGTCACCACTGTTTTTTCTCTTATCAATATTATTAATTAGTCCATTTCATTTAAATCCAATAACTTAAGCAACCAGTCTTCTTTTGATGGTATTTCAGTACTCTACCATTGTTATATACCACAATATCTTGCCATATTTCTTTTCCGGTTGGTCATCTACTAATCCCAGCAGATATCGTTCTGGTTTCATTTGGATGTTAAATTTCAATTTTTTTTGTGACATAAAATGTATTTGATTCCAGAATTTTTTTGCCTTATCACAAGTCCACCACATGTGATAAAAAGTTCCTATTTGTTGCTCACATTTCCAAAACCCATTAAGATACATCTTTGTGCATTTTGGCCAACTTTTATGGTGTCAGATAACAATGATATATCATCTTGTAAAAAATGCTCTTTAAGACCATAACACAATGTAAATTTGAGTCCTTCTGATCACAATCTCTGTCATTGTTCCAATAATACATTGTGCTCAACATTGTACCCATTGCACCATAAATCTTTCACAACCTCTTCTTCCATTTCTCATTTTAACAAAACTTTATATATCTTCCCAATCAAATCCTCATCTGAGCACAACAATTTCTCAAATTCATTTTCAGTCAATTCAAAATCATACCCTTTTCATCTGCCTTGTAAATGTCTATAACAGAACTATTGAAAACTAAACCCTCTCAACGTTAATTTTTCAATCAATTGAATTACATAT